>CM075016.1:11635773-11705273 GCA_037576675.1 Pangasius sanitwongsei | reverse complement strand
TATATATATATATATATATATATATATATATATATGTGTGTGTGTGTGTGTGTGTGTGTGTGTGTGTGTGTATGTGTGTGTGTATGTTACTATATACAGAGCATATAATTTAAAGGTTAGATTTAAAGTTGAATTTACAGAAATACCTGCACAAAAAGGTATGAACAGAGACTCATGGAGCACTTTATAAAGAACACTATACTAATACTGTGTAGGGCCTCAATTCTTCATGGCATGAATTCCACAAGATGTTGGAATCATTCCTTTGAGATTCTGGACCATGTTGACATGATTGCATCATGCATCATCCCTGCAGAATTTTCAGGTGCACTTTCATGCTGTGAATCTCCCATTCTACCACATCCCAATTGGATTCAGATTGGCTTCAGATTCTGTGACCAGGAAGGCCACCGAAGAACATTGAACACATGGTCATGTTCATGAAACTAGTCTGAGATGCTTTTTGCTTTGTGACATGGTGCCTTATCATGCTGGAAGTAGCCATTACAAGATGGGTAAATTCTGGCCAATAGGCTGTGGCATTCAAGAGATGGATGATTGGTATTAACGGGCCCACAATGTGCCAAGAAAACATTCCCCACACCATTACACTACCTCTACCAGCCTGGACTGTTGACACAAGGCAGGTTGGGTCCATGGAATTGTGCTGTTGGCGCCAACTTCTGACCCTACCATCTGTTTGACTCATCTTCTTCGGACTAGGCTACGTTTTTCCAGCCTTCAACTGTCCAGTTTCGGTGAGCCTGTGCCAACTGCAGCCTCAGCGATCTGTTGGTTGACAGAAGTGGAACCCTGCTGTTGTAGCCCATCCATCTCAAAGTTCGACATGTTGTGCGTTCTGAGATGCTTTTCTGCTCACCAAATTGTACAAAGTAGTTATCTGAGTTACTGTAGCCTTTCTGTCAGCTGGAACCAGTCTGGCCATTCTCTGTTGACCTCTCTCATAAACAAGGGGTTTCTGTCCCCTGCTCACCGGATGTTTTTTCTTTCTTGCACCATTCTGAGTAAACTCTAGAAAGTGTAGTGCATGAAAATCCCAGGAGTTTAGTCCAGCAGCTATAGAATTACTCAGACCAGCCCGTCTGGCACCAACAATCATGCCACGGTCAAAATCACTGAGATCACATTTTTCCGCCATTCAGCTGGTTGATGTGAACATTACCCAAAGCTGATGGCCCATATCTGCATGATTTTATGCTTTGCACTGCTGCCACACGATTGGCTGATTAAAGAATTGCATGAAAGTGTAGGTGTACAGGTGTTCCTAATAAAGTGCTTGCTGAGCGTATATTCAATGGCAAGGCCAATTGTTTTGTTTTCACTATACACTGAAGACATTTGGGTTTGAGATCAAAAGATGAATATGAGTTGATACATCAATATCTCAGCTTCCATTTCCTGATATTTACATCTAGATGTGTTAACGTTGTTACATGACACCTTGGGTGGCAGACCACCCAACTTTTAGGGGAACAAATAGTCAAAGTAAATTAACGTAAATAACACTTAATATTTGGTTGCATATCCCTTGCTTGTAGTAACTGCATCAAGCCGGCAACCAACTGACATCACCAAACTGGTTCATTCTTCTATTGTGATGCTTTTCCAGGCTTGCACTACAGCTTCTTTCAGTTGTCATTTGTTCTGGGGGTTTCTCCTTTCAGTCTCCTCTTCAGGAGGTGAAATGCATGCTCAATTATGTTAAGGTCTGGTGATTGACTTGGCCAGTCTAAAACCTTCCACTTTTTTCCCCTGAAGAAGTCCAGTGTTGTGTTGGGTCATTGTCTTACTGCATGATAAAGTTATTCCCAATTAGATTGTATTCATTTCTCTGTAAATTGGCAGGCAAAACGTTTCTGTAGACTTCTGAATTCATTCTGCTCTTACCATCATGAGTTACATCATCAGTAAAGATTAGTGCCCATTCCAGAAGGAGCCATGCAATCCCAAGCCATGACACTACCTCCACCGTGCTTGACCGATGACCTTGTATGTTTTGGATCATGAGCAGATCCTTTTTTTTCTCCACACTGTGGCCTTTCCATCACTTTGGTAGAGGTTAATCTTGATTCCACAACGTTTGTGGCTCATCGCTGTACTACTTATAATCTGGCCTTCTTACTGCTGATGAGTGGTTTTCATCTGGTGGTATGGTCTCTATATTTCTGCTCTCAAAGTCTTCTTCAAACAGTGGTTCATGATATCTTCACCCCTGCCCTGTGGAGATTATTGGTGACGTCACTGACTGTTGTTTTTGGGTTTTTCTTCACAGCTCTCAGGGCTCAAAACAAGAGTAGACAGTCAGAGCTATTAATTATTTAAACAATCAATCTAACAGGGCACACTTGGGCAACAAGAAACACCTGTCAGCCACATGTTCCAATATTTTTGATCACTTGAAAAATGGGTGGGTTCAACAAATTATTTGGCAACTACAATAATAGTTAAACTGACCTTGAGCAAAAGGAAGGAGCGCCTTCTGGCATAAACCACAGTGAAGTCCTTTCATACATGGTGAACCACTGGAAAACTGCTGGAAAAGAAAAGCACTTGCCCCTAGGGTCACAGTTGAAAAATCCCAGCACCCTGCATACCTAGTAGATTAAACATTTACCTTCTGTCTTTTGTCAGGCTTGATTTTAGAGATTTTATCCATTTCCACCATACTGATCTGCCTGCTTTTCCTTACACATGACCTTTGAACTCTGATCCCTGTAAATTTGACAAACAATTAAATTTACATAAAAGGTAACTTCAAAACAAGAAGGGATACATTACAAAATCTGGCAAATATATATTTTTTATACAATATTGATGACACCATTAATTTATTCAACATGGTATAAGACCTTACACATCTTCCTACCTCTCTGATAAACACCTGAGACATCATTCATTTCTCCTGTTTGATGAGGAGAACTGTTCCTTTCATTAGATACAGCCAAATGTCTCTGACTTTCTCTACGCTGAGGCACTGGCGTGACAATTTCATAGCTCAGTGCAGGCTGACCCTCAGCAGTGACCTCATAGTAGTCCTTTGCTGTGGGTTTAGCACAGCCCATGTGCATAGTTTTTTTTCTCCTTGTTGTTCTCCTCACTGTCAGCACTGTACTCTTTGCTTTAGCATTACCATACTGCATACAGAAAACTGAGGTCTGCTTGGTCTTGGAGCTGCTTTGACATTCCAAATCCTCTATACTCTCTTGTTTCAGCACCACTGGGATTTGGGCCTTTGTGGTAACTGCATCCCTGCCTTGAGCTCTAATGTCCTGGTCCAGGGGTAAAGTGGGAATCTGGGTTGGGCTTTTTTTTCTGTGTTTGCAAACTTTCTCTTTCTTCCTCTCCACTGCACTGTGACCTACCAAACCAAGTAGAGCTAGTAAGAACCTCATGCAGAAACTGTATACAGTTGTCTCATTCCCAGAGTTTGGGAAAATACTCCCAAAGTACCAAATGTCTGAATCTATTTAAGTTATTTAAATAATTATGGAAATAACCACACATTATAAAGGCTTCATATTAAGCTGCTTTTAACTGACACTGTTTATTGCAGTGGTTAACATAACCTGAAGGTGAGGCTGGATCATACTTACACCAGAAACCCAAGTTCAGTAGACTATCAACAAATACATTCTGTAATTAATTTATGCTGGAATTATGGACTTATTTTTAGTCAGGTATGAAACTTGGTTTAGAAGTATGACATTATCAGGTATTAGTTATAAAAAGGCAACTATTAAACACTCTTAGGAACATATGTTACCTTTTCAATAAAACATATATTGTGTCAAATTGATGCAAATTGATGGTGTGCGAATAGAACATTTAAAAATATTTCAATTTTAGATGGGGAATTTCTCAAAAAGCAAAAGGTTTCATAAAATGAATACAATTCTTGGTAGCAGACCCAACTTTAATACCATTTAAAGACAGTCCAGCCATGAGTCTAGCCATGTGGTAGGTCTTGCATGGGTGCAGACAGCTTATTAGAATATCTTGAACAGTCAATTCCAACATTCCTCCCTTGCACAAGATTGCACTGATGCTAATGGAGCAGCCACCATTCCCGCAATGCAATTACAATCACTTGGCACAACACAGATGAAGAGAGATGAGCTTTAATTGAAAGGCTTTCTCTCCCATTTCCTCTGTAGCCCCCACATTAACGACATCACTGCATAAAGCCATCTAACGAGACAATTCCTGTCAGACTAATAGCATTTAATTTGACCAAGACATCTCCTCTGCCAGTACTGAAGCGTTTGCCACACAAAATTACACTCTAGAGGCATAACAAGGGCTCCAATAATGCTAATGTGGCTCAGTGATTTATTGCTAAGAAATAGGTGATCAGGCAAAGGTTTTAGGTATTTAAAAAATAAATAAATAAATAAATAAATAAATAAATAAATAAATAAATAAGGGGGCGTAAGAGAAACACTCTTTATTTATGCTCATATTAGGAACAAAGTAATTAAAAATCTACATTAATGGAACTGAAGCGATTTTCAGATAATGGTCAAGTGTCAAAAACATCAAGTGTCTGTATTTATTTTTGTTATGTGCATTCCTTGGATTCAACATTAAAACATTCCCATTCCCATTAAAAACAAGGGGAAAATGGCCTTCTATCCTCTCCCATACCACACCCATTCAAATCCAATGCCCGACAGATAAAGTCAAATGAATAAATTCTAGTGTTGAGAACAAGCGGTTTAAAGCGATTCACCTCAGGGCAGAGGTGAAGTTACTGTACGGGGATTTCCATCACTAAAGAGCCCAAACCACAGATTATCTGAGAGTGCATGTGCACTTTTTTGAAATCTGTACATTTGCTTCAATGTGAAGAATCTGCCTAGGAAAAAGAGACTGTTCTGGGCTTTTACACCATAACATCCACCACCATAGAAAGAGAATACAATTTATATTTTATTGCAAGTTCATATTCAGTACATTAATAGTTTTTGCTTTTTTTAATCTGTTAAAAAAGGAGAGCTTTCTGTAGCCATTTATTGTCCTTGCGTGCCTTCCTGTCTAGCTACAACTTTTGCCTTATTTATATCAAAGGACATACAATTAAAATTTGACTGGCCTGTAACATTGGTGTAAAAATCAAAACATTTCAGCCATGAGAAATGAAGTGTATAAGAAACCTTTCAGCTCCCCTGTTCCACTTCACGGACACTACAGGTCCACTCATTAAAATCAGCCCCACCAAGCCTTGTCGTTTTGAAGTTTAGGGAAATGTGCTTGTCACTTATTTTAACACAGTTCATAAGAAATTGCAGGATTGTGTTAAAATCAGCTCTGCAAGTTAACCCAGTGTGTTTGCAGTCCCACAGTACTGACACCAATGCCAAATATAATCTACACCTCCCACCATTTTTAGAAAGATATATTTATTTACCATGGTACAGCTTTATAGTTATTTACCATTTAGAAATGTTACCATTTTTCAGTCATCGATCGCAATGATCTATGGCTGACTCCCCTGAGAGACAGGTGAAGTTGGTAGTGAGTTTACCTGCTTCTCTGCTCGATGCTTTCTTCCTGGACCTGGAGAGCCTACGTGACTTGCTGCTAGCGTTGTGGTGGTGTTGTGTGGCCCTGTCCTCACTGCCTATACTACAGTTCACCCCTGCCTGCTCTGCTATGCTCTCAGATAACACACAGTCTCCGTTAGGAGAAAAAAGGTCTCTTTCAGGAAATGTAGCAGCCCCTTTAACATCACTAGAGCCAGCACACGGCCTTGTTTGGTCCTTCTCGGACCTGAACAACTCCCCAGACTGTCTGTCAGCCATCTTTTTGATGGGGTAAAGAAGCCGCTCCATCTGAAGAGGAGTTTCCTCTGTCGCTGCCATAGCTGATTCCTCATCTTCCTCTACAGCTGCTGCAGCTGATTCCTCATCTTCCTCTACAGCTGCTGCAGCTGACTCCTCATCTTCCTCTACAGCTGCTGCAGCTGACTCCTCATCTTCTCCTTCAAACAACTCAGGGGTGTAGAATATAGTCTGGTCCTCCTCTTCGACATCTTCAGGTCCTGCTATATTCGTTTCCTGATTGGAAATACAGTATGGAGGTGTCTCAACAGGGGACAGGGCTAGTGGCTGAAGAGGAGGGTCAGGTGGACTGTCATTCGGTTTGTTCTCAGGAACAACTTCAGTCCGGTCTTTCACTGCCTGATCAGGTGCAGAAACGGTGTCCCTATTAATGACTGCTGAATTTACACGCTGGTCCAAGTCCTTCATGGAGTCTTTAGATTGGAAGATAGGGGTCCTGAATCGAGAACTGACTGGAGTAGAGGTGAACAGGGTGGGCTTTGTTTGTGGTTTTGGCAGGATTTTAGGCACATTACACTGTGGAATTAGTAATTCTGATTGATGCTGTGAAGGCTTCTGGTCACCTAATCAAAAATAAAAATAATAAGTCAGCTCTGAAAAATACACACAAAGGATCAACTTATATTTTTATAAGCAGCTGCAAAACATCTGCTTGAATTAATATGCTTCAGTAAAATGACATCAGACAAAGAAACAGCAGGCATGTCGCATATGTATGATATATGTTGCATATGTATGATAGACATGTTACTATACAAAAAAAAAAAAAAAAAACAGCATCACAGTTGCTAAATACTAGTAATACTAGTCAAGAACCAGCTTTAAAAGCACTATCTAAAGACAACATTAAAAGAATACGGCAACATTTTCTCTACGCACTGCATCACTGGGGCTGTCAGTTAAAAGTAAACACACAAACATTTTATTTTTGTTTTTCAGAAAGCTTCATATTTTATCTAAAAAAATCTCAAGTGAAAGGGAAGAGGGAAGAACTGGTCTCTATGTTACCAGCAGAACCACACAAACACAGAAGTGACAGTTTTGGCCTCGTGAAGTGCATGAATTACACAAAACCTTGGGGAAAGCATAATTAACCATTCTTATGTTTTACTGTATTGCTCCAGTGTCCAAAACTTGGATAGAGCTACATAAAGTAAGGCTTTCTGTCATGTCTGTCTCATTCTAAGGCCAGCAAAATAGTCAATAGATGGACAAATAGTACATCAGATTAATTAACATGGATAGCATACAATCTTTTCAGAATAAAGAACACATGTACGTGGAAACACTGACAAAACCCTGCAAACTAAACTCTCCATAACTCTACAACTCTCCTGCTAGAACAATACACAGTCACCTCACAGTTAAACATACTGAGAGAAAATAAAGATGCCAGACTTATATTTTTACTTACGATGCGAGGACACCACAGCCAAAATATGGCTTTTGAGTTTTTGTCAGTGTCGCAAACACAATGTGCTACATCAAAAAAAAAAAACTTTAACAGGAGTGGATGAGTGAAGTGGAGTAGACTATTTTTACACAGTCATCCCCTCCCCAGGAATGTTTCCCTTAGTCTATATTAATGCACTTAACTAGCAAACTAGCTGGCCATACATTATAATATCATGTTAGCTATGTATCTAACCTATTCAATTAGATTTCCGGACAAACAAGACATGAGCCTGGGAAACACACTGAAGCTTTCACTTGCCAGGGTGGGCTAGATAATGAATTTATGAATTGTCCACCCCTGAAGACCTTCACTGTGTGAGAGTTATAGTTTTGAATTAGTTTGATATAGTAATGTATTTTGAATTTTTACAAGCTTTCTGCTTTTCTCTCAAGCAAAGGTGTCAGAATTCTTGTCTGGAGTAAACTCTACAGGCATGGTAGATAGAGCTTAGGTTAAAAATAAACACAGAATTATTATTTTTATGTTAAAAGAATAAGTGACTGCAAATTGGAGTGAGACCATGTACCTGCTTCCGAAGGGTGGCTGACAGAGGGAACGGTAATCTGACCCTCAGAGCTCAGGCACTGCTGCGGTTTCGGAAGCTCAGGAGGGGACTGTAGAGCAGATGACTGAGTCCTGGGGGAGTCAAGGTTAGTCTGAGCAAGCTCCTCAGTGTGGCTCTCTACTTCTCCCTGCCGGCTCTGGGAGAAGGACACCAAAGAATGCAAGGCACTAGTAAAGCTGTCATGATGCATCACCAGCTGACGCACCCACTTGGACAGGCCTAGGACGAGCGTGTGGAAAGAGTGTGTTAGACTAACCACATTCCTGCTCTCTATTTCCATAACCATTCCACCGCTTGATCATCTACATGTATAAACTTTCATGTGGTAGGTGTACACAATTCTGTTTTCACCACTATGTGCAAACTATAGTGCAGATTTTCATGTAATCAACACTTCTGACTCTACCACTGCATGTAAAACGGCAGAGGCCTTATGTACACATTATTTGGCAAGTGTTCGTACGCGGGTATCTCACAGTAAAAGACCACCAACACCATCTAGTGTTTGCAGACATGCAACTACACATCAATGAGTTCACAGAGCGGCATTCTTTGCAAAACAGCCACTCAAAACATAGATGGCATCAGAATGAGCATAGACCTTTTCCTCATTAATTTACCTGTGATATACTTGTTGGGGTTGGCTCTAAAACGGTCATCCACTAAAATAAGTGCACCCCAGTCATTTCTATGACGAATACACCTATGGAGAGCAAATGGATGATGATTTTGATGAACAAAACAACACTCAAAACAGTCACTGTCTAAATGTAGACAGCATTCCAATTACCACATTACCCTTTCAAATGGTCATTATTATATTTTATGTACATTTTATGTAGCATAATGATGCAATTATAAGACTTTTGGCACTATTAATATTTATGTCATCAGTATTACTTGCCAACTATCTGATGATAAATCTCTAATACGTACCTTCCCAAAGCCTGATTTAAGGCCCGGTAGGCCTGGATCTCATACCATCGGCCTCCAGGAAGAAGGCCTCTGGATTTACAGTGCTGGTCATTGTATTTCATCTTCAGTTCAACCTGTAATCCAAGTGAAAATATGGATTTAAAAAAAAATTGTGGTGCCTAGAACTGGATTTTTAACACTCAACCAAATCAGATTGGACCTCAATGATGACAAAAACTGCAAAAGTACAAACTGAGTACTGCACTTGAATTAGCACTTACATTAAATAGATCATCTCTTAATGTACAATGTTTCCCTAGAAAATGAGCTACTGTTCATTATTTTAATCCAAAAAATTAAAATAATTAATCGTTAATAGTTATTAAAAAGACTTTAGCGTTATGGTATTTTTAGTCCCTGACCTACTGATCTAGTATGAGAATATGTTTTTCTTTGAAGCACTTCTTTAAGTCGCTCTGGAAAAGGGCACCTGCTAAATGCTGCAACTGTAGTTCTGCAAAAATGCAATACTAAATGCCAGGTCATCTCTGAACAAATATCAAAAATGTTATACAAAAGCAGCTAGAGAAACATTCCGTCACAAATACTCCATGGTCAGTCACATTAATTCAGAGCAGATGCCTGATTAAAACAAGACCCAACTGCACTACCACAGGCTGAACAGGTGAGAGGCAGAGGTTAACACTCTCATGAAGATGACCATCACGGCCAGAAGAGCTTTCATAAACCTCTGCCCACACTCACTGCTTTGTTTGGTTTTGGGTGGAGGAGTAGGGCATGGGATGGAGTGAACGGGCCACTGAATGACATGAGCCTTGCCATAAAAATGCCACGGCGTTGTCCATCAGGTTTCAGCCATCACTCTGCTTTTCAGCGCTAACCTTTTAAAGCTGACAAGTGAAAAGTTCAGCTCCCGTTGGGTAGGACAGGTTGGCAAGGCTTTCTAACTGCATGTGACGGGCACCGTGTGTTCAGAAGCACCCGCTTAGAGCCAATAGGCCATCACCAGGACAGGTACAGCCTGTCATCCCAGCAAACATCAAACCTGAGAAAAGTAAATACTGATATTTTGGAATCAAGATTTTAAGATTTTAAGATATTGAGCCATAAAATTGAAACCTTTAATGATGTCAAAGATATTTTATTATTTTATTATTAGAACTTTATATTATTTTTATATTTATTTTGGTCAAAGTTTTCATGTAAATAAATAACATATTTATAATTTTTTGCCAAAAAGCCAGATAGAAAATATTTTTGCCATACTGCCCCTAATGTCCACACCTACAGTAATTCTTCTAAGGCACTTCCAAGGCTGATATGAGATATGATGCTGATCATCAGTATCAGAGCAAACGCAACTGAATGAAGATCTGGTCATCAAACGTAAAGGCCACTAGCTCAAGGCTGCCAATGTCATCTAATTCCAATCAGGGTCCATTTCAGAATCTGGGCCTTCACCTCCCTGCACTACATTAACACTCAATTCGATATGACAGGCTGCATATGGGAAAAAGCCAGTTCTAGCTGTGGGCCAAATCTCCTAAATGTGCAAGAAACCACAAGCTGGAAGGGATTTGTTAAATGTCAGAGGATAGCATTCTTCAACTTTACCTGCTCATCCCTAAAAACAAACACTGACTGAGAGGCATGCTTCATGACTGACTGACTGATGTGTATAAAAATAGATATAAAAATTGATGCATCAGTGTACGTTACAAAAACCCATGTTCACATCCTGCAATGCCTTATTTCAGATGAGATGCGCTGTTTTTTTTTTTTTTTTTTTTAAAAAGCATCCTATCAGATCAAACCAGAATATACAGGCAAATAATTAGAGCAAACCGACAAAGAATCCTAGTAACCTTCATTTTTACAGGCTAATTTGAGGAGAAGGTGCAATAAAACTCTGTCTACATGCATGGAATCATAAAAAAAGTACCCAAAGCAAACAGATTTATCAGCTGTTCAGATGTTACCGACATTACATATGAAAACTCACAGAGAGCTCTGCTTTATAGACTTCATGACCCCTGGACACTGCACTACCTTTTTTTAATTTCACAACAACTGCAATGCTAAAAAATCGTTGGAAGTCTTCAAATGTCACTTTTGCTAATGTGCCATTTCAGACTGATTTCATGGTATTTTTCTGATAAGACACTTGTCTCCACAAAGATGTTTTGTGTTTCAAACAAAGAGTTGAAACAGAATGTGAAGGTAAATGTGGAAGCATTTCAATGCTGCGAAAAAAGAACTGTCATACAAGAGAGGCTGTGTATGCGTGTCAGATTGAAGTGTCATGACAGATCTGTCCAAGCTGCATCTGCAACAGCCCACTATGAAGCGCGTGTATGTCTGTAGGCGGAGGAGCCACTGCACCGACAGCCATTAGTGTCAATGTCCTCTGTTGCCTCTGCCCTAATGAGGTCATCTCCTAGACCCCATGAAGCTTTAAGGTCTCAGTATCAGCTCTGTATTACTCTGCTCCAAAACTGTCACCACATCATTCTCTCTGATCAGCACACTGAGAGCAAGAGGACAGAAAGCCCAGAGACACCACATCATAAACATGAGGTCCAGCACAACTACATTTATTCGTTATGCTTTACATACACATGAATGAGAAAGAGCAAAATACAAAACTTTTTTATAATTTTGCAATATTTTGATGCAGAAGGCAGCACTGTCATGGTATGCTAGTTAGAGTTGTGCATCATGACTAAACATTAGTACTAAACAAATGTTCCGTTCAATTCAATTTTATTTGTATAGTGCTTTTATTGATGGATTTTATTTAATATTATGTAGAAATGTTTAGTATGTAAATTTTATGTAGAAATGTAATATTGTGTAGCAAGGTATTGACATTATGTACTGAATATTAAATTCCCAATGACTAAATGTATGAAATAGATGTACGGTGCAAGTGAGTCATGGTTACATGTGCCGTCTTCTCAAAACTTGACGCAGTACACATTAGAGACCATTATCAGGTCTGATTTTTACCCACAAGTGGCTAATGAATATTGCCACTATATTATAGAACAGAAACACTGCCATGATTGATTATTTAAGCAACCCATAATATTGTTGGTTTCTTTTTACCTTTGTGTGGACACATTGTGTCCTTGGCACCCTGATATGATTAAAGTGTTCTACTAAATAACTTTTATTTTTGCTTAAGATTTAATCAAATGTGTTAGTAAGTCAGTAATTCAAAATGCACATGAGATGCTACAGTAAGGCAAGAATTTAATAAATATACTTTATTCCTTATCAAATCTGTCAAGTAATCAAGTGAGTCAAGAAACAAGTGTGAGAAGAATTGTGATCTCAATTGTAAGCCAAAAAAAATCATGATTCCTATTTCATCGATAGTCATACAGCCGAAATTGAAATTCACATGTTTGAACTTGGTTGTGGACTATAATTTTAGAAATGTCTTGATTGTGCAGTCTGTAGCAAAGTGTTTAAGATAGCGAGAGTCAAGCGTTCTGTCATACCAGTAGAGTGCTGAATGTATGTGGTGTGGATTTTTTAAAAAATTATATGCAGCGTTGTCAAGGTACAAATTAAACCTAGGTTATTCACTTGACTGCTCTTTAGTAAACACAATCTAACATCCTTTTTTCTCTCCACTTCTAAACCATGTGGCAGCAAAATGCCTTTAGAGAGTGACTGATGGTACATTATCTGGGGACAAACTGACACAGGGAAAGAAGCAAAAATCGTAGAGTTCTGTCAAGCGCATCATGTGGCATTTGAGAAATCAAACGCCTTCTGGTGGTGGGGATGGCATGCAACCTATTCCCCTTTGGCCAATCAGCTTAATGTTTGTGCAGGAAATTTTGAAAGCCTCAAACAACAAATGCAATTAAAACCCACCTGATATCCCCTCTACAACCTTATCCAAATGGCAAAGCAAATCAGTTTCCAGGAGAGCAGAAATGAAAAAAATCGAAGCCTTTCCCCAGAGGTAAAGCAGCCATCGTGCCAACAGTTTCTGCTAAGGTGAAGGGCTTGGAAGCATCAGTCATCCACACGTGTCCCTCACGGTGACAGACACGGTAAGAAAAACTTCAATATACTCTGACAGCAAGGTAGACAGAGGGGGAAGCTTAAAGGTCAAGATGATATGTTAAGGACAGAATAGAAGCGGTACAATCACCAGGGAATTATTTCATGGATCACAGAAAAGGAAAGCTACAGCTTTGTACACAGTCCTCTTCTAGGATTTTTCTGGAGATTTTATAAAACACTAATGCTGTACAGGATAGTTACAAAAAAGGCCAAAGGACAGTTACAATAAGGCCATGGCCTTCATTTCCAGTCCTGAAGACCAGCATGGTTTTGTAATTTCCTACTTTAACCTACTAATTTACTGGTAAGCCAGAATTACTAGAAATAATCAACAAAGCTGGACATTTTTTACTGAGGCCTGACTATAAAACCTGACTACTAAAATTACTATAAAGCATTGCACAGGAAATTGCTCATTATGGTTCACATTTTTTAATTATAAAACAAAAGAAAAAAAATACCAATGCTTAGCCATACGGAGAGTTACCTGCAGGTCTTTGATGTTGGGGAAGGGAATGCCAATAGTGACCACTGCTCTGGCATTGTCATCAGTAAAATCCAGTCCCTCACTCACTTTTCCTCTGCAAACTGCAATCAGAAGTGCCCCATCTAAAGTGAAGACAAAAAACAAATTAATATCACAGTCATCAAACAAATGCATGCACAAAAGAGATTTTACAAAAAATATCACAAAAGATCACTCTGAGCCCAGAATAGGAGATGAACATCGTTTACTCCCACCTCGGGCTCCACTTTGTCTGATGGCTTTGTAGTACGTTTGTAGCAGCTCATCAAAGTCACTCTTGGCTCCTCCACGTGGCTCTGCAATCACTGCTTTCCGCTCTTCCAGCTTCTCCCACAAGCCTGTGTTCATCCAGCGATCCCTCAGCTTATCCAGCATCTATTCAGGCACACAGAATTACCAACTGCTCCCTCACTATGTACAGGTTTCAGTGTATGAGTGTTCATAAAGTGTAAGCAATATAACATTTAACCATAATGTTATGACATGCATCTATTAACTCTGTTTATGCACATTTGTTATGGCCATATTCAGAGTTGAGTTATCTGCACTTAGGAGCACTTTCAGACCTGAGTCAAGAACGAGTAGTCGGGATTCAATGCCAAAATTGTGCACAATATTCAGACCTCAAACATAACTACGTACTTCAGTTCTATTAAGAAGTTGTGCGAGAGTTGCACACAGGAGGTGGAGTATGAGTTAAGTGCAATTCTGACCCCAGACTTTTTTCCATTCGTGATATCAGCTTGAGTGAGGAGCAGTATTAAGTACAGTGCCACTGTCTGATGGCTTGATGTAAGCCCAAAATGACACATTGAGATTTATGTTTTGGAATGTAAATATATACAAAAAAAAAAAAACAACTATGGAATGCTATCTGCTGCCAATATGGAATAAATAAATATGTCACTATTAATATAATATTATTTGTAGTGTTGCACAGAGAACATCCTAGGAGACAGCATCTTAATTTGAGATGTTACTTATTCTGAGGCCCTAATTTTTTACTGATAAAATTATCACCACCAAAGTGAGCTGTAAGCATTACAGATGAGTGCTTGGGTCAGGTTCTCTTTAAAACTGTGGCCGTTTTTTTTTTCTCTCCTTTGTTTCTTACAGGAGAATGCCTTGAATTAACTAAAGCATTGCCATTTTTAAATTGATTTTCCAACAAAAATAGTGAATTAAAAGCATGATTAAATAGTTTATATCCTGTGCACTAGTGCATGCAAAATAAATAAATAAATAAATAAATAAATAAATAATACAGTGCAAAATAATAGGGCATGCTGGATCAAGGGCTATTTTATAAGCTGCTGAATAATAATGGATGGAAGCCATATTGTTAAATTTAACCAAATTTTCAGTGATTGAGATTATTACAACTATCACTATTCATGCGGAAATATACTGGCAATATACCTGACTCCTATTAGATGTTTAATTCAATGCTTGCCATATATCATGTTAGCATTTTTTTCATTTTTCATTTTTTTGCTTTTATATTACATTGAAAATCAACATAAATAGCTGCATAAACCATCTCTGTATAAGCACAACTTTTGCCATGTAAAAACTGATGGAACTTTTGAACTCAGGTCGCTGGCTTAAATTGCCTACTCTGAACACGGCCCTTTTACAATAGCAGTTAATAGGTTGGATCCATGACTAAGGCTGAAGGATAAAGAGAGACAATCCTAACTTCAGTTAGAACCAAATTCAGATGCAAGTCTTGGCTAAACATTAAACATAGTTTTTCAACCATGGCATATAACCTTGTAGTTGTACGTCTTGTGGTTTTATGTACAAAAAGTGTTTAATGCCTGTACTGCATGCTCTCACAGAAAAAAAATATCACCTGTCTACCTCATACACCTGAGAGCAGAAAGTTTGTACTCTTCTCATAACAAAAATCACCAGGAATGCCCTATGTGGCAGTGCAAGATGTCAGCAACTCTCTAGGGTGTAACACTGATCTAAAAGTTCTTTTTCTCACCAAGCATGCCACGTGTCTACGCTATCCACGTTTTCCTTTTGGGCAAGCATGCGTTCCCAATCAAAAAGAATCTTCACTGGCTTGGAAATGTGTTAGTAGGGTCAAGTAGAAGTTCTTTTGTAGTCAGTAAAATAAATAAAACACAACAGAGGTATGTGAACACCTATTGTTACCACCCATGCTATGTACCATAAGTATGAGAAAAAGAGTAAAAGCAGCTGTAAGCAACGTTGATATGTGTGTAATATATATGTGTATACACACACACACACACACACATACACACATATATGTATAAAAACAGACCCACAATCACAACAGCAAGGAAAGTTGGTTGTTTGTGTTCTGTTATTTTGTGTCTATGTATAAAAGAAACTTATTACATATGACTCATTCTTCTGATGGATCAGGTCACTGTAATAAGCACCCTGAATTTACTTTGAGGGACAATGTTATTAATTTCTTCCCAGGCCAAAGTGTAAACTGATAACCCCAGTGTAACCTGATATGAAAACCCTGGACCTTAAAAGACAGGGACATGTGCAAGCACAAAGACTCTCGTGTAAGCTCATTGTTTATATTCCCAGAGCTGTAATTTGTTAGGCCTTATAAAAACGGGTGAAATACAATACAGTGCCAGTCCAGGAGCCTTTTGGCTTGCATGGTAATGGTCCTAATGCTTTTATCTCTCAGACACTGTAAGTAAACATCGCCCTGTGTCTGCCTCCATGCTGCCATTTAATTACGTACACATTTTTCCATAGCCCTCATCTTAATACAGTGGAGGCCAGTTCAAAAGCAGCCCGTGAAAGTGGAATCCATGCGTGCTATAGGACTGAATATCAAGACTACAACAGGCATCCATGTGTGCTTCATTAGTAAAGCTAAAAAGCTAGGCTTTCTTCTCCCAGTTCCAGTTCTATGGTTTATTCCCGTGCTCTTGTAATTAGTGTTAAAACCAATACAAACAGTGCAATACTCAATTTTTGCATTGCAGAAAATAAGAAAATGGACAAACATGAAAAGCCAATTTTCCCAAACAATGTGGCCTACTACAGGTGGGAGGATTAGAACACTGAGCTAAGGGCATGGTGGAGATAGCAGTGGTTGTAGTGGGATAAGTGCATGGCCGTCATGACTAACTCAGAGACATTATCTGACAAGAGCAGTGCCCCCTGCCGCCCCCCGCCACATGACAGAGACAGAATTTAAAAAAATATTTTACAAAAGGAGTTAATTGTTAGTAATTAATTTGTTTTGACAAAACTGTGAAATTTCACACAAAGTAATTTTCTCATTACTGATAAATTGATATTGGATGAATAGTCACTTTGAGAAATGATCAAGCTTCAGTAAAAAAAGTGCAAATAAAATAAAAACCTTTATTAAAAAAATTTATAAAATTTTTTTTATATAAATTTATACACAGACAAGTGACAAATATAAGGAAAAACTTTGTTATGCCGTGGGACAATCTGCAGGCATACAAAGCTCTTCTGACTGATCACCTTTATGATGAAACATTTTTATCCTCAGTGCCCCCATCCACAGAACACAGGGGCTCACAGAATGGTTTGATGAGTATGAAAAAGATGTAAATCCTATGCCAATATGGCCTTCGGAATAACCAGATCTCAACCCAATTGAAAATATATGGGAGAATTTGGAGCTATTTGTTAGACAGCGCTCTCCACTACCGTCATCAAAACACCAGGCGAGGGAATATCTTAAGGAAGAATGGTGTTCATTCCTCCAGAGACTTGTATAATCTATGCCAAGGCGCAATGAATAAAGTTGTTCTATATAGCCTTTGTTTGAGCCCATCCTTAAAAGACCAGGATCATGGCTTTCATTGTATGTAGATGATGTTAGTACATGTTAGAGGTCAGCATCTTTGAAGCCTTTGAAAACAAAAGTGGAGTGATGACCGTTTTGAAAAGCTCAACAACAAATGAATAATTTATAGATATTTTTGGGAAAAATATTTGCATCACTCATATACACATAGCTTGCACAATACGGTACTCTGAACAGAGTGACCCTGCTCTCCAAGGGCATGTGATAATGTAGTGGCACTTGTAGGTACTGAACTGTGGTATACTAACTCCCCCAACACCCCTGTAAGCACATCGCTTTATCTCTTTCCCTTCATCTTAACCACCACTCTGATGTTTGGAAGCAGGCTGCGCTTTTTTTTTTTGCCAGCACCCATTAAATAATGGAAGCCGCTTGGTCGATGGGCATCATTAATGAAACATGCATACCCTGGTGGTGGCAGGCGTAGACATGTAGCAGATGTGAATAATTCAGTCATCAAATATGACGGCGACAGTTACGCCATGGCTGGAGACAAGTGGCGCCTGTGCCACCTGCTGGCGAGCAGCTCTGCTCCTCTGAGCTGACGCAGAGCAGGCCATTAGCACAAGGCCAACAGTCCCAGAGCTAAGAGCAGCAGATAAAGTGCAAGATCGGCTGGAGGATGGATCCGGTTTTATCTAGTCAAGAGTATATGTCTCCCTAATGCAGAGCTTTGAGAAAGGAAGTTATACACTTCAGTTGGCATGATGGCTGTAGGCAAAATATTTACTCTGAAATACATGTGAAACCGAGTGACTCATGATAGGCTCGGAAGTGGACCACGTCGGTCAAACCTTCCTCCTCTTGCTGCAGAGAGAGCATTAGGAGATTCTTGTGGACCTGATTTGGTAAACAGTCATGAGTGGAGAGAGTCAGCACTGTTAGCTGCTAATGGAGCTCAGTGTCAGAGTTTACAGCTCATTTACAGCTCAAGTGGGCAGCGGCTACAGAAGCAAAATCTGGCTTATTTCACTGTGATGAGGCCAAATGTCTTGTCAGTCTTTCAGTTAAATACACATTAGAAATGGAGATGGAAATAATACCAAAGTCTGTATATTTAAAACAAATGCTTTGATGACCTGCAATAACAACTGTTTGAGTCCTAGATAAATTCTCATAATATTTTTGTATTCAAAAGCAAAAAAGTTCACATAGATCACAGGATCTGCTTTTGAATGCTTAATGATAATTAAACAGGTATTTCCTAAACTTTTTTTTTTTTTTTTTTGGCAAAATAAGTCTTGTTGCTTTACAGTCAGGCCCATAATTATTTGGACAGCAACACAATTGTAAATTTGCCTCTGTACACCGCCACAATGGAGTTGAAATGAAGCAATCAGGGCGTGATTGTGTGAAAGTGTAGACTTTCAGCTTTAATTCAAGGGGTTTAACAAAAAATATTGATTAACCATTTAGGAATTACAGCCATTTTTTTACAGAGTCCCTCCATTTTCACAGGCTAAAAAGTAATTGGACAATTGACTGATAAGCAGTTTCATGGTTAATTAAAGAGATAAGAGGTCTGAAGTTGAGTCCAAGTGTTGAATTTGCATTTGGAAGCTGTTCATGGGATCTCTCAATATGCAATCTAAAGCGGTGTCGATCCAAGTGAAGGAGATGCCTTCATTAGGCTGGGGGGAGAAGAAAAAAAAAAAAAAGAATTCTTTCTTTGTTGAAGAAGCACCCCTTCACAACATCTAGCCAAGTCAAGAACACTCTGGAGGAGGTAGATGTATCATTGTCAAAGTCTATAATCAAGAGACACCTTCATGAATGTAAATACAGACGGTTTACCTCAAGATGCAAACCACTGGTAACACTTAAGAACAGAAAGGCCAGATTAGACTTTGCTTTAAAAAAAAAAAAAAAAACCCTCCTGACCAAAACGCCTAACCAGTTCTGATAAAAGATTAACCAGAATGATGAGAAAAGAAGAGTATGGAAAAGGAAAGGAAGTGCTCATGATCCAAAGCATACCACACCATCTGTCAAACATGTGGAGGAAGTGTTATGGCATGGGCATGTATGGCTGCCAATGGAACTGGGTCACTAGTGTTTACTGATGATGTAACTGCTGATAGAAGTAGCAGGATGAATTCTTATGAGTATAGAGCTATACTTTCTGTGCAGATTCAGTCAAATGCTGCAAAACTGAGGACGGCGCTTCACAGTACAGATGGATAATGACCCAAAACATACCGTGAAAGCAACCCAAGAGCTTCTTAAGGCAAAGAAATTAAATGTTCTTCAATGTCCGATGGCCTCAACCCAATAGAGCATGCTTTTCACTTACTGAAGGCAAAACTGAAGGCAGAAAGACCCACAAACAAGCTGCAACTGAAGGCAGCTGCAGTAAAGGCCTGGTAAAGCATCTCAAGGGAGGAAACTGAGCATTTGGTGATGACTTCATGGGTTCCAGACTTCAGGCAGTCATTGACTGCAAAGGATTTGCATCCAAAAATAATTATGTATTAAAAATAATCCTAATATTTATGATTGTTAGTTTGTCCAATTACTTTTGAGCCCATGAAAATGGAGGGACTCTGAAAAAAATGGCTTAATTCCTAAACGCTCAATGCAATATTTTTGTTAAACCCCTTGAATTAAAGCTGAAAGTCTACACTTCAATCTCATCTTGATTGCTTCATTTCGAATCCATTGCGGTGGTGTACAGAGGCAAAATTATGAAAATCGTGTCACTGTCCAAATACTTATGGACCTGACTGTATGTAGAAAAATGGTCTGAATAAATGTATCATTTGGCATATGTCAAACATCATGCCCTAGAAGTGTTAACTATTTAAATGTAATATATTTGAACAGGTACAACAACCACAAACAATATTGTGTGTGATATGAATTGAATTGAAAGCCATACTGGCTTTAGTTGACAATGTGTTAGAGGTGCTTAAATAAAACCTTTATGTAAACTAGAATAAAAAAAATATCAAGAACAAGAAACCTTTCATTTAATGGATAGTGAAAATGGTGAAAAATGGATAAGAGTGTAAAATATTAAAGCTATAAAATTACAATATTGTCTTCTGCTGCATTTTTTATGTTTAAGAAAACTTCTGTGGTTTACTGCTGTGTCTGTGGCCATCTAAAATGATTAGAGATGTACTGAACTAATATTGAGCACCACCATCACTGCTGATTTTACACATTCTCCGATCCAATCCACTGACGCATTCTTCCATAGCACATAACTTGCCAATAAAAGCTTGCAGACTGCTTGCTCAGTTACTAAGAGGATGTCATTTTTTGATCAGCATAAGCATAAGCTAATACAATACCTACATTAGAGCTCTGAGTATCAAAAATGGAAAAAATTGAGATTGGTACGTCCCTAAAAATTATTGCCTAATTAATAGTTAAATCCACTAAATGCCATTAAAATTTTGTGTGATATTTTCTATTTCAGAAAAAGTAATTGATATACAAAAAAGATTGAACCTTGTTTGGATGTGCATGACATAAGAGTCTAAGTGTCCTAGATGCTATGTAAGTATGTACTTATGCCCAAATTTGCCTGAGAGACACTGGGCAGCATGTGAAGGGACCTGAAGGTCTCACAGGCTCTTAGCTCATTCACCCTGCAGTGCACTTTGACTTTGATAGGACAAAAGCTAAACGGATACAGCCTCTCGACACTCACTCCCCACCGGCACCGGCGCCAGTACAGACGCATCTTCACACAGACAGCATGGCGACATCACCCCTAATGGCCCTTATCTTAATCTGCTTTAAAAGCATCTTGCGTTTCTCTGAAATCTTTTCACCTCTGCAAACCAACATTTAATAACTGCCTCCCCCCTCAGTTGTTTCCAGTTTATTTCTCCTGTGGTCGAGCCAGACGATGAGGTGTACTGTGGTTTAATGGGGTCAAATCTACTACAAACCACAGCTCTAGGAGCAATGTGAAGGGTATGTGTGCATCTGAATTGGTCAACCAGTACACCGTCTTACACATACATGCAAACAAAGAACACACACACACACATACACACACAGGATGTTGCATCTGACGAAGTAATAAAAATCATGTAGGAAGGCGTCTGGAAACAGAAGGTAGTCTAGGCTATTTCACAGATGGGATTTTGAGGCTCCAGAATATCCATAGACTCAATGGCTCGAAAGAATTCCCAGGCTGCTCAGTTTTCTGATTAAATATTAATCCACATGGAGAAGTCATGTATAATCATTGAAAACCATAATATACAACTAAACCATATCCAAACTTAAAATAATAAAACACACATACTTTACCTATTACTAAATAATGCATGTCTACATATGGATACATTTCAGAAGGTCACCTATTTCTTTTAGAGGAGTCATTGTGACAAGCAGTTTGAATGAAAATCAATTATTCATGGTAAAGGCATAACAAACAAAGGAGAACAAAGTATTTATCAATGGAAGCCTATAAGTGAGATCGTTAGCTGAAAGTTGATACAGGCAGGAAAAATGCTGGTCTGTGCACTGTGGTTTGTGTAGTATCCATTATACACTAGAGTTGCCTATTAGTGGCTAAGTGGCAAACAAAGCCTCCCTGACATCTACTACTGAATTTTAAAACGAGTGCTTCAGGTGTCACTCTATTGCTGTTCAAGGGACATGTCAAGTACCGAGTGCAGCCAGTATGTGAATGAAAGGGGGAAAGAAAAAAAATGACATAAAAAAAATAAACAAAAAACAGTCAAGGCTTAAACTGTGGTCTCTGACACCTCCCAGTGGTGAGCGAACACATCTACGGATACAACACTCACCATTTAAACTAAGTAAAATGTTTCAGGATCTAATTCATGAGAAACCCTGAATAGAGCATAGAGTCTCTAACATTACCTTGTAGGATGGCAGGAAGCAGAGCACTCCTCGGCTCACCGTCTGGCACACTTTCAGCAGCAGTGCGCCCACCTCATCCTGGAAGGTGAAGGTCTCGGCGTGCTGGAATGTTGCACACAGCCTACGGCCCTGAGGACCTGCTCCAATGGTGCCAACCCATACCTGCAACATTTCATGCTATAGTTCAAAAACTCACAACCATTTATAATGCACATTCTATGTTTCAAGGCAAACACACAGCTAATCTAGTTTGTTACGGAGCAGATGAAACAAAGCCAAAGGTGTCTAAATACTAAACACACCAAATCAACAGCCCTTCCCTTTTCTCTCAGGAGACTTACAGTAGTGTCTTTTTCATGATTATATTGGAATATTGGATTATATTGCAATCTAGTTGGTATCTGTCAATCATCCTTAACGTAATAGACTGATAAAACCTATGGATTGTTTTTCCTGTTTTTTCCCGAAACTTACACTCATGCAGTTATTATGCAATCATGTTTTTCCACTTATTCCTACTCAGTGATTTTCTTGTATCACACTTATCACAGGCTTGTTGTGAAATGTAAATCTGAATTTGTGTAGCAAGTAATGCTCTTCTTCAGTCATCTTTTCAGTAGATTCTATACTTCCCACCTCTTACTAAAGTAGTTATTTGAATGGCCACTTTTACCTCTACTTCAGTCATAGTTAAAGTGACAGTATTTTCACTTGAGTACAGTTTTTGGCTACATTACTTATCACGCTGTACTAACCTGAGACTTGCTGATAACATGGCTGGCCTCCAGCTGGATGGAGAATTTGAGGCCCAGCTCAGAAGAGAAGGACCCCATGGGTGAGAGGGTACCAGAAGTGAGCACTATACTGTGAACTGCTGTGCTCAGATCAGAGAATGCCTGCCAGCACACACATACACTGCTATCATGAACTGCATAAACACAGGCAACTAATGATACAAACATTGATTATTTTTCCTCTTTTTCCTGCACTGAGATGTAGAAGAAAATGAAAACAAAACAAGCTGGATTTTGAAAAAAACCTTGGTCATGCTGCTAAGGTCAGGCACTCACCACAGCAGGGTTAAGGCACCAGAAGCTGAGTGTGTGCACAAGGGTTTTAGTGCGAACATTCTGGCGGCGACGGCGTGGCCGGGCAAGAAAGCCCTGGGCATCAGGCACATCCTCCTGGGTAGTCCAAACATAACTCTGCTGTAAAGCCACACGGTAGTCATCCGCAAACCTACACACACGCACACAAACACAAGAACTTGGCACACAGCAGTTTCAAGCACATACAGTTACCAGAGCTGTGATTAGCTTTGCAATCAATAGACTGCTTTTGTGGTAACAAGAAAACAGATAATGCAGGAACATAAAGTTATGCTGAGAATGTGTTCACAATCCACATTCTAAAACAGGATTTGGCACAAAGAGCTGCCAACGGCTATTAGGATTCTGGTTCTAGCTCATGTTCCACAAACTTGAGGGACAGCTGGAACGATCACAGTGATAACCGTAAAAGCACATTAAAAGGTCTTATTAAAAGAAACCGTATCATCATTACAGTCCGCAACAAAGCCTTTACCAGGTTAAACGTGGAAGAAGCTAGTGCTAGATTAACTGTCCCTCTGTCTGATTAGTTGTTTAGTCAACTAAAAGAATTACTGACAACGTATTTTTAAATTTCATCAGTGATAGTGACAAGTAAAAATTATTTCAAATTATTTGAAATGAACATGATTTGAGTTTCAAAATTAAAATCACTAATTAAACAGACTGTTAACAATATGACAAATGAAATAAAAAATATGAAGTCATTATACTATAATGACAGAATTACAAAATATGTCTGTTTTGCTTTTAGCGCTGAAAAAAAAAATGCTTGTACTGGTCAATTCTTGAAAAATTGAACTTGCAATGCAAAGTTTGAGAAAGATAACTGCACATTGTTGTTTTTGGTGAAGAGAACCTTAAAGGATTTCGTTTTTTTTTTTTATTATTCATCATTTGTTTGTGTATACTGCGTCACCAGTTCAAATTAAAAACCACCCAGTGACAAACAGTGCTTTAAGTATCAGTAGTTTATTTTGATACCAATCATGAGCAGGTACCAAAAACCATACGACTGGAAACCTTGGTGGGCAATTTTTTCGGTTGTGAAAAAAAAACAACAAACAAAAAAAAACTATGCATCCGGCTGAAAAATTTGCATATGATTTGGAGACAAAGCTCATCCAAACTGTGATCAGTTTATGTAAGGGATAATGACCTGCAGTTTTGTCGAAACAGGAATCCCAACACCATAAAAAGGCTCTTCAGCACAGTCTGAGTGTTGGAGCTGATGGTGGGAACCTGTACCGTGTCCTCTCTCCCATTTACCAGCCCAACCCGCTCTTCCTTCTCCAGTACTGCCTCAAAGTGCTTCTGCTCAGCACGCAAACACAAACATACACAAATATAAATATTCTTTTCCGCATGGGGGGAAATGTGAGAAAACCATTGAAGGTAGGCTGTAAGCACCATTCTGTGGAACAGGATACCTGAAGCACGGGAAATGTGTCAGCTGTTATGCCAAGACCATGGAAGATGTCCAGAACTTCCTTCCCAGTCCACACTTTATAGGCAGTCTCATAATCCCTGTCTTGCAAAGTACTGGAGCTTTCTTGAATCCAGCTAAACACACATGCCATTTGTCAGATGAATCTGACACCAGTTGAGGTTTCACAGCCTTGTCAAATCAAATGCCTAAGGCCTAATCAAAGACATAATGGATATAAGCACTATATGGAGATCTTAAGTGATTGAAGAATGATGTCCTAATTTGTCCTGCAATTAACATCCTGTCTCATGAGATGATACACAAGAATTTGTCAATAGAAAACAAGTTGTCTCTGCTCACTAATCGATAAAAGAATGGTAACTTAATTTCTACATGATGCAATCTTCCCCATGCACCTTTTTATATATTTTTGTCCACTATCATAGGCTCAATTTACCCCTTCTTATCAAATTACATCCTATGCAAACCATTAGCCACAAGGGAGTTAGCAAAGAGATCATATTTAGATCGTTCTACAGCCTGGGAGAGGAAACAAGGAGAGTATACTTGAGCAGGCTGCAGCAAAAGCCCAGAAGAGGCTCATGGTGATTCCGGCGGATGTTATATGTCACCATAGCCTCAAGATCCTCACGGGCCTCCCGCAGCTGAGCCTGGTTTAAGGTGAAGCTGGCAGACTCGCGGGCACAATCCTCAATGTTATGAGCCTCATCCAGCACAACAATCTGCCCCCTTAGATTGATGTCCATCTGTGGAGAGGATGGGAGCAATCAGGCTCAGAATAAACAGGATTCCTTCATGCAGTATGGCATGTGATTGATCTGTTAAACATCACCTTTGCAATAAAAACTGTACTGACTTACTTATTAAGAACTATATGTGTTGCACTCTCCAAAAATATATTTAGGATTTCTTGAAAACTATTATATACTAAGGTTATATATTAATATTAATACAAATATTAAAGCACAGGTGACTTGCATACAGTATTATCAAATGAAAGTATTATGGTTATTTCATATAGGTTCCTTCAAATTAGTCCATACATACGTATTAAAACATGTTCCTAAATATTTTTTAGGAACAAACTTTTTTTTTTTTTTTTTTTTTTTTTTTTTAATAAATGAGCCCCCTGGTCTGACTGGGAAAGAAACTCACACTCTCCCGGATAAGGGGGTCCAGCAAGTAGTTGTACGGGCAAAAAACAATGCAAGCATCCTGCATGAGCTCCCGGGCTGCATAGTAGGCACAGGAGCGTAGCTTACTGCCCAGACTGACCAGCTCTTCTATGTCCCAGGCCTGGTGCAGCCCATGCACCCACTGCAAAGTTCTCTGCTCCCGCATCTTATGCACATTGTGGTAGAATCGGCATAACTGCCCCTGTGAAACAGACAAAAAAAAAAACTTCAAATGAATGAATACTTAGGAACCCACATTTACTGCTAAACTTCAATAAAATAGGCCTCGGTAAAATAAAATGGCAGGGCACTAATCATCCCTAACATTAGACAGTGTATTCGCATTATGCCATTAACAAGTGAGCCATTATGCAATTCATCGTTTTCACTTATAACAATGATAGCACTGTCACTGCTAAAAGACACATATCTGTTTCATAATTAGAGCAGGTGTCTTTCTGCTGGACCATTAAAGGGGCATCTGTTCATTGTCCTGGGACTCACTGGAGCCTGCATGAGAGGCTGACAGCAATTTCAACTGTATAATAGCCAGGGAGATTATCCCACAGAGGGAGCATGGGATTAACACTGCCTGGGCAGGGCCATTTCACTGCAACTGTCATTTGCCTCTGATGATAACTGAGATGTGTGACCTCACAGCAAATGCCTCAGAGGAGAATAAAAGAAAGGAGTGGGGTTGCAGGCCTGACTGGAAATGACACAGCAGACAGTGCTAGTGGCCTTTACACTCCTAAGCAGAGTCAACACCCATGTCATGGACCTTGCACGTGCACGGGCGGAACAAGGTCGGAAGCTGAGAAATAGGTGCTTATAACCCAAGCTGCCTGGCGGTGAGGAGAATAATAAAAAGTCTCTTGTTAAAACAGTCCACATCTGAAGCCTTTGACAAGTGTGCATTAACAAAAAGCTCTGTATGAGTGATTAGGGGCATTATCACCCACAACTGGTCCCCACAGCTCCAGTGACAAGGATTTCACTCACAGATCCTTAAAGAGTAGGTTTATGTTACAGTGGCTATAATCCGAAGGCTACTAATCATCTTCCCATTACAACAATGTCAAAGTGAAGAGCCTCGCCAAACTAGTGAACACTGGCTATCCACCCTTAAGGCCATGGCAAGAAGCAGGGAGCAATTGCTTCCTTTGCAAAGCAGAAATGAGGTCAGATTGAGTTCAGAAGATTCAATTTGGGGGTCCTATAGGTACAATAATTTGTTACAGGGTGACCACTGCTTGAGTCTGACCTTAGATACTGAGCAAACTCGAAGTCCTGACCTGTACTTAAGTGAAGAATAATATTGAAACGGTGAATTGAATCAGAATAATATTGAAACGGTGTCTCAGTAAGGTTTTGGGCCACCATAAGTGGCCAGAACAGCTTCAGAGAGCCTTGCATAGATTTTACAAGTCTCTGTTACTATAATGAAATAATAAACACCATTTTTGCAAAATATATTTCCTCAGTAGGTGTTTTGATATTTATATTGAAGGAGAGCACTGTCTAACACAGCTTCAAAATCTCCAAAAGGTGTTAAACTGGGTTGAGATCTAGTGACTGTGAAAGCCATAGCATATGATTTACATCATTTTTATACTCATCAACCTAATCAGTCAGCCCTCATGCCCTGTGAATAGGGACATTGTTATTCTCGAAGAGACCACTCCCAGGATAAAAATGTTTCATCATAGGATAAAGGTGAACAGCCAGAATAACTTTATTGATTTGCAGTGACTGTCCTCTCTAAGGGGACCCTAACAACGCCAGCAAAACGCCACCTACAGCATGTCAGAGCTGGGTTTTCTTTGCCACCTGTCTTTATTAAAAATTTATAATAAACTAATGCACATGCATATCAACACATCTAGAAAGATGAGCACAACTCCTTACTGGCTGCCGAATCTATTTTTGCTATCACTATCCTTTAGCTTAGAATATCTACTTTATAATAACAGAATTCATAGTTCAGATTTAACAAGAGCATGTGAACCCAATGAGCTGAACAAACTCTTTCAATAAAGGCTTTCATCTCTTTGAGGGCTCATGTGGTGACACATGAATAAAGACCCTGTGTTGAAAGCTGTAGTGATGTTAGATGCTATGACCTGGGCATTGGGTAACTCACATTCTTGCCCTCGAGCAGCTCCTTGCAGCGTTCATTGCGGTTGGCGTGGGGCACCACTTCAGGGTGGACACACGTATGGTCCCGGCTGGATAGGATGGTCATGGGCACAGTGGAGTACAGAGTCCGCTTCAGCTCTCGCGCAATTTGGGTGATCTGTTTATGCGTGCGTGTGCCAAAGAAAATTTTGGGGACAGCTTTCTTCCCATTGCCCTCCTTGTCTTTGTCCTTGACTTTTTCACCTGCCTTCTGCCCTTCTCCGAGGCTTGCACAAGCACACAGGGAACAAGGTACAGGAGACTATGGACAGAGAAAGGAAAACAAATCAACCTCAAGTACAGTAATGACTAAGACTACAGGAGCAATGCTAGAGGTCATGTCAGCCAATTAGATGAATAGGTTTTTTATGCATGTGGACATATAGATAAACAAAGCTAACATAAAAGGGAAACACTATAAGTCAGGATCAGATGACTCCAGCTGAGATGGAAAGTTTAGACCCCAGTATTGTTTGTGATGCTGCACCCTGACTGGATATTGTTGATTATAGCTTTCACACACAAGAACCTGCCAGCTAGTGAAACTGATCCTAAGCAGAGTGTATGAACTCATTTGTATATGAACACAGTTAGTAATACAACACACTATATACTCAACTAAATATATACTGTATATACATGTGCGCACATATACATATATACATACACACACTATATATATATAGGAAGTCTATGGTAACTCAGATAAACACTCTTTACAAACATGGTGAGAAGATAAGCATCTTAGAATGTGTAACACACCAAACCTTGAGGCAGATGGACAAGAACAAGAATCTGAGGCTACAATGGGCACAGGCTCACCAAAACTGGTCAGCTGAAGACTGGATAAACATCAGCTGGTCTTTGTCCAATCTTCCAATATTCATTTTCAGCGAGCACACCTGCTGGCAAATAAATGGACTCAACCTGCTTTTGTCAACAGCTCAGGCTGCTGAATTGTGGTGGTGTAATGGGGTGGAGAATGTTTTCTTGGCACACATTTTGGCCCCATAATACCAAATGAGCATCATTTGAATGCCACAGCCTATCTGAGTACTGTTGCTGACCACACGCATCCCTTTAGGGCCACAATTTACCCATCTTATAATGGCTATGTCCAGCATGTGCCGTGTAACAAAGCACAAGTTGTCTCAAACTGGTTTCATGAACATGCTCAGTATAATTCAGTGATCTCCCCAGTCCCCAGATCTGAATCCAACAGAACATCTTTAAGTTGTGGTGGAATAAGAAATTTGCAGCATAATTGTGCAGCTGACAAATCTGCAGCAATTGTTTGACACAATTACGTGAATGTGCATCAGAATCTCAAATTTTCTCAAATATTTCCAACACCTTGTGGAATCCATAACACAAAGAATTGAAACTGTTTTATGAGCAGGGGGTGGGGGGTTGTTCTCCTCTACCTATACAACTACAGAGACTTATATGATATTCACCATGTAGAAGGCTATTGAGGTTTTGAATAAATCTAATATTCAAAAAAAAAATCTAATATGCTTTAAAAAGACAGAGTTAAACATAACATGTATGTGAATGATCTGAACTTGCACTGGTGAGGCATTTCAGAGCATTTTGGACTTGATTTTATTAAGGGGTTATCGGTTACCTAAAAAATGAACTCCTACACTTTACCAATGTTCTATTCTCCAAGAGTAACAACACTGCATGTTACACCTTAATACTTAATAAGCTCTCTCTTAGCCCCTGCTCCAGTGGAGGAGTCACTCGTTGGTCAGCCGCACAGCTTCTCAAACTTTGTTTGCCATTAAATATTACAACATACTGGACGGAGAGGATAGAGTGCGATAAAGCCTAGCTACGATGCACAGACCGAAAAGAAAAAAATGCCTGGATGGAGATAATGTTACAGCAGAGTTGGAGGAGTTTCACACCAGCGCTCCACTTGTCTCAGTTCCTTGGATCAGCTTACCTACTGCTGCCACATTCAATAGCCCAGTCCAAGTACCCTGCCTCCTGTGCTGTATAATTACTTATTCATCGAATGATGGAGGGAGGGCTGCTTGTGAATGGTAGGCCTTGTCAGAGGCAGCACAGGAAACAGCTGACACAAGAGTATCCGTTACACGAACCCTGCCACAGTTTCGGCCCCTCTCGCCACCGGGCAGCAAAGAAACACCCCTGGTATGCAGATAACAGCCTCCGTTGGCTGGACCTGCCGCCATGGACACATTCAAGCTGCATTCTTTCACCATGGGGGCCCTGATATCATCTCGGAGCTCTCCCTCAGCTCAATCCAGTCCTTGCTATCAAACACTGCCCAGCCTTGTGCGGGAGCGTCAACCTTAGCATGTTGTCTCAGCTGGGGTCACCTGGGGGCAAGATGAACTGAACAGCTCAATGCTCTACAGCAAAAAGCAGCATACGGTTGAGAGAATTTGATGCATCACAGATGGACTTTTTTCAAGGAAGTGCTTCGTTTGGAAAAGATAAAGTGATAATAAAGCAAACACATTACAACCTAAAGAGATAACACCATCTATCATCTAAACATATATTTGTTCAGACTAGTCCAAAATGCAAAGTTTCCCATATATGACTCTAAATGTCTATTATTCTAAAGAAAAGACATAAAGGACTATAAAGGATTCCAAAGAATCAGATTTTTAAGTTTTGAGCTGAAAAATAAAATAAAAATAAATAAATAAATGATAATGGGCTCGATCAGCCAAACAGTGAGTTCACTGTGTTTTTCTGGAGAGGTGCAAGGCGAGTCCTGTGTCCTGTTAGAGCTCTGTGTTTGAGATCCTAAGGTAGATTGTCTTCACCCCACAATGACTCTGTGATGGAATGTGCAGGCCTGCATTTCAACAGGTGAGCTCTGGGAGCTTGACACTCACGTCCCCCCCCTCCAAAAACTCCTTCAGTAAGGGACATTGAAAAGAAAAGACAGACAGAGTGAGAAAAACAGCCTTCATAAAAAGTCTTCACGGGTCTTCACTCCCCATCACGGCTGCCCCGGAGCCCTTAACGCTCCCCCCAGCCAGCCTATCTCTAGAGACACAAAGCACCTGTTTATCCCTTGAGCGCAGTAACCAGCGAGTGAACCCCATTCAATATTTATCCCGGGCTTTCACAGTTCACTGCCAAGCAAGGCAAACCTCTTAATTAAACTGGAGCTTGCTTCAAAGGGCCCATTGAAGATGTCAGTCAGCACTGGTTGGGGCTACGCACGGTGTCAGATGAGGAATGGAAACCCAAAGCAAACCCCGCCCCCTTTAACCCACCCACCAGGGCTAGGCCTCCACTTCTGTAACAGTCCACCAATCTCTAGGAAAGTCTAACACAAGTCACTCAGTTCCTCATTCTAGCTACTGTCCACGCAACAGGTTCTCCTGTGTCACAGACAAACACCAACACAGATTCTTCTAATGGTAGCTAACGTTTTCTGAGGAGCTATATACAGAGAAAAAAAATGCTGAGCAGTTTTAGACTCAAAGGTCATGGCTATAGTTGCCATACTGCTTTTTCCCCCCCAAAAAAGAGCCAGTTCACTGATTCCAGGCATTGAAAACTAAGAGTCAACCCCAAAACTTTGGAGTTAATTTAACAAACTGAAAATTCTTCGCCTCGCACAAACACTGATAGCAAAATTAATTTAGTATTGTATCAGTTAGCTAGATAGCCAGTGGGTATTAACTTCGCCTTTATTTTAAATCTGTCTAGTCAGAAAAAAAGTGCAAAACCAGTAAAAGAAAAATTGCACAGAATACCATTACCTTGTGTTAGATTGGATGTCTCATTTGCTCGACATAATATTCTCATGTTGTGACAGATTTTGTGATGTACCTAATGTTGCATTTTAGCTGTTATTTAATTAGGCCTAGTTAAAGGTTCTGTAGTAGTATTTATTTAATTGAAATGCTAAAGAAATATTTTTAACAATTTTTTTGGTATTTATTGAATTTAAAATAATCCAATTATTCACCGAAAAGAAAATCCAAAAGATTATCAAAATAATTGTTAGTTGCAGCCCTACTATTATTAAAGTGGAGAAACATTTAAAGTCGGATTGTTCTTTAAAATTCTGTGAAAATGTGAGATCACAGACAAAGGACTAATTTGGGCCATCTGACTTGTAAACCTTTACTTTAAAAACAGAAAGCCTATGTCTCCAACAGACCTGCCTATGTCTCCAACAGACCTGCCTATGTCTCCAACAACACAAAGCACTAAGAAAAAGGGTTTTGGGTTCAGATTCTGGTTGAAGAGCAATCATATGTATGCAGCTCTTTGGGTGAGGAGATTTTAAAAGCCTTCAAAGAACTGTACCTAGAATTCTGCCATCTTAATAAATTCTCTGCTGCCACCCAGTGGTCAAATGTCAAGCCACCAAAACAAAATCCATGCTCAAAGGGTAGAACAATGTACAATGCCCAGCTCCTTTATTTGTAAAAGACTTAAATGAATATGAATGCCTAAGTTTTGTGAACATCTTATGGAAGTTGAGAATTACAAAGTTATGATGAAGTGAGAAATATGATGGGAAAATGAGATATATTTGATATGTGAGATATATGATGATCAATTCCTTTCCATTTTCAATATGATACAGATATAAGTTGTGTTTCGTCCAACACTGCACTCACAGTAATCAAGCCTAGGGTTTTAAGTTATATGAAATGTCACAAAAATGATGGGGAAATGCTTTAAGATTATTTATATGCCAAAACCTGTTGCATCACATTGATGGATCGGAAAATGTCAAATCCGATCAAATAATGATCCAGAGCTTCAGGCCAAGAACATCATTAGTACCAATACGCTGGTTTGGATGAACTCATCTCTCATTATAGATATAGTGTTTATGATCATTTTATCCAGTTTTGACTTAAAAGTTGTTTGGAGCAAGAAAAAAAAAGCTGTGAAATGCTCTTGCACTGACATGTAACAGCTAAACCTTCAGACACTGTTAAGGTAAGCACTGCACTAGGGCCCAAAGATGAAATACTTCCCATATACTCACACAGCATTCAGCCGGTGGCAGGCTGCCTTCAGCTTTGGCTTGACTGCTCAACTGCACAGTCCAGTTCTGAGCCCCAGAATCAGTCCTTTCCACTTCCTCTTCATCATCAAACACCATGCCTTGTTCAAGACATCTTCGCTTCCTGCTCTGCTGAACACCACATGACTGACAAATTACAGGTCAGCTTATGTGCATTTTTAGTGCTCAAAATGAACAGTGTCTTGACATACTGGTGAAGTCCTCAGAGGTCAGCCCTCAATAATATGCTGTAAATCACAGATCTTCAAAAGCACCCTGAATAGCACTGCAGTGCCTCACTGAACGAGTGCAAAACATGAGCAAATACAGTATAATGAAATACATAACAGACTAATGCACATCAGGTAATAGCTATTGCTGGACCATGCTGTGATTTATGAGAGGTAAAAGAGTGGAGATGAAGAGGGCCGAGGCCACCACCAAAATTACCAGCACTGAAATAAAAAAAAAAACTGTGTTATGTTAGCTTTAATGCTAGTCTAATTGCCAATTTCTGTGCAGAAAACAGTTTTTGTATTTGGGATTGAGTTAATTTTGATTCAGGGTGATTAAAAATGCACACCAGGATTCACAAAAAAAAAAATAGCTAAGATCTAAATATTTACAGCCCTACCTTCTGATCAGCAGCAGGTGCCCGAATGCGCTTCTTATCGGGCTTAAAGTCTTCGTCATTTGGTTCTCCCTGTGTACTGAGGGAAGCCTGAAATTTCTCAGAAAGCCTGGATGACAGAGTGGATCTCTTGGCTTGATTTTCCTCTGCTGTTAGTGAGAAGAAAACACATGACTTTCAACCTATCGCGTCTATGACTCAGGTAATGTAAAGGTAGACCAGAGACTGAGGCACTGATTCCTAAGAGCGCTAACCTCTCGGAGGTGTGACGGCTTGGGCAGCAGGCTCTTCTCCAGTAAGGTCAATCACAGCTGGTTTGGACGCTGTCGTGCTGAAGGAAGTGGATGAGCAACGAGCTCTGCTGTGGCACACACACTGACATGGGGTAGTAACGTAGGGCTTTTTTACATCACATGAAGGGCTTCCTCCCTCCTGGTCAGATTTAGCTTGGAGAGGAATAGAGAGGATACATAAGACAGAAAATAACATCCCAATGCCTTTTTATTTTTCTCCATTTACGGCCAATAAGATCAATTTATTTAATAAATATATTTTAAAGCGCCTTCAATTTAACCCCCCTTCAAACTCGCTTCAAGTGCCCGTATCGATTTCAAAGAAGATTTACATAGCTTAGTTTCAAAATAAGGCACTTTTCTTCAGATATCAAGATATAAAATGTCTATAATAATCTTAAAGCTATCAAGGAAGATTGTGGAATGTCTCTCAAGCAAAAACATCAGCAATTCAGGTTCAGAAGATATAATCAAACCACTGTGCTCTCATTTTTGTTATTATTATTATTATTATTATTACTGTCATGTGACACAGTAATATTTAGTAATATTTTCTCCATTAAACTGCTTTCAGCAAGTCCTGAAAATGTTGTGCAAAATTGTATTTTACTGACATATTTTTGTTATATTGTATTTCTGACTGTTCACTGAACTCTTTGTGTATTTAGGTAACGTTTTACTTATTTATTAAAGTCTTAAAAATCAGGCAGAAATGTAATGTACTTAGATGTTCAATCCAGATAAAGGCATATGGATGTCTGTTATTGCACTACTCTTATGCATAACTGTTATAGGTAAAAAAAAAAAAAAACTTCCCGGGAACATTAGGAGTGAAATGAGAATACACCCTCGATGGGATGCCAGTCCATCGCAGGGCACCATGCATATACATATTCACACCTATTGGAAATTTAGAGTTGCCAACCTGCCTACCAGCAGACCGTGGAGCTATGAGATGGCAACTTTACCCTCTGCATCACTGTGCTGTCCAATAACATTTGTTTGCATGCCAACATTTTGTCAGACAAAAAGCCACATTTGTGACAGGCCTTATAGTGCAGCACTAAATCATACCGTACTGTGCCTGTTGCCATGCCAAGGCTGAGCAGAGCAGCGCGAGGCTCTTCCCACTGCCAGTAGGGCTTTCCAATAAGCAGTGCTGCCCATGGTTCAGGCCACGGACAATCTGAGGAAGAAACAAATATGGTGTCAGGTTATTAGGATATAGGCTCAAAGGATACAGAACATGGAAAGACCACAGTTCTCTGACCAAAAGATGGAACAATATCCAGACGAACATACACTCACTGAGAATTTTATTAGGAACATCTGTACACCTATTCATTCATGCAATTAACAAATCAGCCAATCATGTGGCAGCAGTGCAATGCATAAAATCACACAGATACATGCCAGCAGCTTCAGGTAATTTTCACATCAACCATGAGAACCATGGGGAAAATGTGATCTCAGTGATTTTGACCGTGGCATGATTGTTGGTGCCAGAAGGGCTGGTTTGAGTATTTCTATAACTTTCACAAACAACAATCTCTAGTTTACTCTGAATGGTCCAATAAAGAAAAAAAAAAAAAACATCCAGTGAGTGGCAGTTCTGCGAACAGAAATGCCTTGTTGATGAGAGAGGTCAACGGAGAATGGCCAGACTGGTTCGAGCTGACAGAAATACTACAGTAACTCAGATAACCACTCTGTACAATTTTGGTGAGCAGAAAAGCATCTCAGAATGCACAACAAGTTGAACTCTGAAGCAGACAGGCTACAACAGCAGAAGACCACATCAGGTTCCACTTCTGTCAGCCAAGAACATAAAGCTGAGACTACAGTGGACACAGAAACTGGACAGCTGAAGACTGGAAAAATGCAGCTTGGTCTGATGAATCTCGATTTCTAATCATCCTCTAATCATTTCTAATTCGATCCACACAGATGGTAGGGTCAGAATTTGGCACCAACGGCATGAATCCATGGACCCAACCTGCTTTGTGTCAACAGTTCAGGCTGGTGGAGGTGGTGTAATAGTGTGGGGAATGTTTTCTTCACACACTTTGGGGCCTGTTAATACCAATCAATCATCGCTTCATTGCCGCAGCCTATTTGAGTATTGTTGCTGACCATGTGCATCCCTTCTTGGCCACAATTTACCCATCTTCTAATGGTTACTTCCAGCATGATAATGCACCATGTCCCGAAGCAAAATTCATCTCAACTGGTTTCATGAATATGACAATGAGTTCACTGTTCTTCTGTGGCCTTCCCAGTCAACAAATCTGAAGCCAATCTGAATCCAATTGGGATGTGGTAGAACAGGAGATTCGCAGCATGAAAGTGCCCAGGAATTGCATGTTGTAATGAAGTCAACATGGACCAGGATCTCAAAGGAATGTTTCCAACATCTTGTGGAATCCATGCCACGAAGGATTGTGGCTTTTTTGAGAGCAAAGTTAGGCCCTACCCAGTATTAGTATAGTGTTCCTAATAAAGTGATCACTGAGTGTATATTCAGCCCTTTAAACTGTCGTGAAACTTACAGAGTTCATCATGGCAAGTTGAGAGGGATATGCTTTGCAGGGGAAGTTTATCTTCACTCCTCCTATGGTGTACTCTACTGTATCCGCAGCCATGCTGAGTGTGTGCGCGCGTAGCTACTGTGGGACACTGCAAATACAAATAATTCATTAATGTGTGGCTACGATTTAGTAATACAAGGGAATGATATAATTAATGCTGCCACATATTAATAAGGCGTGATCATTCTGTTATGCCCGTATATACAGAGTCTTACGGAAACCACCAAAGTTTGGGGAGAGGGTAAAGACTAGAGAAGTATATATGCACAATTTATTATTAATCACTGTACATAATATCTATTTCATAGAATACAGTGTTCACTTTGCCAATTAATAAAGATTTCCCTATATTTCCAATAATATATTCCATGTATTACTGTGTGTAATACGTAATATTGAGAACAATGAACATCTCTGTTGTATAATTAACAATAACTAGATAAAATAGGTGATATATTAATGGTGAGTTGTAGCCATGCATTATCTTGACGGAAGAACGTAACTATAAATGGCAGCATCCCAAATGGCAGCCTGCTCCCTCTGTAGGCGCACTACACGCGGAAAGAAATAATAACAGCTTCGCCCTATATAGTGCACTTCATGCGCAACAAGAGAGTTATTCTTGATTCAACCACTTGAAGATAACTAGCGAACAAAACCTCGTATCAAGTTATCCGAGCAGTTTTTGTGGATTACATGCATGCAGTTTGACTAGAACTGATCTGTAATGTAGGTGTCTGCAGTCAACGCGTCATCAACACCATGACGATTTCAGTTTGTTAAAACCGATGCTAGCTCGGTAAATCAGCTGCATTAGCAAACACAATATCTAACATATACCGTTCTGTGGTGTGGGATTATACACTTTAACATATAACAATGACAACAGAGGCCCTCTTTTACCTTTGTGCCTACTTTAAAAAGTCAAATTGATCATATAGTGAACTCACTGCGCTCTGTAAACACATCCAAACTGAAACTGAAATTCCCGCCACACAAAGAACAACGCCTGACTTCCGGTTCCCGACTAATGTCTGTTCTACAAAACATATTCACAAACACTTCCGGTACGCGATGCGTTAACAACCAGTGAAACGGCATGAATTTTCCAACTTTAGTTTTTCCTTCAAAATAAAAGTTAACCTTACCAAAATTAAACTTTCGGTTCTATGCTTAGGGTAATTATTCAGTAGTGATCAGTGTTTCTATTTTTTTTTTTTTGGAAATAAATTGCATTCTTTCATGAATGGATTTGTATTATATTCAGTTAGTGATCAGGATCTTATTTACAAAACTTAAGCAACAGAATGTTAGGGACAGCATGTTACTTTAAAAAGCTCAGTGTGTGTGCTCATAGAAATGTGGACAGCCGACATGTGTTCAGTGCAAAACTCTGAAAATCCAGTTTGATCTGACCAGCTACCAGTTGCCAAAACACGGGCCCGAGCTGCTTACCCAGCTAATAATTATTGGTTCCCAGAATGTTCTGGGAACATTTGTTTTTGGTTCCTGAAAAATTCTGAGAAGAAATCTTTTTTAGTTCCTGTATGGTTTTCCAGGAATATAACATTCCAGTGTTGTTGTGCATTAAGGTTCAGAGAAGGTTCCCCTAATATTCTGGTAGACATTACATTATTTGAACCTTGCGGTAACCCTGGGTTCAGATAATGTTCCTCTAATGTTCTGGTAACATTTAAATTATTTTAACCATTCAGGAAACTTGCACTAACCTGTTATGGCTTGGAGATTGTTCCCCTAACATTTTGGTACCATTTACATCATTTTAATGTCTCATAAATCTTGTATTAAGCTGGGATTGTTCAGAGAACATAACCCTAACATGTTGGGTTGGGTCAACACCATGACGATTTCAGTTTGTTAAAACCGATGCTAGCTCGGTAAATCAGCTGCATTAGCAAACACAATATCTAACATATACCGTTCTGTGGTGTGGGATTATACACTTTAACATATAACAATGACAACAGAGGCCCTCTTTTACCTTTGTGCCTACTTTAAAAAGTCAAATTGATCATATAGTGAACTCACTGCGCTCTGTAAACACATCCAAACTGAAACTGAAATTCCCGCCACACAAAGAACAACGCCTGACTTCCGGTTCCCGACCAATGTCTGTTCTACAAAACATATTCACAAACACTTCCGGTACGCGATGCGTTAACAATCAGTGAAACGGCATGACTTTTCCAACTTTTCCAACTTTAGTTTTTCCTTCAAAATAAAAGTTAACCTTACCAAAATTAATTAACTAACATGTTGGTAACCTCAGATTATTTGAACCTAGGGCTCCCCTATCATCAGGAGATCATAAGTTCAAATCCTGAAAATGCCACAGCAATCCGTGACCAAGGAGCAAAACTGGCCCTGCACTATGAAGTGAAGTGACTTGTGGCCAAGTATGGTGACCCATACTCGGAATTCATGCTCTGCATTTAACCCATCCAAGTGCACGCGCACACACACAGTAGTGAACACACACACACACGGAGCAGTGGGCAGCCTTTTTTAAGAACCTTGCTCAAGGGTCTCACCTCAGTCATGATATTGAGGGTGGAAGAGAGCGCTGGTCATTCACTCCCCCCACCTACGATCCCTGCTGGCCTGAGACTCGAACCCATGGCCTTCAGGTTCACCTTTGGTATGGTACTGCCCCCTATGCTATGGGTGGGTATGATGGCATACTCTCTCTCCCCTGTCAATCACAGTGACAGTAACCAACTGTGGGCATCTGTGAGCTCATAGTGCTTTTCTCTGAGTATGTTACACTGCCCTGTGACTCAGCATATGCAGAAGTTTGGGAAGATGCTGACATCATGTGTCTTGGAAGAAGCACAGGTTAGCCTTCACGTTTCCCAGTCGGTAGCTGTTTTATGATAGGGGAGCGCCGACTGGTGGGTTGGAATTGGCAGGTAAATAAATTGGGAAGAAATTGGGGGCAATTTACATTTTTTAACCCTCTGAGAAACTTTATACTAACCAGGAATCATACAGAGAATATTCCCCTAACCTTCTGGTAACCTTTAAATTTGAACCTCTCACGAATCTTGCAATAAGCCGAGATTGTTCAGAGAATGGGGAACATGGGGATTCTCTCACTACAGTGCCATGAAAAAGTATTTGCCCCTTCCTGATTTCTTCTATGTTTGCATATTACTTACCCTTGTTTCAGATCTTTGAACAAAATTTACAAGACAAAAACAACATGAGTAAACATAAAATACTGTTTTTAAATGATCATTTCATTTTTAAGTAAAAAAGGTATCCAACACCAGCTGGCCCCGCGTGAAAAAGTAACTGCCCCTTAGTTACTCAATCAGTCAATTAAGAACATTTACTTGATAATTGGGTTCAAAATGGCTAGCCAATCCCAGACTTGATTACTGCCAACCCTGTTAAATCTAATCAAGGTTTAGTGCATATTGTCACAATCAAAAGAAATTCTAGAAGAGATGAGAAAGTACGCTATTGAAATACATCAGTCTGGAAAGGTGTACAAAGCTATTCCTTAGGCTCTGGGACTCCAGCAAACCACAGTGAGAGCCATGATCTCCAACTGGAGAAAATTTGGTACAGTGGTGGAAATTCAGGCTTAGAAATGAGCTTCGTCCCCATGATGTCTGCAGCTGTTCCTGTGATCTTAGACCACTTGCATCAAAAATGAGGCAAACAGAGTCTTAAAAATTCAGTCAGAGTTTATTACAAGACAAAAATGAAGCATGCAGCAAGTATTGTACAGAGAGCTTTTCAGAGGTTCCCTTTGTGGTTACATGTAATTATGTGATGTGAAACACAGCAAAATAATTGCCTAAGAAACATTACCATGTATTATTCATCATTTAATGATTGGTACAGCCTAGAACACCATACCTGCAATTCACACGTGAGCAGGAGTATGAAGGAGAAAAGGAATTAGATGTTTTGAGAAAGGAACCATGTGCTGTAAAGACCTTGAGTAACCCCAGTGATTATCACCCTGCAAATCTCACTGCAGAGAACAGAGATGAAGTTCATACAAGTTCAAAACACATACACACACTAGCTCCTACATAATTAAAAGTTTGTCATAAGCTGACCCCCTATGCAAATCCTTCAGAACCCCTTTACATAACACATCATTCTTAACCCTGGTATGCATTAACTTGACATGTTCTTCAGAAGGTTTGGTAGAGCAGAGACAACGAACGAGGAGGGTAGTGCAGAGTGTGCAACAAAGAATGACAAGATTCTTATTAACAACAAAGACCAACATGACCCTTTCAAACAGACTCAGTGGGGTTAAAAGCACATTCTGGGTCATTAAAACTAGCAAGATCGAAACTCCAGTTGGTGGTCAAAGCTGGTCATCATTGATATAGCAAAGTTACTACCCTTACTACCTACCCTTACCCTTACTACCTTACCCTTACAAAACATCAACAATGAAAACATAAGCTACAATTAAGGATTGAATAAGACAAAATGTAAATGTAAATATAAAAATGATTACAAGAAAAATGCATCAGTAAATGAACTATTATACTGGTTTATTTACAATGTTGTAATCTTGATCTTATTAAATCTGGGCAAGAATCTCTCTCTTTTGTCCCTTGTGGTTTTACAGAAAGGCATTACTAGCACTTCACCTGATTGCCTTTATTACCTGGATATTGTTTAGCCAGAGTTTTTATCAACTGAGACTGCTCTCCTGCATGAGTTCAGGTGGAGCCCTTCGTTTGTCCAGAAGGGAAGCGGTTCAGTGAGCAAACTGCCAGTTTGTTGAACCAAAGGCAGTCAAACCAGCCAGGCTTCACCTACTGTGTATAAACAGGGTAGAGCGACAAAACGAAAGAAACACTCAAACATTAATTTAATAAAATACATTACAGACTCCAAAAGGCAGACGCAACATCAGGATTTGCATCACCTCAGACAGACTGGGCAACTGCTTAATCACCAACCTGAAAAAGAATTATTGTTATTTTTTTTTTTGTTACTAGCATTTAAATGTGAGATAAGTGTAATCACCTGGTTCTGCCAGGCTTAAGTTCCACTAGCAGGGATGTTAGAGTTGACTGAATAAGATCCATCATAATGGGTGGCTAATGACCCAAAGATGCCAGTTTTCTCAGATAATACCTTCTCTCCAGCTTGTACTGGGGTATGCACAGAAACTTTTCAATCCTTGGCAGATTGAACACTCAAAGCTGAAAAATTAACATCTTTCAGGGACACAACCAATAAATATCAAAGTTCATTTTGTATGTTGCTGTGGCCAGTAATTTTGCAAACAGCAAACGTAGTTAGCAGGAAATGTATAAAATAAAATATCACAGATGATTAACTGATGAGAAATCTGGGTGCATTGAGAGGTTAAAACCCATGACACTGCCATAATGAAGATTTTTATATGTGCATTCAATTGGTTGTGCAGATGCTCATGGTACCTTCAGTTGTTTGAAAGTTGATCCAAAGGAAGAATCAGACTTGAGGAGGGCCACGATTATTTTTCCTGAGGTCTTAGCTGAGTTGCTTGGACTTACTCATGGTATGAAGGCAAAAGGCACTTACTCTAAAGGTAGGCCCTTAAATATAGCCACAACTGCACTCCAGATTAACTATATTATGACAATTGGTCAATCAGGAGCTTTTAAAGTCATGACATCATTTTCTGGAATCTTTAATTAGATGACTGGAATTCTGTTATATAAATCAATCTCTAATCTTAATCTCTAAATTTAAAATTAGTTTTAAAATTACCTCTGATATGAACAAAGTAATGGCCCTAATTGACTTGCCAAAAGAAATGTATGGTAACATGAGATGTGTGGAGAGAAAAACTGAGACTGAGTATCTTTAATCTAGGTGTATGAAAACTTTTGGCCACAACTGTACATCACCGCTACGAATGTCTTCAGTATTTAAAAGTGAAATAAATGGAAAAATGACTGAATGTCACCATAGACCTGATGCATTCTGTGATCGGAATAATTCAGGAATGGGAAAACCTTGCCAATAAATTGCCAATTTAATGCCAATAAATATTACTGTGCAAATTTAAATAAATGAGATTAACATTCGAATAGTTGTATTAGGTTCATGAAAATAAATTTGTACTTGAGGTGGTCAGTGGTATTTATTTTACAGTTAAAAGGTCTCTGACTTCAAAATCTTTGAGAAACCCTGCACTAGCTGAGTGGGTTTACGATTTTGTTAAACATTTTTTAAAATAAGCTACTCGTGTTTCATTGCTTTGGTTTTTATTGCACTCCTCACTACATTCTGCGTACAGCTGAGGAATGGTGATGTCAGAAAAATATTTGCTTCGTTAAGTCATAACGAGGATCGACTCTTCAGAAGTTGATTAAAACCCTAGTTTTCGATTGAAAGAAATCAGTGATGGCGTTCCAGGGCTTATTTGTTTTCTCATAAGGATTGCCTTCATCACACATAAAACCAAATACACTATATGACAAACTATTATTCCTACAAAATACAGCAACTAGATTTAAAAGTTTTTTTTTTTTTTTTAAATGTAGAGGTAAACCAAATGCACAATGACATTCTATTATCCCTACCTAGATTTTGAAAAGTAGTGTCTTGTCAGAATTTAATGAATTTAATGAATTTAATTATTTTTTATTGTAGAAATTTGCAGACATAAAACCAAAGGCAGTACATGACATTTATTTATCTCTATTACCTACAGCAACTAGATTTGTTTTACTGAATGTTTAACACTTTCTTTCAATAGAATATTAAATTTTCCTTTAAAAATATTTTAAACTGTACTGCCTACATATAATATATGGCATATTTATATTAATATTTGTTGTTGTTGATGTTGTTCTTCTTCTTCGTCTAAGACAGGTGTCGCAAAGATGTATTGTGCATTACCGCCACCTAATGATGTGATGCTGGAACGTGTCGCTAGTCAGTCTGTACCACGCATGCGCATTGCAAATTAGGCGGCGACACGGTTCGTGAAAAGATTTTGGCACGAGTCAATCTACCGCGCATGCGCAAACCATTGCGCGTTGGAAAGCTTCATTAAGGTTAGAACATAGGAATGAGACCCCTGCAATATGCAAAACGTATAAACCTTTATAAAAATGTATAATGCATAATGTTAAAAAGTCTGTTAGTATGGTACAGTGTGGTGGTTTCCTATCTTTTTTGTTATGTAATTACAACATATAAAAATTTACAATTAAGCTATCTTAATTTCCATAAACAAATAATTTTAGTTGGAATAACCAAGATAATTAATATAAAAGGACTGGTTTCATAACAATATTTTATTAGTTGCTTTACAATGCATACATTGTGAAACTTCAGTATCCACATTTATTTCTTTCTTCTTCACTGTTCATTTTTTTTCTGTACAACAATGATACTACAACAAGGTAACTATTGAAGATTAATGGACATGTCAAATATAATTTCTGACAAAATATTAACTTTTTTTTAACAACTAATATATATATATATATATATATATAGCCACAAGCAGCAATCTTGCCAAGGACCCTTTGCAAATAGTGCCCCTTATGGCTAGTTATTACAAGTTGCATAGAACACTAAAGCAACCATAGATTAACATACTGTTAAAGTTTTGTGATGGTATCTCAATGCAAACACTGTGAAATGCTTACTGCAAGCTGACTGGCCGATGGCAGCTATGTTTTTGAAGTAACCAGGTAGAGTAGCACAACGATGCAATACACCAAATTTCAGCATGATTGGACTTACAGGGCCTGAGAAACAGTTATGTGAACCCTGCCCCCTGTAGATGTCCACACTACAATTTTGACAGACGGCCTCAGCATTTATGCCTGAATAAGGCTTTCAACCTCATGCGAATCACTGTAAAATGCCATTTAGCTGTTTGAGTCAATTAAGCTCCGCCTTGCAATATTTGAGTGGCCTGTGGTAGCCTTGTTGTTTACTAACCTAGGGTTACTAACCTAACTTTTTTTTGTTATTTAATGACTTGCAGACTCTGCCAAGTAATTTCAACCAAGTTTGCAAAAATCCTAGGACTAGTTCACAGAAGTAGGTTTTGCATATATTAGGAAAATGATCAAATTATCATATATTTTAGGTGTCTGTGTTACAACTGCAAAATGGCAACATATTCAGCAGAAAAAAAATCACAGTACACTATTTTACAAGAGATGCTTCTTTTTACATACATAAACATAAACAGTTCCCCCTTATGACAAGTTTGGTGGCGATAGCACAATGACAACCCTCTTTAATAGCTGTTTGAGTAAATTAAGCTCTGCCATGCAATGATTGGCATGAGACAGCCATGTCATTTACAAATCTCAATATCTTTTTGATAATCATTGAAGTTCAGCCTTTGCTGAGTGAACATGTGGCAAAAGGTCCTAGGACTAGTTCACATAAGTAGAGTTTGCATATTACACAAATAAATTTGAGTGGATGGAGCTCTGGTCCAAAAAAACAAATTTTTATGGTGTAAGAAAACAAATAACAGGAAAAAAAGAAGTTTCACTGTACACCTTATTTAAGAAGAGATACGCTTGTTTTCATGTGCAAAAACATGAATAGTGCCCCCAATGGTCAATTCGAGTGAGATTGTCTCACTTACTCCTGGGTTCCTAGCGGAACCTACCATTCAAGTTTAACAAGTTTAACCCTGTCAGATTCCTGTTGAAACCTGGTTCTGCTTCACTAGATTTGATTAGCTTGAGGTGGCCATTTTTTTTTTTTTTTTTTTTACAAATGTTGACCTGTTTCGATAGTTATGGAGGATAAACTCTCCTGAGTAGTTTGACATCAGCTTTGCAAACACAGGACAAAAATCCTGGATTAGTTTGCAAAAGTAGGTTTTGCATGTTATGCAAATTAGCTAAAAATCTAAGTGGGTGGAGCTAATTGTTCTTTTTTTTTTTTGTTTGGGAGAACCCAAGGAATCAGTAGGATTTAAGGTTCATGAGATACTGGCCAAAATGTAAAACCATGCACTACAGTGCCACCTTTGGGGTGATCAGATAGAGAAGGAGGAGGAGGAGAAGGTGGAGGAAGAAGAAGAAGAAAATGAAGAAGAAAAACATGAAAAAAACAATAGGATCCCAGCACCTTCAGTGCTTGTACCCCTAAGAAAGTGAAGAAAATTTCGAAAGAAAACAAGAAGTTTCCAAGCTATGTGTTGGGCCCAATATAATAACTTTTTTCAAGAAAATTTGATATGAGAAGCATAAACCTGGCTTATACCACTATGGCAGAATAGCTCCATTTTTAATATATCAACTATCAACTACATTAAAGCACCAGTGTTAATATAACAGAGATGCAATGGAGTGAGCAATACATTTTTTACTAAATAGACTTATCACACACAGAGATAAATCAAATCAATCAGTCAATCAATCATGGTCGATTATATGCCAAATTTCACCTGGAACTGATCCAGTTTTAAATTGGTCCATTAAAAATGACCTCTGTGCTTCAGAAATGTTCATTAGTCCACAGACGTAACAATTATTTGGTGGCATAAACAAACACTGAGCAGACAATACAAGAGTTAGTAAATAACACATGTTGTGGAAAAAACTGAAGTCTAATGTATTTTATATGATGTGTTAACTTTAAATAATGTTAATATTCATAGTATCCACAGGCAAACATGAATGCAATGGTTGATGTTTTCAGACTAAGAGCTCAACTACAGGCATGCTGTTACTAGTTTCTGTTATACACCGATAAGCCATAACATTAAAACCACTGACAGGTGACGTGAATGGCACCTATCAAGGGGTGGGATATATTAGGCATCAAGTGAACAGCCAGTTTTCTAAGTTGAAGTGTTGGAAACAGGAAAGATGGGCAAACTTAAGGATCTGAGCGACTTTGACAAAGGCCAAATTGTGGTGGCTAGGTGACTGGGTCAGAGCATCTCCAAAATGCCAGGTCTTGTAAGGTGTTCCCAGTATACAATGGCAGGTGAACCGGCGACAGGGTCATGGGCGCTCAAGGCTCACTGATGCGTGTGGGTAGCGAAGGCCAGTCTGTCTGGTCCAATCCCACAGAAGAGCTATTGTAGCACAAATTGCTCCAAAAGATAATGCTGGCTATAATAGAAAGGTGTCAGAAAGCACAGTACATCGCAGTACATCGCTTGCTGTGTATGGGGCTGCGTAGCTGCAGACTGGTCAGAGTGCCCATGCTGACCTCTGTCCAAAGCTGAAAGCGCCTAGAATGGGCGTGTGAACATCAGAATTGGACCATGGAGCAATAGAAGGTGGCCTGGTCTGGACGGCTGGGTGCGTGTGCGTCGCTTACCTGGGTAAGAGATGGCACCCGGATGCGCTATGGGAAGAAGGCAAGCCGGCGGAGGAAGTGTGATGTTATGGGCAATGTTCTTCTGGCCCAATGGCAGTGGCCTCTTTCAGCAGGATAATACGCCCTGCCACACTGCAAAAATTGTTCAGGAATGGTTTGAGAACCTGACAGAGTTCAAGGTGTTGACTTGGACTCCAAATTCCCCAGATCTCAATCCGATCGAGCTATGCATGTGCTGGACAAACAAGTCCGATCCATGGAGGTCCACCTTGCAACTTACAGGACTTAAAGGCTCTACTGCAATATCTTGGTGCCAGATACCACAGCACACCTTCAGAGGTCTTGTGGAGTCCATGCCTCAACGGGTCAGAGCTGTTTTGGTGGTACAAGTGAGACCTACACATATTAGGCATGTGGTTTTAATGTTATGGCTGATCAGTGTATATAAAGTACACTTTCTTGACCTATATTTATAGGTATATTTATAGATGGGTATTTTTAATATCGAATATCGGTATATCCAATGGTTCAATTCAAAACAGACAACTGAGAAGTGCCCTTTAAAGGCTTTTAAGCACTTCAGGTTGGAGTGACAGCACATATCCAAGTTCCCTCTATAGATTACATCAGTTGAATGAACCGTGGCTATAGTTAGGTAGCTAATGCCAGATGTTAGCTAGTGGTCATTGTTAGTTAGATAGCTAATAATAGAGCTACTCTATGTTAGCTGGCAGTTAGTGTTAAGTAGCAAACTATAGCTATGTTAGCTAGCAGATAATAATAGTTAGCTAGAAAATGAGACTAATGTTAGCTATTTAGATATATCCTGAACATAGCAGCTCTGCTAAGGAATTTATTTCGTGTATTAAGATGAGAGCTGGTCACTTTGGAAAGCTTGTTCTACTTGTATACCACAAGACATTGGGTGGCAAGTCAACACATTTAACATTTAATTTAATTTATCAAGTTTTTTTTATTTACCTGGTTAAACATAGCAGCACCTTAAGTTGCACATGAAAGTCTCACAGATAGGAAAAAAAAAACAACTTTAAAAAACAATAAACCCAATATAACAAACATTGACCTGGAAATGAGATGCTGGATAATGCTAATACGTATTTAAAACTTCGACTTTGACGTGTATATATTTCTTGCTTGTTTGACGAGGTAAGATCATACATAATGACAAGAGATTAAGATTCCATGCTAGTAGAAACTGTGTGCCTTCTTTGTTCTGTAAAACAAAGTGTATAAAAATACATAGACTATTGAATTGCTCAAAGTAAATTGTCACTCTTTAAAATTGTTCTTTGGAATATGTACATGTCATCTGCGAGGAGAAATATCTTCCCGGAAGATATGCATTCTTCTGTTGAATTTTTCACACGATCCTTCCACTACGATGAATGGAAGACAGCAGGAATTCTTCAACATAAAGTGTCTGAGCCCCAAGTACGTACAAGGCCAAAAATGTGTAGGTGATTGGACTGCAGCATTACAAGATTGAACATAAACACTATAGAGAAGGTGACAAGCGACACAGAAATTTGGGGCATTTAACAGACCCTCCATTATTTTACATGACCCAGAAAAAATTGGAACACAACAGGTTTACCACAATATGCCAGATGAAAAGCAGTACACTATATTGCATTGTCATGCCTGCTTTACTCCTAAAATCAATCCATTCTTACATTTTTACCTTCTAACTTTAGAGCCTGGTTCCTCAGTAGCTTATAAGAAGTTAATCTGAGTTTGTGACCATCCATCACAAGTGTGAGAGCGTGTCAAAAACCACACACAAGACGAATGTTAGCAAACACATACAGTAGCATTTCCGTGCTCCTGTAAGAGACCTTGTACTTTGTTGGACTGCTTCTGATTTTTGCTCCCACGTCTTAGAGATGGACGCTCACTGTACCTCCGACGAGTAGTGCATGAGGAAGCATGGCTGTGAGGAAGACTACGACGTGCCCTCTTTCCTGCAGGGATGGAGAGATCCTCCAGCATCCGTTTGCCAGTGGGCACTGTGTCACTATTCTTGTCAGTGTTCAAGCTCTCATCGCTGAGATCTTTGCTAGGAAAGTCAGACTTTGATAATTCAGAGCCGCCCGTTCCACTGTCAGCATTTCGTTGGCCCAACAATTCCAGTTCACAACCAGGAGAAGACACATCTGCCTCCTACAACAGTTAAACAAATGCATATTGCATACTGGGTTTGTCATTTAGGCCATGATGTATGTCTAATATACATAAAGTCTATCAGAATCAAATCTATCAGCAGTATCTGACCATGTAATGCTCACTGGTAGTGATACGAACCTTGATCTGTGGAGTGCTGGATGGAGACTCTGTAGTAGAGCATGACTTTGCTCCCTGCAAGTTGTACACAACTTCATATGGGGGCAAAGGTTCAGAAAACGTCCCTATTGGCTCCAAGCAAATGACTATAGCGCTGGTGTTGTCGGCACGAAGCAAGCGCTGACTCCATCTTTGTAGGGCCTGGTTCACCAGCTCCTGAGCACTACAAATATGTTCCCTTGTCTTTTGGCACTTGGTCTGTGGGCACAACGTGGAGTACGAAGTCTTTAAAACACATTCCTTCAGTTTTTTTAAAAAAAAAAACCTCACAGTATTAATAAAAATGCATCACAAACAGTCTGCTAATAACCAGTCTCACCTTGGCCCTATCGGTCTCCTGACACATGGATACTGCTTCTTGTGGTGAAACCATGTTCCAAAGGCCATCGCTGCCCAGGATGATGTAGCGGTGCCGTTTTAGATCCAACTTGATAACAGCAGTGTCAGGCTCAGGCGAAACTACAAACTCACCACTGTAGAAGTCATAACTCCATAGATCACCTGCATTGCCAAATCCAGATTGACACAATTAGACTGTGTTTTGATGTTTAGTTTTTTTTTTCTTTTACAAATGATGGAGCTTTTCATTGTTATCAGGAATACTAACACTAGGTCAGCAGTTATTCAGCATGACCAGACTCACCTAAAGCTCGAGCTACAGCGAGGAAAGGAATCTGATCAATGACTGTGCTTCTTCTGACTGGTCCGTTGTGAGTGAGCCTGGGTCTCTTCCACACCACTCGATTCACGCCAGATTTTTTAATCACACTGAAGCAGATGAGGAAAAAGTCAAGAAAAGGTTTTAACAATAACAATCCTAGGATTATTCCTCCATCTAATTCTTACAAAGAGCTCAAACTATTCACATCAGTGAAGTAAGAGAGTGCGAGTGTGTGTGCGCGACTCACCTCCCTCCCAGTCCCTCGATTCTTTTCCTCTCTTTGGGCAGCTCAGGTTTGTGATCCTGTGTGATTTCTTCTGCTCGAAGCACCTCATCAGCAGGACTGTCCTGCACCCCTAAAACCACAGCCGAGTCTCCAACATGGGCCACATACACACGATCACGGCGAATCACAACAACGCTTGCAGTTGTTCCAGATGTGCTAGGGAGGCCAGTCGCTGTCCTCGGCCATTCCGCTGCAAGGATCATAAGACACATCCCATCATGAATCATGAATGGAAAACAAGACTAATCGAACACTGATCTCTACTTCCTTTACAAGTCATATGCACTGTTAGTTTCTCTAAGTGATATCTGTAATAAAATTCTAGCATCCTGGCAGCTATAAATGAAAACAGGACAAGCCACTTTCAAGCTGGTTTCTTCTGAGCCAGATGTTTGAGACATAAATGTGATTCCTGTATCATGAATTTATTTATAGAAAAACACAATCATGGTGTTTTGCACATATCTGCACATTCAAAGTCTAAGGCTTTACTCGGATGATGTTGCTGCTCTCATAATGAACATTTTTAATCAGGATCACACTTTGATTTGCTTTCTTCTTCCTTCTAATGGGCTCCCGGTGAAGACACAATGTACATGATATAAACCTTAGCAACTAAATTTTAAAAGACTTACAAAGTCTTACATTCTGTGGAAGTATTTTAAAAAGCAAGTGTTGATTCAACAAGTATCTCTTCCGTGATATGCTCTTGATATTGACAAGAAAAACAGTGCACTTTGGTCTTGTTTCTAATTGATCAGGTTTGTAGCTTTTTTTGTTTTTCTTTTTCTTTTTTCAGTCATCATTCTTGCCCTCTGTACAAAACAGACACACTCAGAAGTACATCACACCGGGTATTAAATGATAAAATGCTTCTACATTATACGACACCCACCAATATGTTCAAGACATCTGAGATCCAGTGCTTTAGAAATTTTGTAGGTACTAGATCTTCATATGTGGCACATTTAAGGGACTAACTAGCTTCAAAATAGCAAATGTAGCAAGCTGTATAAAGTCAGAAATAACCCCAAATCACACATTGTATCCTCATAATTTTCACATTTTAATATAATGTTTTGTTCCTTTTGTGTGATAAATATACCTAAAATCTACTTCTAATTATAGTTTTTAACTAGTGTTTAATTAATAGGTAATTACAACAATTAGTCTCTTAGAAATAGTCTCTCTCCCGTCTCCCCATCCTCATGCGCAGAGGGTGAGTGTAAAACAGCCCAAAATCTGTGACTTTATCATGAAATGTTAGTGTGTGAATGTGTGAATGTGGTGTGAATGTACTGTAGAACGATGCTGCATCATAGCTAGTAGTAGTTTGTTAGCCATAGTTAGTTTAGTCTTCTAACGCAGGATCTGACGACCTTATTTACTAAAAACAGACTGACTCTGAAATTGTGTTGTTATACTATAATACAGGAAAGCATGGAAAGGGTGATGTCTGTATTTAGTGGTCATATATTGCCACAATAGATCATAACTTTTCTCTGTTCTCTAGAGATGGATTCAAAACTTTACTGCTGGCTGAAGTCTAGAGGTTCTCACTGTCAGTTTTATTTTAAATTGAGGTTTGGCTTACATTTCTACCACCACTCATAAATAAAGATTAAAAAAATATATATATACACATATAACTCCTTGTTGCCTCACAGCTCCGGGTTGCCTAGTTCGAGCCTGAGCTCAGGTTCCTGTCTGTGTGAAGTTTCTGTGTATGTCCTCTCTGTGTGGTTTTCCTCTGGGTTCCTCTTTCCTCCACCAGTAGGCGGATTGACTACAGTGAATTGTCACTGGGTGTGAAAGAGTGTGAAGGTGTGCCCTTAACCCTTGTGTTGTCTTAGTGGCGGGTCATTTTTGACCCCTATGTTTACCAGCCGAGAAAAAGAGTGGTGTCCGCTGCTTAAATGCAGTCTTTCTGCACTATGAAGAGGGAAAACCCAGATATTCACAAAGTTTCTGAAGAATGACAGATGAAAAAATAGACTTGGGGTTTAAAATTCAACGAAGCCACTTTATTTTAAGAGGTTAGTGAAGATGAGTCATTTTTGACCCTTAGGACAAAGGGAGTAGACATAATGTTAAGACCACACAAGGGTTAATAAAACAAGGTTTGGGAGTGTCAGATTTTCGATTTTGATACTAGACTGGTTTGACCATTTAATTCTTTTAAATAGTTCTGATAGTTCTGAAAGGCTGGTGTTGAAACATCTTCACCATCTCTGATCATTTTATTTTGGTCCTCAACTAATTTTTTTTTTTATTATGCATTCTTAATGATTTAATTTTAATTCTACACTTTTGGGCATTTCAGGCAACTCTATTTTTATTCTCATTTTTTAGACATTATGTTTAAAGTCTCTGGCTCCTTTTTTCTTGTATTCATTCTTCATATATATATATATATATATATATATATATATAAGAATCATAGATGCCACATTAGCCATTGTTGCTAACTTTCATATATCAGTGCTGCTCAAATTAGTGACTTTTTGCTAGATTTGGTGAAAGCCATTTACTGACTTTATTTAAAGAGAGAGAGAGAAAGAGAGACAGAGACAGAGAGATAGAGCGAGAGCGAATGCTGAGGGGCCACTAATGTGTAAAGCCTGACCGAGTTGTGCTTGTGCAAGCTACAGTAGCACAACATTGTACAGTCCCACTCTGTGTACTTCTTTGTTTTAAACTCTTCTTGGCTATATTTACAGGTAATAAAATCCGTCACCTTTTCCCTCATGTCTATTTCCAGTCTACGTACTATCATTGTTTCTCTTTGAGTATTTTGTAAATATGGACCACAGATGGAACGACTCTATTTTGTAAATACATAATGGTTTGTTTGTGGTAACATGACCAAAGATGTCAAACATCTTTCTATAATAAGTTATAACCTATTGTTTCCTATTCCGATTAAAATAAACTAAAACTATTTTATTCTGTTCTATCCCAAGTGTCTTCAGAAAATCTTCCTTCTTCATGTTACACGTTTTGACAGGCAAACGACCCTGGCGATTCAATGAATATGCAAAGTAGCTCATTTCTGAGCATGCATTAGCTATTGTTCCCTGAAAACTGTTGGCATTACTGACTGATCACACAGGACACATTTTTCAAAACCTGCCTGAGAAGTTGAGACAGCACACATTAGAGAGAAAACCAGGCTGCAACTATTTCCACTTTTTTATGTGATCACATGAACAATATCATATTCCTACATTTCTCACTGTGTCACTAATGAAAGGAAAAAAAAAAGGGCCAAGCCCAAAATAGCAAAATATTAAGCTTTTAATGGTCTTGACAACAAATAATTGGTCAGGAAATTAGCAAGAATTAAAGAAAATTGATCAAGTAACTTACTATAGGATAGCTTTTCCCTTTGATTTATTTAAACCTTTAAGCCTTGTGGGTAAACTTGCAGACAGCTTTTTACAGAATGAAGAGTCAATGTTGTTTCATTCAATGCTGATGGCTTCAAACAGTTGATGAGAAGTTAAAAAATGTTTCCCAGTTAGTTTGTGTTTAATGCGAGACCAAATATTCTCTATAGGGTTCAAATCTGGACTCTGACCAGGCCAGAACATGAGCCTGATGGACTTATTCTCAAGCCAGTTTTTAGTGGTCCTTGCAGTGTGGGCAGGAGAATTGTCTTGTTGAAAAATAACATCTGATCGTTCCTCTTTAGAAAACAGCTTTTCATTTGTGGGAAGCAAGTCTTTCTGCAATATTCTCCTGTATTCCAAATCATTAATTGGCTTTTCACAGTGAAGCAGCTCACCAGTACCAGCAGCTGGAAAGGTTCCCCACCTCTTCCTCCATGGTTAACTTTGCTAGAGGTGCACAACTATACACTATTGTATTTCTCACCAGATCTTCGAAGACATCTCTTTGGATCATCGCCATGCAACTCAAATCTTGATTCATCACTCCACACAACTCTACTAAACCACTCTGAATCAAACTTTCCATATTCTGCCAAAAACTTTCAGTCTGTAATGTTTTTCTGAGACAGCACTGGCTTTTTAACACTTCTTCTAGACACAAAACCTGCATTAGATAACCATTAGATAGCCATTTTGGGCATGGCCCCCTTTTTTGCCCAGGAGAGTAGAGTTGGCTAGAAGTTACAAGTGATGATAAGTTTTAGTTTAAACATGTTGGTCTATTTTCACTTTGGTTAAAGGTTTCCTACATTACCCACAATACCAATCAACTACACGTTGACAGTGGTGCCAGTGGGATTTATGCTGCATTGTACTAAAGGTCATAATTCTTGATTTCTGCCCTCCGGCTAGGAAAAACCAAAGAAAATATCCCCTCAGCTCACGAATTCCTACTCAGGAACTCAGGACAGTCTCCTCAACTGCAAGTTCAGCAAGTGACATCAAATCAACATGGCTGCCCATAGCATGAACAATAAACAAAGTAGCACTTCTTACCTTTTAATGAGTGATGCTGTATATACACACATATTAGCTTTAGATCAATGAACTTGCAGACACATTTGCTTGTTAAATCTATAATTTTGACTATACAGATCACTGTTTTGCAGAGGTAAACATACATCACCCATAGATGGATAGTTTGTCGCTAACAAAAGAAGAACATGGAGGGGTCCATACTTTTTTCTCACTTTGTAGCGTGAACGCATGGGGGTCGAAAATAAGGTAATTCTGATCTCTGACTTCTGAGGAAAGTCGAATTCAGCATTAGCCTTTGCTTCATGTCTAACTAAAAACCGATGCAGCAGCACTTTAGTCTTGTAGTCTGACCAGCTCTTTCACCTCCTCATCTGTACACGCTCTTCAAACAGATCAGGTTCCAAAGCTTGAACTTTCCTGCTAACCCCATCATGAACAGCAGTGCACTTATCATTTCATAGATGCCTAATTAGTCGTACCAAGTCTCTACCATAACTCAGAACAACTGTGCTATATAGCTGCACTGCATTCTGGGACTTTGAGTCCAACACTGGCTGTCTCCACTACTTCTACAGTGGATTTCTCATTAACATGACATTGAACGTTGTTGGAAAATGATAACTGAGCAAAGGCCTGGCCCTCTTGTTTTTTTTTTTGCAACTCTTATTAATGCTGCCTTCATGTGCTATGGGAATGATCCCACTTCTGAAGCGGTAATCACGAGTATGCAGTGTTCACACGCTTTGTTGTCAGAAAGAACATGAACCATGGACGACGGCAGGTTCATTCATATATATTTCTTTTTTTTCTTTTACTTTTATTTTGACACCATAACACATTATTCAGTTAGCTACCTTGCTGACAATAGAATTTAGGTCAAATACAAGCTATTTTCACGGTGTAGCGACAAGCGCTAACATTTAGCTGCATTTAGAAAAATGAACAAAACCTGACATTCAGCACAGAAACTGTACTCTCCTCTGCCATGTTGAAAGTTTAGGACTCGTCCCATCTCGAAAACTCGGGTATCAAAATTATCTCCGAGTTTTCCAGTCGTAATTACGATTTGAGGGATCATTCATGTGCAACTTCCTAGTGGGAAACTCGTATTCACGATAAATCCGATAGCACCTGAAGGCAGCTGTAAACTGCACTGTAACTAAACTGCAAACTAATGGCACTCTGTGACGTCAGAGCAGCAGACAACCGCGAAGTTCTCACGGAAATAACGGAAATGCATCACTAACAAACACAACAGCAACACAATCACCAAGCACACCACTAATATTTCAGCATGAAGATATTTAACGTGCATCAGGATGGAGTTTTCCTTTAAGAGAAGCAGTGATCGTGCAACACATTTGTGTTCAAATTAAAGCTCTAATTTGTGTAATTTATATATTCGGAAAAATATTGTTAAAATGTACCGCAAAGCTTTTATCATGTGATGGACAGGTAGGACGGTGTCAGTGAGAAAGCCCACAAAAACAAGTAAACACGGGCTAACTCACGCAGTTTCTTCCACATGGCGTGGTGGCAGGCGATGAAGCCTTTCCGGATGGCAGCGCAAACCTCTTCGTCGTCTGTGGACCAGAAGCCTCTTTGTTTCTTAATCAGATCCCAGAGATGAGTCTGGGCGTACCGCGCCGCGTCGGGGCCGCCGTGCCCATCAAACACCGCGTAGAAAGCTACAGCCCGGGAACGACGACTGCTCCTCACCGCGCCGCCGTCAGCTTCCTCGCTCTGCAGCAGCGGAGCGCGGGATCTCGGCGGAGACAGTCGCGACCCCTCCGCCGCAAGGCTCCGCGCCCGTTCCGCGGCTCTGTGTTCAAGTTTCTCGCAGGCGTTCTCCACTTCCGTCTCGCCACGCTCAGCAGCGGCGTTCAGCTCGTCCTCGCTCGGCTCATCATCCTGTTTAATCTGAACAAAATCCTCCATGTACTTCCTGCCTCCTTGGTCTAAATAAACACTTGCTCGACATGAAAAGACGTTTTCCATGGTGAACTGGGCGGTAAACGCAGACGCGAATGCAATTTAGACTGAAATAGCGCAAGGCTCTTTTCTGGGTCTTTGTTTATTTTCGACCTTTGTAGGCATGCTCGGAATACGCTGACGTCATCGGTTGGCTGTTTTAAAAACCGGAAATGGTGAAAATAAAAGTCCCAAACGGCAGTGGCGCAGTTTGTACACAAAAGCAGTAATGCAATGTAGTTCAGATGTATTCCTCTTATATTTGTTTGTACATGTACCCAAGCCATTTGCTTATTTAAATTATAGATATTAAATATGTACATTATATACATATATGTACAATATATGAACATTAAATCTGACGTAAATCTTTAATTAAATTAAATCTTTTCTCTGTTCCCGAGACATGTATTGAAAATTGATGTACTGAAATCTAATGTTCTCACTGTCAGGGTTTTTTTTTTTCCTGGAACAGGCTCCGGATCCACCACCGCCCTGACTAGGACATAGTGGTCAATGAAGATGAATGAATGAATTGTATATGCACATACATTTTTGATCCACACTAATCTAATGCATCTCAACATTCCTTCTCTACTTAATTCTGACTGAAATCTACAGAGCTGCTCACTGTCAGGACTGCTTTTAGCATATATATATATAGCCACCCCCAATCACACAACCTAAGATTTAAAAAATACGTATGCAGTAAATAATCACGTGAAATGATGGAGTTGGTTATGGATTAAAAAGCCCGCGCAAATAGGCTTTTATTTTGATATGTCCAGTTGCTCTATAGGAGGTTTGGTTCGTTGTCAGGAAGTAGATATAGCTCTTACCGGAAGTAATTCGGGGACACTTTTGACAGTTTTCGCTGGTCGTAGAAGCACGACACACTTAGCGTTTACGTTTTGGCGGCTTTTTATTATCTCTCGGGTAAAATAGCACAACATTATGTAATATAAGTTTTTAGGTTTACGTTCACTTTATTGTTAGTTGCTCCGTTGGCTAGCTCACAGCTTTGCTAATTAGCCATTATGCTAACCCTGGTGTCAGCTCGCTCCTCGGTGTTGAACTTACAGTGTAACTGATTAGGAAAGGGTTTAAGCGACAGTGCATTAAATTGTGTTCAACAACGTGACCACTTGAACAAGCATGAACCTTTTTAACATAAGAAAGTGAAGAAAGTCATACTATTAACGTTAGCAGTTTAGATATGAGAGGTTTTGTTTAAAAAAAAAAAAAAAAAAGCCAAGGTTTTCCCCTACAGGCCGGTATCTCCTGTCCTGATTATTGTTTTATTCACTCATCAGGGTTTTTAGTGTCTTAGTACATTTTAATCTGTAGTATTGGTTTGAAATGAAGTTATTCTGTAACATAGCAGTGTGTAATATATGTTTTCAGATACCATGAATTTTCTAATCTCTGTGTGTGTGTGTTCTAGTTTGGTCGATTATTTAAATCTCTGCTCTGAGAGGTTGTAAGCCCTGCAGTGTGTTTGTGTAAAGACAGGCTTCCAGCCATGGTAAGTTTCTAACATAGTAAATGAAGATAACAAAGAGCACAGTGATAATGAGTTAAATTACAAAGATATGTACAAGCAGTCTGAAAAGTCTTCAGATTTATTGCTTTACTTTAATTCTATCGAGAATAGAGTATATGCTCAGAAGTGAAAGTGTATTTGTGAAAGCCTATTAAAAAAAGACAATTTGAATACAGAAAGTGAAAGCAAACATTATATTTTATGTAATCCATCAGTTTTTACGCTCCCTGTTTAATATGGACTGAACTAGTTCTGTGTTATTGCTTGAAAAATATGCTCTAGAGAATAAGCGTTTCGCAGGAACAGGGGTGCGGCCACAGGGCAGAGGGCGATGGCTGCCAGTCTTTAAATAAGTCTTTTCATGCCATCTCTTCCCTCAGATCACATTTCTGATAGGTCTGTTCTTCTTAGGCGTGTCCATGCAGGCTTAATGAATCCTATCTAGCTCATGTTGATTTAAATTGTTGTATCGTTGCGGATATTTTGACCAAATCCCTCTAGTATCAGGGACTATAGCACAACTAAGAAGTCAACACTATGTACATTAAAGAAATCATATTAGGCTAAAAAAAAAGATTCTATGAAGTGAATTATTGAACATGTTTCTAAATGAAGATGGCTCATTCACTCTTTGTGTTAGTCTGCTGCGGTGGATCTGAAGACAAAGGAGGAGAAAGATGCGGAACTGGACAGACGTATTGAAGCTCTACGGAAGAAAAATGAGGCTTTAATGAAAAGACATCAGGTATTAGATGTTACACGGGAATTTCCTACTTTCACTGTTTATTTCATGTCTCCTGTCTGCCTGGCATGTGGATTTGTGAGTTGTAAAATTTTATGAGACGAGAAAAAAAAAAAAAACATGGCATGTCATTTAGATTTTCTGTCAGCTCTAGAATGATTGGCACCCTTGGTAAAGATGGGTAAAAAAAAAAAAAAGCTTATGAAAATGCCTTTGTGGTTAATTAGCTTAATATCCCATTGAAAATGAGAGAAATAAAACCTTTAATTGCAGTCAATTTATTTACATCACAGTTATTGGCACCCATGCAACTTCTCTTTGCCAACATAGCAGCTCCTATATTTTCTCCTATAATGCTAGATCAGATTGGAGAATAAATAAAAAGGAATCTGAATCCACTCCTCAGTACATCTCCAGGGTCCTCTCTTGTGGACTCTCCTCTGCAGCTCCTCCTGTATCCTAACAAGATTCTCAGAGCCTTAGGAGGAAAAAGAGCCCCACACCATGACATATCCTCCACCATACTTAACAGTAGGGACAAGGTTGATTTCTGTTTAAACATCCTTCTTTTCAAGCCAAAACCACTTTGAGTGTTTGTTGCCAGAAAGTTCAATTTTTGTCTCATCTGACCATAGAACCTGGCTCCAGATAGAGTTTCAGTAGTGTCTAGTGTCAAACTCCAGGAGCATATATTTGTGGTTAAATGAAAGAAAATGTTTTCTGTTGGCATGCCTCCCAAATAGCTGTTGCCGTGGAAATGGTGTCTAATTGTAGATTTAGAGATTTGGAAATGTCCAACTGTGACCTTTGGAGAAATGTTTGCCTCTCCTTCCTCTTCACTGCTCATGAGGGCAGAATACATTTGCATTTTCTTCTAGGCAGGTTCATCACAGCTCTGATTGTTAGTTTCTTGTTAAGTGTCGATGGGTCGGCACTCTGTTCAGGGTGACCCACCCCTGCCTTGTGCCCCGAGTCCCCTGGGATAGGCTCCAGGCTCCCCATGAACAGTGCAGAAAATGGATGGATGGATGGAATGTCTAGGGGTGTCAGTAATTATGTTAAACATATTTTCATTAGTTTTCATTTCAATGGGAGATTAAGCTAATAAACCACAAATCTTTTTGTAGTCTTTACCACTGTTACTGTCTGAAGTTGTTAATCTTTTATATTAGCTATTATGTATTGGATGCAGAACAATTGGTAAGCCTCACGGAAACTGGAGTTTCCTGTTAGTAGAAATTGTAAAAGGTGTGTTTTTTGTATGGCATTTACATTTTACATTTATAGCATTTGGCAGACGCCCTCATCCAGAGCGACTTACATTTATCTTATTTATACAACTGAGCAGTTGAGGGTTAAGGGCCTTGCTCAAGGGCCTATGGCAGAGTCATGTAGTAAAGTAAAAGGAGAATATTCTTGATTTCTTACAGTGTTTTTTTTTTTTTTTGATGGAGCATTTCTAGAATATGACTCCTAGTGAATTTTGGCCTGTACACTTGGTTAATTATTCTACCATCAGGAAATAGAAGAGGACAAAAAGAAGGCTGAGCAGGAGGGCATTGCTGTGACGACACACCGCAAACCACGTGCTCATGAGCCTGATTCAGACCGGCGGAAGATTGAAAAGGAGAACCTCACTGTGACAGTCAACCTGTCTAAACCCAGTGGGGTAAGACCATCAGTGTCAGTGCATCAGAGCAACGCAAGTGATCATTGTGTATGTTGAAGTTTGTTTTGCCAAGAAGGTGGTGAAAGTTTTAGTGGTTTTAGTAATCCAACATAATAGTCAGGAATGTGTTCTAGTGTTCCTGGGCATGGGTGTTTAGAAATTCTGGCAGTTTTCAGGACAAACTGATATTTTGCAATAGATACTGAATATCTGTTATATATTTTTCAATATACAGTATATCTCAGATCATTCAGGTCAACCTTGCACCATATTGCACTGTGTTTAATTGCTATGTTTAAAATTCCACTCAGCATCCTACAGCAAAATAAGTGTAAAGTAAATATCAAGGAGACTTGATGCTTCTGGACCTCTGACCATAATCACTGCACCTTTTCCTCACAGCTCTCGAGGTTTTAATTTCCCACCTGGGGTCTGCTGAGGAAGATTGTAGTGCATTTTAATCAATGCCTGTAGAGTTACTCTGGGACACAGATGGCCTGTGCAGTGGTGATTAGACCTCCCGCTGTGGCCTGTGAAGGTCAGACGTTTAACTGAATGGACTGTGACATATGATGGAGCTTAATGAATGTAGATGCGGAATTGCACAGGCAGGAGCTTGTCTTAAGTGTAAAACCCGTCCTTTTCTGCAAGGTCGTGTAAGGCAGCTAAGTGTCAAATGTTTTGTGAAAACTATCAGAAATGGAATGTAGCTTGTTCACTAGTAGCTGAACAGCAACACTATGTCAGTGAAAATGATGCCGTTTTGCTGAATGTAGATCATTTTTGTGAGCATATAGTTGCCTGTTTGTTGCTTATACACTTGAGATAAGCACTTCAGCAACAGAAAATCAACAAATTGAAATACGGCAGTGGAGGGGATGAAAACAGTGTATTTCAGAAACCATTCCCCATAAATCTGGGTTGAGCTGCGTTCAAAATTTTGGGGGATTTTAGGGATGAGGTATGATCTGAATAGTAAATATAAAAAGTAAATAGACCCTGTTAGACTAATCAGAGACACAATCTTCTGGATTATGAGGCATCTGGATTGTGAGAACACAAAATATTCTTAGACCTTAGATCAAGGGAAAAATAGTGTTTCTTCCCTGTTAATGAATAGTAATTATTCAAAATTATTGGTGCAAGTCTCAGAGGTTTATAAAGTGCAATTGTGCTGTTAGTGTTTTGAATTGGACAGAGTTTGTCACGCAGTGTGAGCATGGACAACTTGAGTCATGCAGTATGAGGAGTATTCAGATGACAAGATTTCTCTCATCTCACAGTGCAAGCCTGGCTTAAATATCTTAACTTAATTTTATATTTTGAGAGCCGATTTTATTAGAGAGCTCACAATTCTTTGGAGCGTAATCTGTGGCAATAACAAGTTTTTCTGAATAGTGCTAATTCACATTTGTGGTATTTTCATTAAAATGATTGCACCAGTCTTTCCTTCAAACCGAAAGCAGCTACATGTGCCTCTTGTTGGTCATGGAACTATAAATCTATATCATGATATATGATACTGTTTCAGGGTTGTCCAGATGTTCAGAAAGGACTACCAGCATTTCCAATAAAGACAGTATGTTTGTATGAGTCGAGAGTAGAACTTACATAAGGCATGTGGTTCTGTAAGAGTGAATGAGAAGCTGCAGGTCTGATTCTGATCTCTCCTCACACTTACAGGAAAGTCGAGTGGTGAATGATAGGCAATCAGCACCACACCATGGTGATCGTGAAACAGAAGAGGGGTTCGCTGGCCGGCCCACACACAGGACAGGATCTGGGCGGCTGAGCAGAGGTGGGCAGCGTGGAGCTGGTCACCGCTCTGAGAGGAGAGAACTACGGGAAGGGGAAGGAGGAGGAGGAGAGGGCCCTTCCCACAATGAGCGCACCCGAGGACGACGGGGAGGAAGAGGAGGACGAGGAAGCACGCAGCAGGGTGGCTCTGGGTCAGACAGAAAATCAAAGGTGAATTTCTGTTATTCCAACACTGTGTGGCCTGTTTTAAACCGTAATTCAGAACACATGATTTGTGATCTATTAAAAACTATACACTAGTCTTATTGTAAAAATGTCAACTATAATACTTGATGCATTTGCCTTCGCTCAGGAGTGGGAAGAGAAGAGACGGCAGAACATTGAGAAGATGAACGAGGAGATGGAGAAGATTGCAGAGTATGAGAGAGGTCAAAGGGTGCGTATCTCAAAGCCTTTATATCTCCTACTCTACTTTTAGAAATATTGACATGGGTATACATCGTTGTTGAATATTTGCATCTGTTCATTAAGGCTGATGGTGAAAAGAACCCCACCCGGAACTTTCTGGATGATCCACGGCGCAGTGGACCAATTCCTGAGACGGATCGCAAAGAGGGGAGCCGCAGACACGTACGCAACTGGGGTGGACTGGATTTTGAAAATGTTAAGACTGGAGCTGAGGCAGAGAAAGAGTGGACGGTTAGGAATTCATTACATTTACAGGCCAAACTGATAGATTTTGTTATCTGGGACTCCTCAGAGTGACATTAAATAAATCACTGTGACACACTGTGTCACTTGCTGTAGTAGTGTGACTCTCTTTCGCTCTATCTCTTTCTCACATTCTCTGCATCTTTCTAAAAGAATCGGAGGCCTGGAGGGAAAGGCTCGGTGGATATGACTTTGTCGATGACAGGCAGAGAACGAGCTGAGTATCTACGCTGGAAAAAGGAGCGTGCGCAGATAGATGAGGAGAGATTGGCTCGTCATCGTAACGCCACTGGTCAATGGAGACGAGAGTGGGATGCCCAGAAAACAGACACCATGTAAGAGTCTAAAATATCGAACAGTTAATGAAAACACACAGCAGTTTATTAACAGTTGTTTTAATTATAGGGCTATTTTACTTGGAAATGTTGACAAATGCAAATAATCTTTCAAGGTTTCATTTTTACAATTCCTTTGAATTGTAAACACATGATTATATACATGTAAACATATAATTATATACATTTGTGAATGAGAGCAATAGGGAGATGTTTTTATGTTGAATGGACATGAAGGAGTAATGCATGTTGACAGGGAGAGAATGGCAAAATGAGTGACCCTGCAGTGCCTTCACAGGTTCACTGAGGACCCAGTTGTGGCTGGAGAGGGCATGCCAGAGCCGAGCAGCAGGAGAGGCAAGTCTCTCACTTTCTTTCACACACACACCCAAACACACTCTGTCAAGTGCAAAGCAAACTGTCAAAACAGAAAAAGTGAGCCACTTGAAGATTTTCTGTATTTTGAATCACTTGGACAATTCTCTGCCCCTCATCCTTGTGGCTATTTGGTGATGTTCTGTGATGTGTTCTTTCAGCAGATAGGGGGCGTAATGCCCGTACACAGCAACGCAGTGGGGCTTCAGGTCAGCTTGTGGCATGGGACGTGTCTATGTATGGCGTGTGTCTCTTTTACCCCACTCACATTAGTTTCCCATGTTTATTATCATATAGGATTTTTGGAAATAAGTTTTTCAAGTGACTGTTAAAAAGTAAGGCTTGCGTTCTTTGCCATATGCACTGTTTTGCTAATTATCCTGCTTTATTACACCGATCAGCCATAACAAACATTAAAACCACAGGTGAAGTGAATAACATTGATTGTCTCGTTACAGTGGCATCTGTCAAGGGGTGGGATATGTTTTGCAGCAAGTAAACAGTCAGTTCTCAAAGTTGATGTGTTGGAAGCAGGAAAAATGGGCAGGCGTAAGGATCTGAGTGACTTTGACAAGGGCCAAATTGTGTTTGCTAGATGACTGGGTCAGAGCATCTTTAAAACGGCAGGCCTTGTGGGGTGTTTCCGGCAGTGGTTAGTACCTACCAAAAGTGGTCTAAGGAAGGACAATCGGTGAACCGGTGACAGCGTCATGGGCGTCCAAGGCTCACTGATGCGCATGGGGAGCAAAGCGCAGAAGAGCTACTGTAACACAAATTGCTCAAAAAGATAATGCTGGCTATGATAGAAAGGTGTCAGAAAACACAGTACATCGCAGCTTTATGTGTATGGGGCTGCGTAGCCGCAGACCGGTCAGAGTGGCCATGCTGACCCCTGTCCAAGGCTGAAAGCACCTACAATGGGAACATAAGCATCAGAACTGGACAGTGGAGCAAAGGAAGAAGGTGGCCTGGTCTGATGAATCATGTTTTCTTTGACATCGTGTGTACAGCCGGGTACATGTGCGTCACTTACCTGGGGAAGAGGTGGCACAAGGATGCACTATGGGAAGAAAGCAAGCCAGAAGAGGCAGTGTGATGCACTGGGCAATGTTCTGCTGGGGTACCTTGGGTCTTGGCATTCATGTGGATGTTTCTTTGACACGTACCACCTACCTAAACATTGTTGCAGACCGAGTTGTTGCACCCCTTCATAGTAACAGTATTCCCTAATGGCAGTGGCCTCTTTCAGCAGGATAATTCACCCTGCCACACTGCAAAAGTTGTTCAGGAATGGTTTGAGGAACATGACAAAGAGTTCAAGTTGATGACTTGACCTCCAAATTCCCCAGATCTCAATCTAATCAAGCATCTGTGGGATGTGCTGGACAAATAAGTCCGATCCACGGAGGTCCCACCTCGCAACTTACAGGACTTAAAGGATCTGCTGCTAATGTCTTGGTGCCAGATACCACAGCACACCTTCAGAGGTCTTGTGGAGTCCATGCCTCGAAGAGTCAGAGCTGTTTTGGCGGGACAAAGGGTAACCTACACAATATTAGGCAGGTGGTTTTAATGTTATGGCTGATCAGTGTGTCACTTATGAGCCCCGTGTCATGTCAGGGCCACATTTGCATGTTTTTTAATAATTTTTTACCCTCACCCACACTGAAGATTGATAAATGTGGAAAAAAAAAAAGATCATGGTGCGTGGAGGGGGCCATCTGTTACTCTGAGCTAGTCTGTGCTGTTCTCTGCTTGTTTGCTGTGTAATTGCTTTCAGGATCTTCCACTACGTCATCTCTTCCTTCAGATATTTATTTAACTCTCTTTTCTTGCAGATGATGGCAGAAAACCTCCCAAGGCTCCCACATTTGGAGATTTCTTAGGGCAGGGCAAACTCAGAGAGGCGGGCCGTGGAGGCAGAGGACGAGGGAAAGGTCGGGGTCAAGGCAAAAGTTACAGGTAGAAGCATTCTTCTCTCTGCTGATGAGAGCAATCACTCACTTTTAACTGGACCAGCTGTGTTGAGAAGTCAGAAGTACTGCAAGTGATTGTTAAAGTTTCTTTGGGTTTTGAAATGTTCTTTGTCATGCTACTTTAGGAGAGATTATCATAGTGTCTAGAGCTTGCTGAATTTGAATAATTTGTTTATGTTGGTATTTTGATTATATATTTTCTTTTCTGAAGCTTTGTCTTTACCTTCCTTCTCCGTATATAAGTGCGCCACATAGGCATTGAAATAAAGGTGGTGCGCTATATGTTTAAATTGTGAGCCATTTAGGATTCACCCAAATGCAGGTAACATCCAGAAAGACTGTCGTGTGACCCAAATCATGTGCTACTTTATAACAACTATTGATCAAATACAACTTTAGCCACGAGTCTGTCGATTACGTATCTATAAATCACTGTTGGTGTACTTTTGTTGGACATTTTCCCTGCCCTAATCTCTATTTAAAGCATTATTTCAACAATGGGAAACAAATTTGATGTACAGTGGACTAAATGTATTGGTGAAATTCCTATTTCTTTTCTATTTTTCTATTTTTTTCCACAAGCATGCATGATAACCGGTGGGAAGCAGAGAAAGAGGAGGAAAAAGAGAAAGAGGAGGAAAAAGAGAAAGAGGAGGAAAAAGAGAAAGAGGAGGAAAAAGAGAAAGAGGAGGAAAAAGAGAAAGAGGAGGAAAAAGGGAAAAAGGAGGAAAAGGAAAAAGAAAAGACACAGAAAGAGGATAAGCCCAAAGCTCCATTAGAAAAGGTGAGTTTTTCCTGCTTCCTAAAGTTTGTTGTTACATTAATCCATCCCTGTAAGATGTAGGTAATGGTGGACAGTTAAATTAATGACGGTGCATTTCCTGTTACTTGTCCTGGCTAGAAACAGATTCCTGTTGCTATAGAGAAATCAGCTGCTGAAGATGAAGATGATGAGTGGGAGGATGCCAGTGATGGAGACGGAGATGAAAATGAAGATGATGAGGAGGTGGAAGAGAGTGGGGATAAAGGAGTTCCTTTGAAAGAGCCTAAACCCACGGTGAAGACCCATAGCTCCCCTGCTCCATCTAGTCCCAGTCCTAAGGAACAGAGGACACCCAGACCCAAAGTGCACATCCCCTCTTCCCCACAGGAGTCTCTCGCTACCCCGGAGGGCACAAAGCCTCTCAGCCCCTTTTCCCCTCTGGAGGGCCACCAGCCTGTATCAGACTGGGGAGAGGAGATGGAGATGCTCTCCCCTAAAAGCAGCCTGGGTGAGAGTCCCTTGAGGCCCAGCAGTAATGAAAGCAGTCCAGCTCAGAACAAGAGCCGAGAGGAGGAGGAGCATATAAAAGATGCCACAAACCCACCCGAGCAGTCCGACAAGCAGCATGACACCCTGCCTGGTAGGAACACATCACTGCCATTTGTGTGTTAGCAGAACATAGCCATGGTCAGTCCCCCAATATGTTCTTGAGGTTACCCTAAACTTTATAAAACTCCAGTTGTCATTGCCACATTCTTTTTAGAAAAATCTCATTGGAACGTCTGAGTTAGTATTAAATACACGACAGGCCAGTGTTATTGCCTCACAGAATTTATGCGCCAATGAGGCGGTGCCACACTCATTTACAAGAGCACATTTACAAGTTGGGGAGCTTGGGGGCATTTCCAATTTGCATATTCATAAAAACATGCATTTATTGATGAGGTTAGTGTAGGCAGGCAGTGTAGGCAGGCTATTTTCTCTTGTCTAATGACATTTGTTTAGTTTTTGTGAAACTACCAAGTCAAAAATGTATTCTGTAAAGAAAATTTGTCTTTAAGACAAGGTTCGAATAACTTTAACTATGTACATAATTAATGGTATGGGTACCAGTACAGAATATTGGCCCTTATATATCAAAGTCCCATAGAAACAAGTGCAGATTTGAGCATACGGAGTGACGTACAAACAGCTCTGCATCTGATGCATGAATCTGGTGTATGACATCAAAATAAGCAGTGATGGACACAAGCTTCCGTCTACTAATCCGTTATTTACACGCATGTATAGGATATGTTGCAGTTTACACTGATATGCATCTAATTTACATGAAACCCCCTGCAGGAAAGCATTCAGCCAGCTACAGTTATCCAGGATCCAAGGAAAGAAGTAAGTAGAGAGGGGGAAAATGAATTTCAGTTAAGCTGAAGTAGAGGATCTAGCAGCAAACTGCAAATAAAATGTTAATTTTTATCTTCAAAAATAGCATAGTAGATGACTAAAAAATGAAACCTTGAAATAAAATCTAAACATCTGTTAATATATATTTTCAAGAGAGGACAAGGTTTGCCTTTTTCGTTTTTTTTGTTTGTTTTTACTTATAATGCTATTAAGCTTTTGACGTGAAACATTGTCAAGGGGGCGGTTAAAAAATGAATAGACACTTCATGTGAAGTATATAAAACATTACATTTCTTTTGCTTTTAGTAGCAGAGTCAACTGCTCCTGCAGTCCAGGAAGAATCGCCATCATCACACCATGCTGATTCCACCTCTAGCAGCAATAAGCCCACAGAACCTACAGAGGATTCAACCACACAGAAGGGTAAATACGAGAAACAGTTATTGTCAATGAGTGCCAGAAAGTCGTATGGTCTATTTTTACTAAGCCTGTGTAATCTGTTCCATCAGAGGAGAGTGCGGCCCCTGCTGTAGAGCTGGATTTGAAGCAGTCTGAAAGTGAAAGTGCAGCTCCACTTGAGTCCACAGATCAGCCATGCTCAGGTGCCGTTCTTATTACAGACTTTGAAACAGTGGCTTTCTGCAAGAACTCCCTTACTTCAGCTGACGTCTGAGCACGCGCCAAACGCCCTGCCCTGTCTCACTCTTTTGCCTTTTCTGTCACAACCTGTCCCTTCACTCACCTCTCTGTCTATGCCTATGTCCATCTGTCTTGTGAGATGGCATCTGCTGCTATGCTTGTCTCTCTCATGACAAATACGAATGTCCTCCTTCTGCTCCTCTGGCTGTGACAGTCCTCCCCTGCTTTGGGACTCTGTCTTCTTGTCTACAGCTTCACACTGGCTGTCACTCTCCCCAAGAGCACTACTAACATCTCCACTCACTGCTCCCTGGACCACTTTTTGTTTGTTGCACCTCTTTTGTTTCCCTCTGGATTACATGTGGACACATCATGCATGTCTGCTTGAGCAAACCATTTTTTAAAATGTATATTACATTTATTCATCTGCTTAAACATGAGGGATCTGTGCTGTCAGGTCATTTGAAAGATGCCAATTTGGAAAGATCTGATCTTGTAATTCCCATCCTGCTGCATCTCATTTGATTGCATGGTGTCATTAACGTGTGATAGGATAAACAATGGCTGAATCGGTTGCTGCTCCAGAGCTGCTTGGTTGTCAGGCAGAATGTAGTTTAGACAATTACATTTCAGTCCAGACATCCACCAACAGTTGGATGTTGAATCGATAGAGCTAAATCTGCTTTTCAGTTGTTCAATTTCTGTTCACATCCATGGATTGAAGTCCAGATGCCCCTCTGAGCACACAAATGTTACAACAAAAATGTTTACAAAATGCATAATTGTACATTTTAAATGGTATCTGCAGCAAAAACAGTATTTTATGCCCACTTCAATAAAATGCTGTCAAGGCTCTGGCACACGAAATAAATCCATAGAGTTTACATAGAGTTGTTTTGTTTTGTTTTGTTTTAATACTCTGTGTGTGTGTGTGTGTGTATGTGTGTGTGTGTGTATGTATGTATGTATGTATATATATATATATATATATATATATAT
>CM075016.1:11615149-11635673 GCA_037576675.1 Pangasius sanitwongsei | reverse complement strand
TATATATATATATATATATATATATATATATATATATATATATATATATATATATATATATAATTTTTTTTTTTTTTAAACTACTATAGGGTGAGCCTAAATTTCAAGGGATATTTATACCTGTAATTAATGTTCTAGAAGTTTTGAATTTGTAGCAATAGAAATTGAAGAAAATACAAAATAAATGTTGTGCTGCTTATCATTACACCTGTACCAGTTTCCGTTTTCCTTTTAATTGATTTTACCCAATAGAAAAAAAAACCCAGTTCTCACAGGATTCTTGATGGAAAACCTCCATTAACAAAATGCAGCCTTATCCTTGAACTGTGTGTCGGAAATTAGTCGTTCAGTCTGTAGAAGTGAATGTAATTCCTCCTAAGTGTTGTAATCCTGTCCTGAAATGACCTGAATCATACACCAACTTCAAATTTATTTGAAATCAGACTTAATGTGTAACGACACATTTACATTTGCAATAGTCTAAAAGAACTGAATCAATTTTGTAGTTGTGTATTTAAATAGAGACGCTGGTCAAAAACCTTCTCCTTGTCGTCTAACAACAGGCATGAAGGCTGTTGGCATTGTGTCAACATACTGATCACTGTAATACATTCTTATATTTCCCCCCAGATCCAATTACTAACACACATTACGCCTGTTTAAGAGGGCAGGAAATTGCAGGAAACCTCTAATTATTGCTAAAAAGCCTTTATGTGGAAATTGAGATATTGGATTGTCAGGCTGATGGGTGGTAATGGAAACACTGAGAAGACAGAATAACTCATTGATTGTCTTTGATGCATTTTACATGATGGAGCCACTTCATGGGCTAATTATGGAGTCATAGTGTTACAGTGTTCTTTATCCTGAGAATAACTGGCTATCAAGTCACTTTTGAGGTAAAACAGTAAATGTGTTAAATAATTTATTGTGCTTCAAGCGGATAAGCCTCTAGGGGTTAGAACAAAGAGTGCATACTTGGATGTTTAAAACAATTAGTCTAAAATCTATTGTAAAGTATACTGTATTCCTGAAAACAAACAAACTCATTAAACACTGGGCGGGGGACAATTCTTTAGGGGCACTTTGGATAATTGAGGGTTTGTAGCCTCCTAAAGAATTTTTATTAGGTTCTACATATAACATTTAAGATTTTCCCCAGACGGAAAACTGAGTACCCTTTCCCAAAATTTAAGCGTGTAGTATATCCAACTTTTTTTTATTATAATAATATTATTATAACCGTGCATTTAGCTGTGAAGTGGGAATTTTTGAGCCTGTTAAAGCACTATGATGACTCCATTGCCTTGCTCTTGTTTTCTGTCTCCAGGCTAAAGAGTAACTGCAATAACTGCAGCACTAGTCATCTTGCGCGAGAGGGAAAAAGGGTAAGAAATGGTGAGAAGAGACATCAGGCCTAATGGATATCCACTGCCTGAAAATATGAAGGATGGCCGGCCCTATGATGACTTATCCCCACCTCCAAACAAATCATTGTATGGTTTTGTGTTCTCTCAGCACGCAAACTATTCTAGTGCTACGTTGTTTCAAAATCTAGAACTGGATTTTACGGGGCTCTGCAAACCATTTATGTGACACTGTAAAGATAATGAGGCTCATTATATGCAAGGTAAAAAAATAAACATACTTTAAGAGCAGTAGCTTTTTTACATGACATTTGGTAAGAGTACACACCTTATCCTAGTCAGAAGATACATTTGCTAAGGAAAAAGTTTGGAGCCAGTGCTACTTTCGCTTCATGCTGCTGTAGTCCTCAAGGGTTAGTCAGTCAGATGCATGCTTCAGTTTGTGTATGATACCTATGCAAACAAAATGGAAAGGGGCATTAGGATTATCAAAGCTATTTGTAAAAATCTGGATTTTCTTTTTTTTTTTTTTTTTTCTTTTTTAAAGTCATGTTTAAGATTGTAATTTGCCTGCAAAATAAGGTGCTAGATATACTCACATTAATAATTTGTGACCCAAACTGTATGTGTATGTATTATGACCAAAGATGTTTCTTAGAAGGTGTTTCGTAGATGACTTTGGCTATGTTCGATAAATAATGAACATTTGAGGCAACAAAGAATGTGTACCTCAATAGAACTAATCTGGGTTTGCATTTCTTGTTTTTATCTTATTGTTTGTTTTTATGCTCTCCATTTTGTCTAGGAATTTTTCATGATGTGAAAGCAGGCAGTTTGCCTCATTGAGGCTGTTTTTAGAAAGATTCTATCTTTTAGCAAATTTAGTGGAAGTATATGGATTGTATTAAGTTTTTTTTTAAAAAATGGTGTGCATTCCAATGCTTTGTGCATCATCTTTCACTGTTTGCACTGAGAACCCTCAGCTTAAAAAAAAAAAAAAATAATAATAATAAAAAGTGCTTATGGAGCAGCAAAAATCATGGAATTTTTGATTGTATTGCATCTATCTGCAAATGAACTCTCCTCGTGTTTACTTTACAATTAGATCTAGGTTCGTCTCTGTTGGTGTTTCAGCAGTGCACATGCGGTAGTATGTTGAAGTGTTTGTAGGATTCATCCCACAGTGAAACACTTATATCTCAGTTATTTTAAGGAGGATTATGAAGTAATGCTTTTGCCTTTTCATTTTTCATGTAAATGATGCATTGTATTATTTACATTAAAGTTTCTTTTTAAATAAATGTATATCTTTTGCCTTAAATGTCCTGCTCTACATTAATGGTTTATTTAAACTCCTGTAAAAAGATCCTGCTTTGCAAATGAATATGCTCCCAGATAAGCAAATTTGAACATTTATTTATCTTAGCTGCTTATTTTAACATGGTTTTTGTTTACATAAACTCCACCTGCAATCAGAATTAAAGGAAAAATCCATTCTAAACAAACTCTTGTGTCAATATAATTAATATGTGGCAGTCAGTGGTGTCCAAGATTTATTTGAAATTTTTTAAACTTCTTTCTTTGACATTTTGGTCTATTTACACTTTGGTTAAAGGTTCCGTACATTACCCACAATGCCATTCGACTACCTGCTGATGGTGGTGCCAGTGGGAATTCATTTGGGGAGGGTGGAGAAGCTCTTGCTCTGTAGTTTTTAGAAATTAACAGTTAACGGTGACAGTTATCCCTTATGTTTCAGATGTATGTTTAAGAAAATTTTTCTCCTGAGCTAGCAGTGTCACCTTGTGACGTCAGAGTGGCAGAGAACTGCTAACTTCTCAGAGGAATAACGAAAACACAACACCAACTAAGAAATTAGCACCAGCATGTCTCACAAATATTCCATCACAACATTATGTAATGTGTTTCAAGGCTGAGTTTTTCTTTAAAAAACCATAAATCCTTTCTGAAACCTAAAACCGGAGTTGGAACCACAAGCCCCGCCCCAAACCCCGCCCACATTCGGAAGGCATTACGCGTGTTTCCTCCTGCGAGGACGCGCACTTGAGTGATGCTGTGGGAGAGCTGGAGCTGAACTGTCCCATACCGAGTACGGAGACTTGTGAGCAAGCTGTCCCAGACCAACACTTCTCAGATCTCACACTTCCTCTCTGGAAGAAGACTTCATCTGTTATCCCACTATGAGGGGAAGCAAGCAAGGCGCAGCAGGAAGGCAGAGCGGGAACCCGTCCAGGAGACCGAGTTATCCGGCTGATCAGTGGATAAATCAGGCCAAGTCAAGCACCAAGGTTTGGGTTAAGGTTGCAATGGGCATCGCTTACTTCCTCTGCGTTTCCGTCGCTGCCTTCTTCTTAGCGATTTACTACATTTTCTTCTGGACTCCGGAGGCGTCAAACTCCACTAACGTGCTGGAGCTTAACAAGAGACTGGACTGCGGAGGAAACCAAACACCTGCTGTGAAATAACAGCACCGAGGAAGAGCATTCAACACGCACCAAACTTCTTTTACTGGCATTTCAGACTGCCGTTCACTGAAAATGAACTTTCACTGAAAATTACTGCAAACTTTTGTACGTGGCTTTATTTTCAAGATGCGTTCTTCTTATTGTTCACCTTGGCAATAAGATTATGTGACCTATACACACACACACACACACACACACATATATATATATATATGTGTGTGTGTGTGTGTAATCTATGCATTATTATTATTATTATTATTATTATTATTATTATTATTAATTCTTATTTGTTTGTTTGTTTGTTTGTCCTGAGCCTGCATCCTAGCACACTCCTAGTAAAAAGGACATTTGTGTATTTTAAGTAATAAACATTGTACTTTGTGCTGTCTGTCATAACTAGCCAATATAATTGTAATAGGCTAATGTAGAATGATTGAGAAATCGTATAAGATGAAAAACCATAAGTAATCATGACACTGATGATGATCCAAATAAGGCTGTGAGCATGTACCATGTAATGAGTTGCACCAGATAAATTCAGACAAACAGGTGTCATGATTTATTTTTTTCCTGGCAATTTTTAATGTTTTTAACTGTTTTAGATACAGGAATGTTGTTTTGAATGTGTACGTGAGGCTGTGGCATTTCTCTTCTGATTCACTTTACTTCTGTTGCACTCCTACACCTGGTGTCTCACTGTCTGTTTTCCATATCATGCCCTGTTTGTCTTTCCTCTCTCTCTTTCTTACTTACTGCTGTCACTCCAGGCTGTAATTAATAAAATAATTGTTTCATCGACTAGCAAATGAGCCTGTTTACATTTCAATTATTTTATTCATTCATTCATCTTCAGTAACCTGTTTATCCTGCTCAGGATCACAGTGGATCCGGAGCCTACACACACACACACACACACACATACATGCAGACACACACACAGGCTTACACAGCTTGAGCTAATATACCGTATCCAGTCTGCCTAGCTGTATGTTTTTGGACAGTGGAGGAAACCCAGGTGAAACTCCACACGGTCAATAACCCAAGCTCAGGATTGAACCAAGGACACTGGAGCTATGAGGCAGCACTGCTACCCCTTGCACCAGGGGTATATACAGTATTTACTACATTTACTGTACATTTAATATGTAAAAGTTCACCACAGTCATAGCCTACATTACCTCCAAAATATAGTTCTGTTGCAAAAATTTTATATAACTGTGTGTTTGGTAATATCGGACAAGGTGAATGTCAGTTATTCATGTTTAGTCATGTTTTATTGGTCACATGGTGTTTAGTCGCTACTTCACTGATAGGCCTAATGGTCTGCACAGATATGATATTAATAAGTAAACAAGAATTTTTTAATGCTTCCAATATCGCCTGAATTCATTCTAGTTATATACTGTAGAATATATATATATATATATATTATATACACATACATGGCTGGCTTTAAAGAACTAGGTCTAAATTTCCAGTCACTCTGGAGTGTGTCTCTAAAACACCAAACACTGATTAAATTAGTATATGTATAGTATAGTATGAACTACTCCCTCTATTAACTGCTTTTAATCAGATATATTTTAGGAAATAGTTTAGATGTATTCATAGACACATCATGTAAATTAAATTTAATCATGTAAATGTAATTTAATACATAAAAAAAACAGTATGTAAATGGATAGCAATGTTTACTGTAGCCTTAAAATGGTCTCAGTATTTCTGTAAGAAACTGTATTTATCCTGCTCACTGTGATATCAATTTTACATTTATTATCCGATGTACTATATATGCATGTGCATTTGTTTGTTTAAAGCTGGTTTAACAAGTGCTGGTAAAATAGTAAATGTAGTCAATAAATGTAATAACGCTTACTTCATATGAATTTTCTATATAGCCTATAACAAACTTCATAGTAACGCAGGTTTAAAAATTAATTAAAAAATATTCCTGCTGGATGGGAGAATCGTGTGTATATCATTTTGAAAGAGCTTTGGAAAATCTTCCACTTCTGCGCTGTGTTAGATAATTGCATACCACTGGTGTCCAGTTGCTCTTATATTTAATTGACACTTTCTGGAGGTCACCTCTGCCTTTACCAGATAATCCCTGACAGCTTTGTCCTCTTTTGTCACACAGCCTCTTATTTTCAGTGCATCTGTCGCTTTGGGTTTTAGGGTGGTGGTGGACTGCTTGGCCCAGGGGAAAGCAGGAGAATCTGTGTACACACTGCACCTATTCACTCAGTCAGTAATTCAATTGCCCTGCAAGTTGTCAGGACATATTTGTTCTCACTGTTCATGTTTATTCCTTCTCTGTCTGTGATACACTTTCCAGAAAGACTGTACACAGAGCCGGGTATGTGTGGGGGAGAATGCTCCAGCTAGGAAGTTAAACTACATTACTACAAACAGAACAGCAAATAGTAACAAAAAAAACCTCAGACCACTTGCATCTTTTTTAGTGAACACATACAAAAAAGGGAAAAAATTAACTCTCAGGATACAGCAATAAACATAGGTGGACATCCATGGACCTCAAGTTGTCTATTTTTCTTTGTGATAGCTGCCTAGTGGACAGTTTCTGAGCATTTAGAAGCCCTAAGTGACATGCTACGTGCTACATAAATTGAGATTACTTAATTAACAGTACATTGGTACTAATATGAAATCTGTCTTCATTTCACTTGAGACAGACATGTAGCACTGGTGAAATTCTTCATCCCAGAAAATGTTTCAGAACATAGTGTTTAATATGTTACTCAAGTGCTTTAATTTCTTGGACATGCATGAAAAAACTGCACTGTTAGCAGCTTCCTCACTGAGCATCTCTAACAGCAACAACAAAAATGTATGTTCATCTCAAGTTAGAATTGTTAACATCTAACCAGAAAAATGTTGCACACACACCCCAAAAATGATTTGTAATATCATCAATTGGTGTGTAATAATACAATTCTACATCAGATATTCCATATTAAAGTAATTACAGATAGATTAAAGCACTTTATAATGCAGGTCTGTTGAATTTTCTAATCTCCTTGGTCAGAAGGTGTTGATAACAGGTTTATTAATGCACTCATTCTAATGTTATTGGTTGTATAGTAGCTGCTAAGCAGACTTCTATGGCAGATGCCCCATGTACTTCAATCTCAAATAAAAATATAAAAAATGTAAAGCTATGGCATTAAGTCTAAGGATGGAGGATGGTTTCTCAGTAACAAGCTGCAATTTTTGTCTTATTATCTCAGAGAAAGAGAGGGAATATATATAACTTATATAATGTAAATGATAGCAGGAACTGTCTTGCTCCGTTGTTCCACAACACAAAGTTCCACAACATTAGGTGTTGTTCTTTAATAAATAAAAAAATATTTTAAAAATATCATCGGCACATGGCTGTAGTAACAAAAGGAATAAAACACTCTGAGGAATGCTGTTATAGGAAAATAATCACCATCACTGTTTATTGTCCTATAAGTGAAGTGAAGTGAAGTGAAGTGTGGCCAAGTATGGTAACAGAATGTCCTGTCGTATTTCATTCTTTACATAATCAAGTCAAGTCAAGGTTTATTTATCATTTGCACAGTATATCAACTCATATATACATGATAACACTTTACCAAGGCCACTTTACCAAGGCTCAGGTAAATTGCTGACAAGTAACTTTAAGGCACAAAATATATAAAACACATCCACACATGCAACACAACACAACACAACACAAGTGCATATCATTAAAACAGAATAACATAAGTACAATAAAATTGCAATATAACAAATAAATACAATATAACTGAGTGGAAACAAGACAAAGTATTACAATGGGCTGAAGAAGGTTATAGAGTGAAGTGACAGTGGATGTGTAATGGATATAGGGTGTATAATAGGCTATAATAATGCTTGGTTTATAATTAATCCCTCTTTCAGGGATATAGATTTATAGACTACTGACTGCAATATTTTACATTAAGGTTTTAAAGGCACCATATTTATTAAACTGCTTGTCAAGATTTGTGTTCAGCTCCATGCTGCACTTACAGGCCGTAAACGCTAGGCGGCGGTGTCGCTCTTCCACCGCTAACCTCATACACAAGCCAAGAAGAAGAATGTTGTTGTCATGGCGGCGTTTTAAACTGAAGCTTTGTCTACATGGACGTTTAATTGTGTTATCTAGCTAAATAACTACTGCTCGTAGTGATCAGTCAATTAGGAGAATAGGGCGATCAAATATTTTTTTTATAATTGTCATGAATTCTCGATTTATTAGTTTAGTTTGTTAGCTGGTTAGTTAGTCGTATTTTTGACAAGTGAAGGTTGTAGGCTGGAACTAGATTCCTGACTTCCGTGTCGATGAGCACAGATCATCAGAGGGGATCCTCAGTGAGAGCAGCTGGGGAAATAAATAGCTACATGGAGAATGGAGCATGGGTTAAAAAAGACAGTTTAGACCGGATCCCTGGACCTCAAACGCAGGTAAAGCGGAAGTGAACTCATATTGCTGTTTAAATACTGAGTATGAAGTATGTTGTGTGTGAAGCAGGGCATGCAATTGAAACATTTACAATCAGCAGCTACTTGAAGCACAAATACATTATAACCACACTCACTGACTAGCTTATCAAGCCAGTTACTGCCTGTAGTCCATCAGATACTATGCACTGTTCATCAGCCCTCCAGCAGATATTATTTGGGTAGTAACACTGATATGGTTACTGTTTATACTATTGTTATGCTACTGTGAGACACCTTTTACTACCCAGTTGCATTATAGGGTAGAGTCTACAGTTAACAGACAATTGTTTGCACTGGTTTCAATGAGTAGTGTAGCCACCTCACAGCTCCAGGGTCCCCAAGTCGATCCTGATCTTGGGTTACTTTGTGTGGGGTTTCACATCTTTTCCCAGTGTCTGCAGGGATTTCCTCAGGGTTCCCTGGTTTCCTCGCACCTCCAAGAAATATGCATGTAGGTGGATTGGCCATGCTAACTGCCCATACAGTGGATATAAAAGGTCTACACACCCCTGTTAAAATGGCAGGTTTTTGTGATGTAAAAAAAAAAATGAAACCAAGATAAATCTTGTCAGAACTTTTTCCACCCTCAATGTGAAATTACAACATATAAAAATGAAGTGAAAAACAGAAACATTTTAGGGAGGAAAAGGAAAAATAAAAAAAACTCACAATAACCTGGCTGCATAAGTGTGCACATCCCTAAACTAATACTTTGGTGAAACACATTTTGATTTTATTACACCACTCAATCTTTTTGGGTGAGAGTCTATCAGCACGTCTGTTTTTCCCTAAAATGTTTCTGATTGTTTTTCCACTTAATTTTTATATGTAGTTCTGACATGATTTATCTTAGTTTCATTTTTTTTTTTACATCACAATTACCTGCTATTTTAACAGTGGTGGTATTTTAACAGACTTTTTATATCCACTGTAGGTGTGACTGAGTGTGAATGTGTGTGCATGGCGCCCTGTGATGGAATGAGCTCCCATGCAGGGTGTACTCCTGCCTCACGTTACCACGATTGACTCTGGATCCACTGAGACCCCTGACCAGAATAAGCCGGTTACTGAAAATGAATGAATATCCCATCTAATTAGCGTGTACTGTCTTGTGTATTTATTGTCGTGTGTTTGCATCTGTGTGTACCATGCTGCTGTTGTTAGGTGTTGCACCACAGTCGTGAAGAAACAACATTTCATTTGAATGTATACAAGTTATATGGATGCATGTCAATAAAACTCATTTGATTTCACATCACTTCAGTTGATTAGACACACAATTTGTTTTAATCCTCTTCAGAGGTGTTGGTGTATTCCTTCAGGACTGCTGTTGTCCGGATATTTTTGATTGGTGGATTTTCCTCAACGCAGCAGTGAGGTGTTTAAAGAACAAAGCAACACTGCCTGACCTGATATACTCATACCATCACCATACAAACTACCATGTCAGTGTCACTGCTTTGTTGAAAATAGTCCACCAACCAAATATATCTACTCAACAGTGGTCTTGGTGGAGTAGAGCATGGAGGACAAACTATACATAGCAATAGATTGACTACATTCAGTATTTTTATGCATTGCACCTATACTGTAGGTGTACCTGATACAAAACCAGTGGGTGCAGGTACCTAGTAAAACTGTGTATACATGTTGAGATGACTCTCAGTAATTTAGTCAAGTGAGTGTCATTCCATTTCTTTAAAAAGATTACTTTTTAATAAGAAAAACTCCCCCACTTTCTGCCCTCTTTCTCACAGCTTTTGTTTAATCTTGCCTTGCCAACCAATGTCCTGAACCGAGCAACTCGAGTAGGTCCTCCAGGTCCTATTGTGATCGAGAAGCTTGTGTCTCAACGGGAGCAGCAGCAGGACAGTGGTGAGAGATGTAGTAACTCCTTACGCCTTTCCGTTCTCTCTGAGGATCAACTACAGGCTGCAGTGAGACTAGCCAAAAAAGACTTGCGCAGAAAACGACAGGAATCCATAAATAGTCTGTCGCACAAGACAATAGCGAGGTCTCCAAGTCCAGATAAGAGTAAAACTGACAATCAGCAGGTACCAGTCTCTTGATAAATGTGAATTAATTTTTGATGTCAGCATATAACAATCATGTAATGAACTTGAATCCATGTCTGTTGTTTCTTGTCCAAATCTAGAATGGGGTTTCCTCTAAAGGTAGGCAGAGGACAGGAAGTCCAAAGACGCAGACAAAGTCGTGCACACAGGTGCTTGTGTATACTCCTCAGAAGCTCTTTCAACCCTCTAAGGCCAACCAAGGGCAGTCTCCTCCAACAAGAGACCCTGGACCAAAAGCCATCAGCAATGAGCCACAGCTTAGCAGAGAGATCCGGAAACTACAGAAAGAGCTGGAGACTTACGTCCAAAGAATAGAGCAGCTTGTGAATAAGGGTAATGCTGGTCACATGTCTTAATACTTTTATAGTGTAGTGTCTGTATGGATAGAAGCAGAGGTCATGAGTGTGCTGTCCTCTGCAGGACGGATCGTGGAGAGTGTGGAGCCAGACGAAAAGCGCAGGATTGAGATCCGCCAGCAGGAGCAGGCTGCTCGCTCTGCACGGATTATCTACGTCTTACAGCAGCAGGTCAGTACATCCGCAATGCAACAAATTTCACATGTGCTTGATTAATGTTCAGAGTGCCCTTTTGGAATGCCCGTATGCTTTTTAAACATTTCCCGTTCAGTGTGTGTTTGAGAACAAATGTAGCTCTTTCTCTCTTTTGTTTTTGCATTGTTATGACTCTGTAATGTTTTTGAGGGAGATTTGCTATAAGCGAGTTTATAGGGGTGCAGTAGGTGCATTTGCACCCCTACTGGGATTAAAATAGATTTTTCAAATATAATTTTCCCTTTGGTCTCATTTAAATCACTCAGAACATGCTAGTAAATATACATTTTCTTAGTTATTTACTAGTTACAGTGGAATAACGATAGAGTATATGTGACAATGTTATATTTTTTTGATTTATACTTTTTACTGCCATTATTTCTGTTTATGCTGCATTCTTGACATTAAAACGCATGAGGCTTTTATTACTTTTTTAGCCTCCAAGTACACATGGCTTTAATAATGCACATGGCTTATAATATAGTATACAAGTCAGTTAATAAGTCCTTAAGTACAAAGAATTTGTTGTTTGGTGAATGACTTGTTTAATATTCTTACCTCATTTAATTGGTAGTTTACATCTTTTTGTTTTTGTCTTCAGCACTATTTGTGATTAAACTATAAAAAAAATAAGAAATTTTGGGTCTCATAAATTTTTTGACTGGCACTGCAGACTTGTATACAATAATATTAATGGTTTATATATGTATGTATGTCTAGGTGAAAGAAATTCAGGAGGATTTAGACAAGCTGCGTTCTCAGAGTGTAAGGCCTACCAATAAGGTCAGTGATTTGTGGCATTAAGGATGTTTTGTGGTGTTAGAATGACCTCTCCTGGGACTGACATGCTTTATTTGTTATCTTCTGCAGTGCAGGGCGGTGAACAGGTTGGCAGCGGCTCATCGTGGGGCAGTCCGGGCCATGCAGGCATTCATTCAGCAGTTGTCAGACCCCGCTGAGAGCAGAGTACCTGTCCAGTGTAAAGAGCTGGGTCAGCTCATACGCCAGCTCTCACTCTGCTCTGCCAAGGTGGAGGCGAGCCAGGGCTCAGCTGTACCAGAGACCACACTGGACATCCTGCAGAAGTTAGAAGTAATGACAGTTTATGTATTGTTATTTTTTTCCCTGAATCCACCTTTGGGATGTCTGATTGATATGTCAAATATGAATGCATGGAAGGGAGCAATGTTAAACTCTTATTTCTTAAATTCCCACTCAGACACTGGACTTGGCTCTGAGTAAGCAGGATAGTCAGCAGGAGCAGGAGCAGGAGCCACGTATGCAGAGTGTCTCTCCTGTAAGAGAGAGGACTTTCAGGGTCGGTGGAGGCAGCACGTCCCTTTCTCGTTTTCCCCAGGCCCAGAGTGCCAAAGCCACTCGAAGACCAAAGAAATCATCAGCTCCCAAAAAGAGTAAGCTGTCAACTCTTTAAAGAAAGTAATAATAATAATAATAATAATCATCTTAAATGATACTCATGGAATGTAACTCAAAGTATTTTCTGTAAGGTTAAATGACTAATGTAGGCATAATCATGCCAAAAACTGGAATAAGAAGTTAGTCAAATACATATAAATGATAATGAATATAAGTATTTATAAAGTGAGTATAATGGTAATAAAAGGGGATTACACTTTAAGACTTTCAGCTGGGCATGTGATGATTTTTCAGTGTTGATGACTACCACCATTTTGTCATGCTTGATTCTGTTAACACACCATTAAATAATAAATACTATATGTAAATCTGAAAACACCCTTAAGCAAGCTGCAACGCCTCCTAAACTAAAATGTAGACAAGTCTACATTTAATTATTAAAACAAAAATATTTGTTGTGCTTGATATGGCACAAAAAAATGGAGAGCATAGTAAAGGACCATTCTCAGCACTGTAGTTTTTGTTCTGATTGCTTAGACAGAAGAGCGGAAGGCCGGCGTTTGAAAGCAGGACAATTCTTGGATCAAGAGCGCAAGGAGATTCTGAAGGCTGGGATCCAGAACCTGGTGCGCATGCAGGAACTGAGAGAGGGGGAGAGTCGGAGCAGGCCAGAAATGGACATCCCTAAGTCATCTAGTGGTGCAGCCCATCCAGATAAGAGCAAGGTGAGTCTGGGTCTCACCATCACAAAACATGGTCCAGTGAATTTTCACATCTTTAACACTTGATCTCTTGTCTGTCAGAAAAAAAATACTGATTAACAGGAGAAGCAGGGCTAATTTAGTAATAGGCAGAATAGATGACTAGAATACCTTCGGGCATAATAAAACAGTTTATGGTCATATTTGGGAAATTTGTGAGATCATTGTATTAGAATGAAATATAATGGATTGAGAACAGGGAGCTACATGCTTTAACTACATGTGTTTAAGACAAATTCTGAACTCTTAATTCCTACAGCTGAGTGTTCATGTTCGCGATGCTGGTTTCCAGCAGCCCACTGTTTCATCCAAGCTCAGAGAAAGTCAGTTACCACAGAGGGAGGCGTCAGTGCCCTGGATCCCTACATCTCCTCATTCTCCTGTGAAACAACGGTCAGTCACTAACACATCCACGTAAAAAGCACACACACTTCAATCCTCACATGCTTTCTCCACCTCACTGCGTGTGTAGAATAATTTGAACTCTCAGAGTGTGTGATTGAATTGCTTGAATGAACTCACATTTATGGTCACCTTAAACCTTGTAAAACATTGTTTTTATGAGTTATTTTACATGAGCAAACCTGTTGAAGTGCAAGTCTTATTGCTGAAATTTTGCCAGATTCTTTTGAGAAACAGGGAAATCTGTGTTTGGATTAAATATGTTATTGTGTCATAAAAAAATAAGAGCCTATCATGGTCCAATCTATAAGTGCATCCTAGAAAAATGTGCAACATCTTATTTTTCAGTACACTTTGTATCTTATTTGGTGGTATAGATCTTTGTCCTTTGAATTATATAGCCACATAAAGTGGCGTCATCTTCTGTAGTATATTTTGCTGAATGAATGTCATGATATTTATTACTTCTTATTATTTCTTCATGATATTTATTATTTCTAATAAAGAAAGAAATATGTTTATGATGAATAAAAGTCATTAATTCATTTTCAAGCTAGTTATCTCCATTTACAAAGATTTCTGTGTTTTTATTAATTTAAGACAGATATAATATTACATTATATCTCTTACAGTATGTCAATTATGGCTGTGTTCATGGTGGCTTAGTGGTTAGCACATTTGTCTCACACCTCCAGGGTTCAATTCCCGCCTGTGTGCGTGGAGTTTGCATGTTCTCCCCGTGCTTACAGGGGTTTCCTCCAGGTACTCCGGTTTCCTCCCTCCATACAAAGACATGCGTTGTAGGCTGATTGATGTCTACGTCTGTAGTGTGTGTGCCCCAAGTCCCCTGAGATAGGCTCCCGCAACCCTGTGTAGGATGGATGGATATATTATACAAGGGATGTATAAGTGGTTTAGAGCTAATATTAGCTCTAATAGACATAATTACAGGATTAACACATGAGAAGAAACATCATTGATATCTGTTTGAAAATTGTGAAGATCCAATAAACCTTAGTTCTTTTACATTTTGCATGTCCTTCACTTCTCAACTGTAAGAAACTGGTAATGAAGACAAAACAGTCCAGCATTTACTATATACTGTAATTATTTGCTATTCTTAACTTATGTTCAGCATAACTTCTTCTCACAAGCATCAATAAAATGTGTATCTGATTTAGCAGAGCTGTGTCCAGCAGACCAGAGCCGAGATGTCTCTTCTCCCCAGTAAAGAACTCTTCACAGCCCACGGGTGTGCAAACCAAATGCCAAAGCCAGAGAAAGACCAGCACCGAAAACATCAGAGATGTCCAAAATGAGGCCCTTAGGTCAGACACAGCTTCAGTCTACATACATCACAGCTTTATAGTTGTAGGAACATGTACAGGAACTCTTGAGGCACAAGTGTGTAGACTATGATGAGCACGTGGTAGTTTTTTAGGCATTGTATTAAGCTCTTCTTTTTACACTTTAAAGTTTGTTGTTTTGCATTAGGGACATTCCTTAAATTTCTGGGCATTTTGAAGTCTCTGTGAACCCTTACGCCTCTGTTTACCATTATTCCAAACACAGAGCTATGATTTTAAGAGATATTGTTGTGCATTTGGCTTTGACAAAGCTAACACCACCTATTCCTTTACCACTGTAAAAAAACGACCTGTTATTATTATCTTGTTATTAATTGAACAGTTGTGATGTTTTTAACTGTGCAGAGGATAAGAAAAATAAATTACCATGACTATTCCTGTCGGAAGCATAGATTATATTAGTTTAAGTAATTTAAATTATTAATTCATTTCATAGTGTAGTTGAAAGCCACAGGCTAAGCATTTGAGTCTAATGACAAATGAGTCATTGCCATAAATTACTTGTAGATGTCTGCTGGAATTCATTTTATTCTGGGGCAATTAACAGCTTTGCCTAACCTAAATCTCCTTTGACTGATATAATTTTAGTGTAGTGCATAAGCAGTTAGGTAATGGCAATTTGTGTAAATATTATTTTGGTAAAGTCACATGATCCATGACCATGCATGTGTTGTGTTAGAGAGTATTTGTGATGTATTTCATGTTTTTTGATCATTAAATGAAGAATGTGTGGTTTTATTAGTGTCTGCATGTGCATTGCAGGCAAGCCTGGCTGGATACAGTAACAGAAAACAGACAGAGAGAACTGAATCAACTCAGTAAAAAGGAAATGGGCGATGTTCGCAGACTCAGGTACAGGAACATCACAGGCCACTTGTCTGTGTGTGAAGAAGAGTACGTGCTTGGGCTTTACCTACTTCAGTATATTTGTGTAATAGGGCTGAAGCGGGCTCTCCTACACAGTGGACTGAGGGAGCAGAGCAAGCAACTAGAGAAAGACTCCAACCTCTGCTGGATTCTGTACAGGTAACTGGTAATTATTAAAAGAAATCATTGTAAAGTACTATCATCAGCATTTTGGAGCCTTAAATCACTGCCATAACAAACTGGGTGCTAAATTGCTTGTGTAAAGTGCCAGCCTGTCCAATCTATATAAATTGAGACAAGTACATGACCAAACCCAAACAAAGAATGCTTACATCATTACGATTTGGGCTTTAAGCTTGCAAGAATTTCTACTTGTTAGAGTCATGGCAGGTCTATGATGCATGAAGTTTTGTGTTATGACATATGAGTTGCTATTCTCTTTAGCAGGCTGGTGAAGGTTGGGACACAAACAGTTTGTCTCCTACACAGCGGATGTTGGAGCAAGCTGCTGATAAGGTGTAGTCTCCCCCCCCCAAACTCTCTCACTCTACACCACACACATTGTCCTTAAAACTGTTATTTAATAACTTATTTTTAAAGCAAGTTAAAAAATTTTTCTTTCTTTCTTTTCTTTTCTTTTCTTTTTTGCATTGCTCTGACTGGAATTTGCCACCCACACATAAAGTTAAATCACATACTTTGATAAATAAAAACACAGTTGTCATGGCGACCAGAAATCACTATGTTGTATGTCATGTAGAAGTCTTTTCATGATGGTATCTTATGCCTGATGTACTATGATATTACACCATTGTGAAGAAGTCCACTGCCCTTACCATGGCAACTACCATAAAGAAAGAGAAAAATGATTGCAAGAAAAATGATCCTATTTGGAACCAAAAGCAGTTATTTATAAAATTAATTAGGTTTCAGCATCAGTGTGGTAACACTTTAATTATGGACAGTGTTTTATAATGCTATCTAGAACTTTCATGACAAATTACATAATCATTCAAAAAAAGATGTCAACTTTGACATCAGTTTTAAATAAAACCCGAGTCAAATGGGGTTGGGTTGACATAAAGTGATATGACATTTCTGGGTTGACTTAGGCTAGAACATTGTAAGAACTGACTTTCAAATAATGTAGTGATTGTAAACTGATATAGCTTGTAAACTGAGGTTAACTGCAAAAATGAATAAGTGTGAGCATTTCCCAAAGATGCTCTGCAGTGTCTGCTATACATAGCATTTGGTGTTAACATCCAAATAAACAACCTGCTGTATAACATTGTTCAAAAGGCACGGTTTTAACATTGACGGTTATTAAAATGCACTATCAGTTATGTACATTTTCATTTTGCCCTTAAGTAAAATGAGTTTAATAGTTTTGCTTGTTAGAATTTATAAGCAAATTCATATGTATACTATATGGTCAAATGCTTGTGGACACCTGACCATCACACCCATATGTGGGCCTTCCCCCAAACTGTTGCCACAAATATGGAATCACATAAATGTATAGAATTCCTTTGTATGCTTTAAAATGACAATTTCCCTTCACTGGAACTAAGAGGCCCAAGCCTGTTCCAGCATGACAATGCCCCCTGCACAAAGTGAGGTCCATGAAGACATGGTTTGCCAAGGTTGGAGTGGAAGAACTCAAGTTGCCTGCACAGAGCCCTGACCTCAACCCCACTGAACACCTTTGGGATGAACTGCAACACCGACTGCACCCCAGGCCTCCACACCCAACATCTATTGGACAGCCTTACCAGAAGAGTGGAGATTATTATAACAGCAAACTAAATCTGGAATGGGATGTCCAAGAAGCACATATGGGTGTGATGGTCGGGTGTCCACATACTTTTGGCCATATATTATAACTATGACAATGCAGTGACTCCATGATGACATACTTGTGTATATTTTCTATAATCTCAGACTGACATGTTTACCATGCCACATCATGAACAGCATGTGTATGCTGAGCTTCAAAGACAATTGTCATAATGTTTCAGCCCAGATTCGGCCCAGGAAGTGTCCTAATATCAGCAACCTTATATCAACAAATATCTATCACTTGAGTCACTTGATGGTGTTAATCTGTCATTAAAACTGTCAAAAGTAGTCGTTAGTAGACAGCTGATGGCAGTCGGAGTGATCCTTGCATGTTTATGTAGGTTTATTTCATTTGCCATGAAAGGATTAAAGTGTTGTCATGTACCCTTATGAACACTGCCCTTAATTTTTCAGAGACTGTGCTATGTAATGAAGATATTGTCAGGGTGGACATAAAGACAAATAGAGTTTTTTTAAATGATTTATTTAACAGTGAGGTTTAGATTTAGAAGATTGTACCAAGGGGTCATTTTAGTCAACAGGGAACACTAAATGAGGGACAAAAAAGTAAATTAGACTAAACCAGTAGGGGTCTCTGAAGTTCCATTTGTGAGGCAGCTAAACACTGACGTCAAATATGAATGACTTCTATGTAGAAGTGACATAAATACAGATTTTGATTCATTAAACTCAGGAGTGATTGACTGATTAGAAAATATCAGAATGAGGAAATGAGGAAATGGATAGAAAGGAACCATTATCCCTTCCTTTCATTTCACTTCACATCATACTGTGTATGGTTGTGTATGTGACCAGTAAAATTTTAATTTGAATTCCTTTTTTTTTTTTCCTGTGAGTGAAAACATATGTACTACTGTCATGTTGCGCTTATACATTTGTGTGTACTCAGACTGCACTGAGTACAGATGTGGAGGCCACAGCTGGTGCTGTGCAGAGGGTGGACGGGGAGCATGACACACTACTGGAGTACCCCATGCTGGACAATATGCTACTGCGCATGGAGGAGATAGAGGTCAGCACTTTGATCTTGCTCCTAACTTTATATACTTTATTTATACCTTAATATTTTAAAGTATTCATTCTATTGTTTAGAGGGAGTATCTGCCAGCTGCCATTTTATTGATTTAAGTTTTTCCTACATCATAAATTAAACTGTTAAAGTGTGTGAGTTAAGCAACATTGATGCTTTGTAACTATTTGCTTAAACTTTTTGTTCACTTAATCTGAGTTGACCTTATTATAACAGTCACACACAGTCTGAATGTATATTTTGTGTTCCTATTTGCATCCTTGTTTAGAAAGACGAGGAGGAAGTGCGGCGGCGTTTTGCTATGATTTCTTACTCTGACCCTCTTCTCTGGGACATGGATGCAGGTAAAAATGAAAGATGAATGATTCAGTGTTAGGTGTTTTAGAGATCTCCAGCCAGAAATGCACAGACCTACAGGTACAGAAAGGAGTATCTTGTCTAATTAATATCTATTCAGTTTCTCAGAATGTCACAGTGTATTTTCCTACAGCAGGATGTACATTTTAGACTTTCTTTAATACTTATTAGGTCTTCACTTGTGCATAGTAAGTCTCTTTTTTTTGCACGTGCTTAAAGGTTACTTGACTTTACATTTGCACACCTTGCATATCTCTCTATATTTGACAAACGTCATGCATCCTTCTTGTCATGGCCTGTGAAATACAGGCTCCATTATACTAATTCTACGAAGATTTCTTGCTCTTTCTGCAAAATATATTAGCCAGAGTACATGGATATACTATATTTGTGAGATCCGAGTATTGTATATATTGTTTATTTTTGTTACTATTTTATAGCATACTACATCCTGTCCCACTATGCAAGCACCAAATATAAACAAAGGAAATTCCTTGTACACGGAAGTGTACTTGGCCGATTGTGTCTGTATATTTTTTCAACAAATTTACAAGGAAGCTTACTATTTCCACTTTGATTTGATAGTATTGTCCAGCAGGTGGCACCATTGTTGACGCAATTGTTGCTCTTACCTTATGTAATGTGATTTAGGAACCCAGAGAAAGCGTAATAGCTCCAGGCCTGCATCTCCACAACCCATAAGACTGACCAAACCAGCTCAGAGACTCTCCACTACAGGAGACATTGTCCTACAGAGGCCAGTGGAGACTGAGTAAGTAACTGTGACCATCTGAGAGTCCTGACATGACACACCATAAGGACTCTGACTGCTCAAGTTGCCACAAATGCTTTCTTTCTTTTGATTTGAATGAAGGATAATGTATTTAAAGGAGCAATCAATGATTAAATGAGTATGGGTACAAATAATGTATTAGACCACCCTAATGTATTATAATGCTAATAAGTAAAATCCCTTGAGTAATTTGCAGCAATCAGTAAGGCAAAGAAATAATGTGTTATCAGGTTCTGTTTATGCACTATAATGTTTGGTGAAGGGAAAAACGGCAGCAAGAAAATTTAGTCCCTAGCATAACAATGGATTTACCCAGTCACCTTTCTGTATTTCAGCCAAGAGTGGAAAAGCTTGAGCCTGACTTTGCCACTGCCAGGGTTCTGGTTGCAGCTTGTGCTGCTTCAGATAATTTGGACCATAAAATAAAACAGAATGAACGAAAGGGAGAGTTAGAGATGCTATGGGTCTAAGTGAGACAGGCATTTTAGCAAGATTTAGTGGATGAGATTTAATAGTATCATTAAGAGATGAAAAAATGCTCCTTTCCTTAGAACCCAAACCAGTCAAAGCCCTGAGTATACTAAAAATTTTAGTGCTAACTTTGTGCCTCAGCATGTTTATATACAGTTAGGTTCAGAAGTATTTGGACAATGACAGAGATTTTGTGATTTTGCCTTTATACACCACCACAATGGATTTGAAATAAAACAATC
>CM075016.1:11588552-11615049 GCA_037576675.1 Pangasius sanitwongsei | reverse complement strand
TGTGACGTCTCGCCCATCCATTGGACTGATTACACACGTGATTCAGAGCGTGGTCACGCTGAAGGCGTTCCCATAGCATTTCGACGCAGCGTCTCGTTCCCTCGGGGAACCATGGTTACATACGTAACCTGGAGACGTTTTCCCGGATTCTTTCGGGCGTGCTCCCACAGTGAATGAATTTTATCCACTAAGATTGATGTGGCTGTACCGCGTTCCCACTGCACCTCCCTTGGCTCTACTGTGATAGTTGCTGCCAGACCTGAGCAGTAATTAGCCTGTTCGGGTCATTCTGTGACCAATTCAACTATTGGTTCATCATCTTCATCATATGGATCTTTTATAAAATCAAACAAATAAACTACAGCTTGTCTGGGTCTTGGGGTTTCCACCAGGGTACGTAATATTGGGCTTAGCAGCCGAGGCTTCCAGATTGCTCTAATTGTCTCATACCAATCTTCTTCAGGGAACAAAATTTGCAATATATCAGACCCGTAGAATCGTGTGATCGCCCACAATTTATCTCTTATCTGCTGTTCTGACTGCCCCCTCGACTCCATTTCTATCTTTATATGTTCACTCGTCCCAGAAATGAGTTTTTATACCTCGTTTCTACATCTAGATCCAACAAAGCCATACACCGCCTGCCTGCATGCCTATACTCTTATTTCACTCCTCCACCACTCTGTCCACGACGATTACCACCTCATGTATTCTGTGTATGTATGCAGGTGTGTATTTTCCGTGAGGGAAAAATATGTCTAAATCTAAATCTAAATATGCCTGTGTGCGTGCGTGTGTCTGTGTACGTGTGTGCTTACCCTATTTACCCACTTCCTCCTTTTCAACTTCCTGCACACATTGCAACCACTAAAGCATAACCCAGTGTGCACACCATGCGCACCACCCATGTAATAAAAACTATTTCTACTCCAAACTCTTCCAGCAATATTCCAATGATTATAACCGCCGATATAATTGCTCTTACCACAACAAACATTTGCTATATTCACAATACTTGTATCAACACAACACAACCTTATCGGGTCCCACCCTGTAGCTTCTACAGTGACTCTCCGATACAATACACAATTCAGCGGTATTGGGTCCCACCCTGCTTTAATATGCAGTGACGTTCCCATCTTATACTCTTTTAAACTCGTGTCCCACACTGCACCTGTGTGCAGTGACGCTCTGAGACAACATACAAAGTTACACTAATTACTTGTCTCAAACAAGACTTAATCTTTGCTTGTTCCCATCCAATCCTGCTTTCCACCCACTGGTTCTTGGCTCGAGGCCAGCAGCCAACGCCCTCCCCGGGGCTGCCCCCCCTCAGGCCACAGATACTATTTTAATACAGACTTTTGAGTATAACAGGTGTCTGCTTACCTTTTAATTTTTTTTGGTGCCGGCGTCTGTAGCCTGGTGGTTGCGCAGTCCCAGTTCAGGCCTCGACCTTACGCTGGCCTGTCGAGCTCCACTTTGGGCGCCAATAAAATATGTGTGGGGTGATATGTGAGGATGAGCCATGCCCTGGGTGTAAGTGCTAGCCTAACCTCTCCCCACGGGTAACTCTCCACAACACGTAAAGTGTTTGAGTTGAAGACCTCACATCGTGCCAGGATACGGCTACTGCATATAAAAGAGACTGTATGTTTAATGTGTGTGTTTTTCATATCATGATGATAATTGATTATTATATACTCTATATAACTGTGAGAACCATGGGCAAGTGCAGAACCTATTGCATGCTTATGCTTTTTGGGCGACAAAATCTTTTACTCCTTCCTAGTCAAGTGAGGTGGGAGATGTTTGGTCCCGATTCTCTGCAAGAGAGCAATTCCAGAATTTAGTCATTCATAAAAAGTTTGGGTGATCTACTTAGGTCACTGGAAAGGGGTAACTGAAAGTACTGGATTGTGTGATTGCTCACTTGAAGAAGGTAATGATTGTGAGACTTAATAAGTCTCAGAGGAGGAAAATATATAGAATATTTTTTAACCACAAAATGTTAACCACAAAATGTGTACTCATATTTGATAATGTTTATTCCTCAATGTTATAGATGTATGGAACTGATATAGTGCAAAATGTATCATTGTACCCAGTATCTCAGTAAAAGGCTTGCTGACTAGAACTGTATGCATGAGACACTGAGGCCCAAAAGTGACCTATATGACCTTACATATGCATGTGTAGCCTGCGTTAGGTGGGAAAACAGGAACAGGATATGGAAGTTTTTCATTTAAATGTATACAAGAGTGCACTTCTGAGGAGCTGAGTAGCATTTTCTCTGCAGAGAATTGCTCGGCTTGATTCTTGAAAGAATAAAGTCTATTGGCCTCAACACCCCTGCTCTCTGGAGTGATCTCTGCACCTTTGGTTAATCATCGTTAATTTCTACAACAATGCCATGCCACTTTACCTGGCCAAGGATATAATAACCATCAAAACAATCAAAAGGATGGTTTTAAGTAACTTCTAAAAATAGTTCATACTTGTTATAATGCACATGTTTTTCAAACACCATAACTACTCAGATGTAGAGAGAATGCTGGGATAAGTGTAATAAAAAATACTGATCTCCTGAGATTTTCATGCACAACAGTCTCAAGAGTTTATTCAGATGGTGCAATAAAGAAAAAACATCTAGTGAGAGGCAGTTCAGCCGACGGAAACGCCTTGTTGATGAGAGAGGTCACCTGAGAATGGCTAGACTGGTTCAAGCTGACAGAAAGGCTACAGTAACTCAGATAACCACTCTGTACAATTGTGGTAAGCAAAATGCAAAACACATTTAACCTTTTAACAGCAGAAGACCATGTCAGGTTCCAATTCTCTCAGTCAAGAACAGAAAGCTGAGCCTGCAGTGGGCACAGGCTCACAAAAACTGGACAGTGTAAGACTGGAAAAATGTAGCCTAGTCTGTTGAATCTCCAATTATATCATCCTGCTCCTGTGCCTGCAGTTCCATCTCACATGCCTACTATATTCACAGTAGTGGCACCCATTTCACTCTCGAGTCTTCGGGTTTGAGTCGTTCATTCATCATGTGACAGCCCCATAAGCTTAACCAATGCAGTCTGAGCCGGAAAGAGAATTGATTAGTTCATCTCTCGATTCATCTTCGAGTTCATCTTTCGAGTCGTTCGCTCTTTTGTCACGTGACATGACAGCATTGGATAGAGCATTGGATTACTCTTACAGTAAATAAAGACTCTTTATTACCTTTACCACATTTAATGTTATGGAAAAGAACCATCATGACAGAAATTAAAAGCAACAATTTGAGACCAGAAATGCATCACGTAACTGTAAGAGTAAATAATAATAATAATAATAATAATAATAATAATAATAATAATAATAATTACTATGCACCCGTTTGTAAGGAAGGTTGTAAATTAACTAATTTCTCTATCCAATGCTGTCATTCTCTTTCCGGCTCAGACTGCATTGGTTAAGCTTATGGGGCTGTCACGTGATGAACGAACGACTCAAACCCGAAGACTGGAGAGATTAACTAATCAATTCTCTTTCTGGCTCAGACTGCATTGGTTAAGCTTATGGGGCTGTCACCGTGATGAACAAATGACTCAAACCCGAAGACTCAAGAGATGAACTAATCAATTCTCTTTCCGGCTCAGACTGCGTTGGTTAAGCTTATGGGGCTGTCACGTGATGAACGAACAACTCAAACCCGAAGACTCGAGAGATGAACTAATCAATTCCCTTTCCGGCTCAGACTGCACTGGTTAAGCTTATGGGGCTGTCACGTGATGAACGAACGACTCAGACTCGAAGACTCAAAACAGGTAAACTAATTCCGGTACAGAACCTATAGGATGTTGCGCATGCGTGACTGAACGAATCACTCACCGAGACGACTCGTTCTTCCCGAGTCACATTAAAGATTCGTTCAAAATGAACGAATCGTTCAAGAACGACCCATCACTAGTGCAGAAGGTAGTCCTTGGTTTGGTTCTGTGTGTGGGGGGCTGCCAATATCCAGACCAGGGATTGACAGATGTGAAACAGGTCGATCCTGCCACCTGGTCCAGAGCTTCATCTTTGCATGGCACGGGATAAGAGTCTTTCCTCATCCCCTTGTTGAGTCACCTATACTCCATGCAGAACCTCCACTGGCCATTTTTCCTGAGGACCAATGATGACAAGTGCAACCTATGGGCTGCACTAGATGGGTGAACCTGACATTGGTAAAAACATTGCCAAACTGTAACAAAAATTGCCACAGCTTCTCACTCTGTTGGGGTTGCCACTGTTCTGTTGTCAAATGTTGCCACCCCTCAGGAGCTACAGGCTGCCACAATACCCTCATCTACTGTCTGGGGATGGTGGATTGGCATGGGACATTGCCCTGACTCAGGGGGTGGCAGGGGCATGGGGGCTGTCTGTCCATGATGGGTGCCTTGGTTCCTTAGGGGCCAAAACTTGGAGTTGGCTATCAGGTCTGAGTAATCCAAGATGTCTAGAACTAGTCTGATATTATTTGTTATATGTCTTTTTGCTAAGAAACCTGACTGTGTTTCTTCAATAATAGAGTCCAGCACCATCTTAAGCCTTCTGGCTAACACTAAGGCAAATATTTTGTAATCATTGTTTAATAGACAAATAGGACGCCAATTGTCAATTAATAATTTGTCTTTGTTGGATTTAGGGATTAATGTAGTTACGCCTTGAGTCGTAGTGGTTGGGAGATATTCTTGTTCAGTACTTTCTTTGAAGACTTCATATAAAAAGGAAGCCAGCTCATCAGCAAATGACTTGTACATTTCTGAAGTTAGTCCATCAGTACCTGGTGACTTATTATTTTTTATAAGATTAATTGCTTTTCTAATCTTCTCAACCAAGATGGGTTTATCACATAATTCCATTCTTATCAATAGGTTTAAATGACAGAGAGTTCAAAAACATCTCAGATGACTCTTGGCAAAATTTAGAGCTGTATAAATTCTTGTAGAAGTCACTGCAATAATTAGATATAATTGTGAAGTCCTCTGTGACTACCCCATTAATTATTAATTTATTAATACTGTTGGTGCTGGAATGATGTTTTTCTAAACTGAAGAAATAGTGAGAATTTTGTTCCCACATCCATTTAGCTCTAGACCTGATAAATGCACCTCTAGTTTTCTGACTGTACAATTCATCTAGTTTAATTTGTAACTCAGCTAATTCCTGTTTTTCTTTCTCAGTTTATTCTGACTTATATGAGATAGGTAGGTGATCTTCGAAACTATATTTTCCTCTTCAGCTCTTTTCTGCTGCCAAATTGTCTTAAAAATTTCCCCACTTCATGTTTGAAGAGTTCCCAGTTGATTCCAAATTGTTTTTTTTTCTTTAGTCTTTTAATCTCATCATATGTCAATAAAGAGTTATTAAGGTTCCAATAACTTGACTGGACATTTAGTTGGATAACTTCACCTTAATATATATAGCCTGTTAACAAGTTAACAAGTTAGTACTATTTCTATTTGGCTGACCAGAAGGCCATTTATCCATATTGCCATCTAGAATACTATTAAAGTCCCCACATAGCAATAAAGTGGCATTTGGAAATCTGTCTAAATATTTAACCAATATATTCTTTATAGAAAGAAATCATTTCCATTTTATTGTTGTATCCATAAATATTTGTTATTATGAATTCTATATCATTATATTTTATTCCTTGGCATATAAAGTGTCCTTGTGGTTCACATTCAGTAAACACGTCTCCAGTAAACTGTTCTTTAATGTAGCGTTCAGTGCCATGAGAGAGCCATATGGAATTGCCCCATTGAGACCTCCAAAAATTAACATCACCCAACACAGAATGAGATTCTTGTACAAAGAATCTGACCGAAACTGTTTAGCAGAGAGAAATAAAGCTTTGCGCTTAACCTCGTTACGTAACCCCCTAGCATTAAGAGAAACAACAGATAACGCTCGGTGTGCAGACGTCGTTCTGTGCCAGCCAGCAGAGTGGCGTCATGCTGCTCTGTTTGGTTAATAGTGATGTTTATGTTCAGAAAACCGAATACTGAGGTTTATGTTTAGAAAAGCGAATATTGAAGTTTTCTAAAAACATTCAGGGCTGGATATATTTAATATTAAGGAAAGATTTAGTTCTTTCAAGTTCGGCCAAACGACAGGGCCATTTTGTGTTATTTTCCCGCCACATTGCGGTGCTTTTGTGTTGAGCCATAAGCTCCGAGTTTCCCGAGCCTGTGCCCCCCCGTAGTATCACACAAGCACTACGAGAATCACCTTACTATCCCCGTAGTTAGGTCAGCGGCTAGCGCCACGGATCGGTGCGCACAACGTACTTGTTTCGTGCCCCGCTCGAGGCGTTCGCATTTCAGGTGGAGCCGTTTTGCGCTCCGTCTCCGTACTTGGTTCCACTCCACACCATATACTGTCCTCTCAGACAAGCGGGCCCTGCACGACATTATTATACATCCTAGCGCCAAGACCCGTTACGATTTCAGACATTTGACATTGCTGTGACCTTGATCTAATCATTTCATTTGCTGGTTACAATAATAATTCCATACAAACCCTACAAAATTCAACCACTTGTTCTTGAAATAATGCGCTAAGTAGAACCTCAGACTGAAGCACCTAGTGGCAGAGGCGTAAAAAGGGACTGCATTCATACCTTTCATTAAAAATGTAAAAAGCATGTAAATCTTAAAAATCTGTGATTTTATAAAGGTGAAAGCTATTTTTTGTTATAAGACAAAGCATTAACACAGTGGCGTCACACCTACAGAAACCAATAATATTGTAAAAAAAAAAAAAAATACAATATTAGTAGTAGTAGCATTAATAGTAGTACTGATTTAATTGTTTTAGAATTTATAATATAAAGTTTATTTATAAAATACATAATTTGCGCAATAATTAAATAGCTGAATAGAATTGGTAAATTAATACATGACTAGCAAATATGTTAAACATGTTAAATGCGTGTGCTACATGCTCCAAAAATATTATTACGTGCTATGATTTAATTTCAAGTCAACATTCCAATAACCTTTTCTTTTTGCAAAAAGGAAAATAGATTATAATTGGTTACTTGAGGTATTAGATGTTTCCCCTAAACATGACACAAATGTGAGCTTTTCAGAGCTTTATTAAGGCAAAAAAATGATATTTTATAAATGTGGACATTCAAGTGTAATATGAAGGCTTAAATCAGAAATTCATGTCTTTTCTTTACATCATGCTGCGCATACGCAGATCACTGCTAGCTCTACTCCCATGTTCAAATATTTCTCAGTTTAAATCAGTAATAGGCACTTACAGCTTGCACGAATCAGGTGGTGAACTGTTGGCTGACCTCCACAGCAAATCTTTCAGATAAATGCTTGTGCTGTTAATTTGCTAGTAGATAAGATATGCATAATTTACAAATGCAAACTTTCAAGGCAGGAAAATCGGATCTGAGCAAAATAAAGAGAATTGCACAATAAGACTTGTAATGCAAAGACTGCTGTACATCTAACAGATATTTAACAGTTGTTATAGTAACAATGGTTTAAATGTGTTTTGTTGTGTTATAGTGTATTAAGAAATACTTATTTACTTCTGGTTACACTGCGTTAGCATAATTGTCATTCACGTAATCTATACAAGTGACACAGTCATTGGAATATTTTCAAAATGTTCATGTTTACCTGCATTCCAACCACAGTGATGCATGCATTTTATATATTTATGTATTTTATTAATTTCAGAAACTGTTGCCTTATTTCTTTTGTTCTCAGTCCATATATTATTGGGTTAAAACAGCTTGGAAAAAGTAAATACATTGTGCTCAAAAATACACGGCTGTTTGGAGAGAAATCATTTCTTACTCTATATAACATAAAAGAAACTAGGGCAAAAAATAGTGTAAAAGTGATAACAATTATATGAGTAATACAAGTATTAAGAGCCTTCAAGTGGGCCTTACCAGATTTTAGAACAGTGATGAATATTATTATATAAGATAATGCAATGAAAACAAAATCTAAGGCTGGTATGAGGAAAGCCGTCAAAAGTCCTACCATGTTATTAATAGAAATATCTCCACATGCCAACTGAACCAATGCCATATGTTCACAAAAACAATGGTCTATCACATTGTTCGCACAGTAAGATAGTCTTCCTGCAAGACAAACCACTGCGGTAACTAAGACTCCATTTCTGATTAAAGGAATGCTGATGAACTTTAAAAAGTTACATATTTCCATATACTTGTGATAAAAAAGTGGTCTGCAAATAGCAAAGTAACGATCCAGTGCCATTGCCAACAGTAGAGTAGACTGGAATGTCCCAGAATAATGAATGCAAAACATTTGTATCAAACAGCCAACAAGAGAAATACCATTCCAGTCAAATAAAAAACTAAACAACATATGTGGTACAAAGAGCATTGGTGAACACAAGTCCACAACTGCCATAAGACCAATTAGTACAAACATAGGAGAGTGCAAAGCCCTCTGCGATATTATTAGATACACAAGAATAGAGTTTCCAAAAATGGACAGCAAAAACATCAGAAAATAGGGAATAAATAGCACAGGTCTCCATTCTTCCAAACCATGAAAACAATTCAGTTTGAAATTTTTTAAAGAAATGTTTTGTACAAAGAGATCCTGCATTCTGGTCCACTTTCAAATTCATACAAAATACTGCTTTGCAGTTGTTTGGATCTGTTGCTCAGTTTGTCATTTTACCCATACTACTATATCAGGTTTTTTCATAAAAATTATATGAATTATGATACCATTTTCCAGTACAGTTGCAATATTTTACATCAAGGAGTTGTAAAATTAGATGTAAATTTAGAAAAGCTAGCTCTGGCACATGCAGAAATGAACTCTGCCAAAAGAATTATATATATAAAATGCTGTGACGAGGAGGAGGGAGGGGCCAGGCTGTGAGGATGCATGCCTGGCACTGAGTTGTCTAATCAGTGGGAGAGAGTGATAAAAGAGTGGCTGGAGACACCTGGGAGAGCGAGAGATGCCGAGGTGTTTTATGTTTGGTGTTACGTTTGTGGTTTCTGTTATATTTGAGTTCTGTTTATTATTAAACTTTACATTGGAGTTCACTTGGTTCCCACCTCCTCCTTGCCCATCTTTGAAGTGTTACATTGGTGCCAATACCCAGGTGGGAGGAGGGACGCCGGACGCCCTCACCACTGCGGGAGGATCGCGGCATCGAGGAAGTGTGGTACTAGAGTGGCTGCCGTAGGACTGAGGAGACGCTGCCGTCAGCCCAAAAAGGGGAGGAGTCACTGCCGTCCTCTGGAAAAGGGGAGGATCGGCTGCCGTCCACCTGGGGAGGGAGGACCCACTGCCAACCACCAGGAGGCAGAGGTGTGGCTGCTGTCTGTCTGAAAAGGGGAGGAGCCAAAGCGCCCTGCTTTGGAAATGTGTTTGGGGTTAGTCACGGTCAAGTCGTCCCCAACTACCTGAATGTCTGTAGGGCCTGTAAAGCTGGCCCAGGCCTGCCAGTCATCCTGGTCAAATGGGTCCTCAATGGACACCACAGGGTAATAGTGCACAAGTTCATCAGAGGTGATGTAAGGACTGGGGTCATCAATGACTTGAAGTCCAGATCGCATTTTCCATCCCAATAAAACTCTGATGCTGCCACATCCATGCCAAGGACAACTTCATCATTCCAGAGTAAACTGCTTTGCTGATGGCAGTCTTTAGCAGCTCCAGAGCTTCCTTATTCTCCAGGATATTTGGAGTAAATCCACCCTCATTGCCTACATTGGTGGCATCCTTGCCATACTTTCTCTCTCTCTCTCTCTCTCTCTAGGCGCTTGTCTCTCTCCTTAATAACATTTTTCAGGTTGTGGTAGACCTCACGATCCACCTTTTCCAGCTCCACCTTCCATTCGCAAACTGGTGCTTGACCACACCCCAGCTTCCATAAATGTATAAAACCTTTAAACATTGTACAAAGATATTATGGATAATAGAGTACAAAATCAAGAATAACTCTCAACTTCACTTTTAGTATAATCACTTCTAGTATAATCATTCTGAAGCCATTCATTATTCTTAAAGTTGACAACAGCTTTGGGGTATCCACCTGGACTAACACAAAGTGATGTTCTCGTGCAGTCCATTCTAATGGCCCAACAAGCACCATACTAATTCTTTTTATAAGGGGACCTCAATTAATTGAAGGGGGCCACAAACATTGCTGCAAATGCCCAGCCAATAGAAACGGGCCATGAGACAGTTTGGTGTTTTGTCCTGACCTAAATGCCCTTCCATAGGATTATGATGAGCAGCCTGGAATAAGATTTCTCTTGCTCTTGCTCTTTGGGACCAATAACTGGGTCATTTCTTCTATTATTTGAGTGTCCTACGACACTCAGTCTAAACTTTAATAACCTTTAATAATCTTTAATAACCACAAAATGCAACATTAGGTTGAACCCGCAACCATCAATTACTTTCATTTGGTCTAAAGCGTACCTGAGGGTTTTGTCTTGTGTCTGCTCCAGGGGAAAAATCTCAGAGGAAAATTCCCCTGAAGGGTGAGGGTGCAAGGTCCTCCTGGTCTTCCTGATGTGGAGGCCCAGGTAATGCCTCCCCAGCCAACACTGCGCACATCCCAACCCATGCTACAATGTTGCAGGACCCATCCACACACATTCCCCTCAACTATGTCTGAAATGCTGGCCAATTTGTTCCCAAAATCCCCAGTGGATGGGTGAGGTGAGGACTAACTGCCCCCTCTATTTTATGATTTTGTCCCCGGAATTGTCCCCAAGCTCTATCAGGTGAGGCCTGTGGCACATCAGGGACCTGGACCAATGCCCCCACCATCATTACATGTCATTTTTCCTGGAAATGCTGGGTTACCTGCAACCTCAGCACACTGGCACAGGCCTTACTGCCACACTTGTGACCTCAGTCATTGACCTGAGGGGGAAGAGACAGAAACAGGAGTAAAGGGAGGGGTAGTTTTTGGGGGACGTGGCCCCTCTTTCCATGGTGCAGGGATGGGGGAAGGCGGGGAGAAAAAGGGGAGGAGCAAGAGAGAGCGAGAGAGAGAAGGGGGGCTCACCTGCCCCAGGATACGCTGCCAAATGTTTCTCAGCCAGTTGGGCTGTGTCCTCTAGTGATGCTCGACGGTGGCACTGGACCCATTCTGCTGTCCCCTCCAATAGCTGGGTGATAAACTGCTCCAGCACCTCTAGGTCAACTACATCAGGTGTCTTGGAGCTGTAGGGTGAATGTGAAAGGGCAGCCGAGCTCACTGAGTGTCAATGAGCTGAAGTCCTGATGGTGCTGTTCAGGGGTGCGGCTGCTTCAGGTCCAGGTACTCCAGCAAGTTTGTGACCAGAAGCTGTTTGGCCAGAAGCTGTGCTTCCCCCGACAGTAGCAGCAGCAAGCAGACTGTCCACAGTGAATCTGGCCAACCCGTGGTTCCAAATCATGCTCTAAGAGTCTTGGAGAGCGTGATGTAGGGAATGGCTGTCTCCACAATACATTTAATAATGTCCACACTTCTAAGGATGAATTGCAATTATGCAATTATTTTAATCATAGAATTTTGCTTAAACCATAGAAGCCATGGTAAAATTATGGTTTGAGTTAGACCAGAGACTGTAATTAAAATGAAAAATCTTTGAAAACTCTGCCTTTACTGACCCAATGTCTCCAGCTCTGTAGCCAGTCTTGGCTCCAATGTGCTGTTCCATAATTTTTACCTAAGCATTTACTTGAATTTTGGTCTGGATTATCAGAGCACGTATTTGGACAGCCTTTTTCTAAAGACTAACATTCAACTATGTGGCATATTTTTTGGTAAAGTTGCACACTTTGAGCTAACCACACTTTGCTTTGCATTTTATTGCTGATATTGGTGCATTATTTCTCGTCTTTAAACAGGGTAGAGATTAGCAGCTATGCAGGCATTATAGTCTGTACATGTGCTTGGTGCAACTCCCTGCCACTCCAGCTGGCTGTAGATTCACACCTGGTTGTTGGTTGGCAGTACCATTAGCATTCACAGAAAGAGTTACTGGAGAATAATGTGTGATGAGGCTAGTCTGTGCAGTGCCTGGCCTCCTAAATGTGGAAACTGGCTCAGTTTGCTGCTTGAAGTGCCCATTAACACATCATTCTCCTAATGTAACACTAATCAAATGCACTTTTGAGGACCTATGTCCTCAGTCGGCACAGGAGTTTGGAACCACCAAACTGTGTCACATCTGACATGGTGAATTAATTTCATTATACATAACTGTTTCTTATCAAAAATTATTTACTTATGGTTATAGAAAATGTGTAAGTAGTTTTTGTCACTATGGATTGAACACAAAAACAACTATCAGCCCCTGATTTTTTCAAGCTTCAAGGAAAGTGCCAGAAAGTGCACTTGACATGGCCATCCCAGTCCCCTGACTTAAACCAAAGGAAAACCCTTGGGGTGTGCTGAAGAGTAGAGTCCAAAAGAGAGAACCTCAGACCCTGAAGGATCTGGGGAGATTCTTTATGGAAGAGTGGTCCTTGCTCTTCTCCTATCTCATCAGGCATTATAGGAGGAGACTCAGTGCTGTTATTTTAGTAGAATGAGGTTGCACACAGTAATAAATGCAGGGACGCCAATAATTGTGACACTTGTGGTATTTTCTTATTCTTATTTTTAGAACAGATTCACATTAATTTAAAGAAAATAAGAGGTTCTGTCATATTTTCAGTCTGAGATTAAGGTAATGCATAATTATTTTACCCGTCATTAACAAGAGTGAGAATAATTCAGTAGCTGACACTACAGTGGATAAAAAAAGTCTACACACCCCTGTTAAAATGGCATGTTTTTGTGAAGTAAAATCATGAAACTAAGACGAATCATGTCAGATCTTTTCCCACCTGTAATTTGAAATTGCATAGTATACAAATAAAGTGAAAAACAATCAAAATTTTATAGGGAAAAAAGCAAAAATAAAAAAAACTTACAATAATCTAATTGCATACATATGCACACCCTTTGTTGAAGCACAATTAAGTTTTATTACACCACTCAGTCTTTTTTGGGTAAGAGTCTATTAGTGTGGCACATCTTCACTTGGCTATATTTTCCCACTCTTTCTTGCAAAAATATTCAAGATCCATCGAATTGTAAGAGCATTTCCTGCACACAGCCTGCTTCATGTCACCCCACAGATGTTTAGTTGGATTCAGGTCTGGGCTAGGTCATTCAAAAACATTGATCTTCTTTTGGTTAAGCCATTCCTTTGTTGATTTGGATGTATGCTTTGAGTCATTGTCGTGCTGAATGGTGAAATTCCTATTCATCTTCAGCTTACTAACAGACACCTGAGGGTTTTGCACTAAAATCGACTGGTTTTTGTAGCTATGATTCCTATATTTTCCTAGCTTCATGATTCCCTACACCCTGAAAAAAGCCTCAGTTCTGGCTGAAGAAAAGCAGTCCTAAAGCATGGTGGTTGTGACAGGGTAAGTTGAGACGAAAAGTGATGTTGATGCGTTGATGGGCCTATGAATTTGTGGGATAGCTTTTTTACATCCTTGTCTGAAGATTCTGGTGGAAAGCCACATCCAGTCTCCTGGTACATGCCTGCAAGTTTCTCCTCTATGACAATCTGCAGTGGTATTTTTTTGTGTTGAGCAACTTGTTCCAGGAATTGGTGCATGCTCTCACAAACATGTTTGCCCTGCTGAAGCTACTACTCTACTGCAGGTAAGTCTGTGGGGTTGGCATTCCATGGAAATAAGGGAGGAAAACCTAGAACGCACTGGAAGGGACTGAGTTGTGTAGCTGAATGTCTGGAGAGATTTGGGTATATAATGTTCATGTTGAGACATGAACATGATGAGACAAACCTCTTTGTCAGTGTGCATGCTTGCTCACCAGTACTTATTTTGGAAGAGCCGACAGCTTTTGTGAGCCCCAGGATGTCCGGTGGCAGGAGATGTGTGAGACCATGTGATCTGTTTCAGTGCCAAAGTGCCCAGGACCCTGCCGCTGGTAAATGAATGCCTCTGCCCATTCCTCAACACTCATGCTCTCACTTAGCCACTGACTTTGTGACTGATCTTCCTATTTCCCAAGGAAATACATCTATAATGGTCATCATTGACTGCTTCTCCAATTCCCTGCTCCTCATTCCACTAGCAAAATTGTCTTTGGCCTTTGCAAATTCAGAAAAACTTTTCCAGCACGTGTTCAAATACTTCTTGATAGCAGAGGACATAGTCAGAGACAGGAGTACAATTCATGTCCAGATTTTGGTCCAATTTAATGGAAAATTAGGAGTCATGGTCAGTCTCACTCATAATCCAATGGTCAGGTGGAATGGGCCAACCAAGAAATTAGCAGATTTGGACTGGAGGACTAGTCTCAGTTTCACCCTTGGTATGAATACACCCCAAACTCCCTGCACACTTGGCCATCCAGCTAACCCCATTCCAGTGTGTACTTGGTTAATAAACAGCCTTTGTTCCTCTGGAATGCAACCAGAACTGACTTACCAGCTGTAGATGAGTGGTTTCAACAAAGTGATGACCAACATTTCTGATGTGTCTGCCAAGTTTTGTGAGTTTTTGAGCATGGAAAACACCTCAAAATGCCAAAAAATAGAAAATAAAATATAATAATAATAATCCTAACAAAAACAATAGGGCCCTTTGCACCCTTGTGCTTAGGCTCTAATAAACCAGAGGCAAAACCGAGAGCAGAGCGTAAGGTTTAATAAGGAAACTAGGAATGCTAGGATGAGACTTAGGCTATGTTCATACAACAGGCAAAAGTGGCCCAAATCCAATTTTTTTGCTAAGTTTTTTTCTCTTCAAAGGTTGCACAGAGTGTAATATATGCCTTCTAATTTTAACATCACCCCAACAGGTAACATCTGTTACCTCGCTATCCTGTCACTGAAATCCTCCTTCATTGTTATCCTCCATCCTTCCTTCCTGGTAGTGCGAAATTATGATGAATGTCGAGTTGGACTGATGTAAAGGCGCATGAATTGTCTGTTCAGACAGAGGTCACACATATCTGATATGTATCAGATTTCAGTACCACATGAAAGTGGCCTAAATTGGAATTGAAAACATCAGATGCAATGTGTGTTTTGCTGTTCACACAGCCATGCAAGTAACACGTGTCACATTTGAAGAAAAAGATTTTTTCACTTTTGCCTGCTGTGTGAACGCAGCCTTTGTCTCGGGTTATTTACTGTATGGTGTGCATGTAGCCATGAGCCACATGTGAGTGTCTGGGGAATTAAAGTTGGTGAATGAATCATGTGACTGGTATATGGCCATGTTGGTTTGCAGTGGTGTGTTGTGGGAAATGGAGTTTGCGGCCGAAGCTGGCTGTGACATGACAAATAGGCTTATACACAGGAAAAGTAATCTTATTCCTCATTGAAATGGGGAATGTAATATATATCACATTACAGCGATATGACACAAATTAGTCATATCACTGTCAATCACCTGTTGGCCTGAAATTTTCTGCATACCAACCCTTGCACCGTAACATCAGCTCTAGTCTCATAAAACAATGGGCTTCAGCTTAAAAGGGATACAATATATTCAGAATATACTAAAGGGTATATTTGAAAATTAAATATTTTAAACATGACTAAAACATTTTAGATTAATTGTTCCTTCATTGTAAACAAGAATAGTAACCACCTGAATAAGATCAATGCCACCCGATAACCCACAGCACAGGGCCTGGCATGTAGAGATATTTGTCTCATATGTCTTTACTACAGGTCACCATAAAACATTGCTAGCACAATGTAAGCCATGTACATGTTTTCATCATTAAATGAACAAAGCAAATACATTTGGGACAAACATGCTAACAGAGCCAAATTTAATGATGTATGTTCCTAATGTTAGCTCTGATATTGTTTACAATAAGTAGGGGTAGATAATTGGCCAACAATGACTACTCTAAGTAGACATTGGCATAATTGGTCTCTTGGTAATTTAAGCTGTGGCCAATAGTCCACTCAAATTCTGTTCTGTGCCCTTGAGGGCAATTTGCTATGTTTGCTTGCAAAGTAGTGAAAGCAGACCTGGTCCTGTTGATTACGCAACAAAACTTGAAAAGGATAAATGTCACTAAACAATAAGAGAATACAGTAATGTCCAGTGACCTCTGTATATTTGGCTTTCAGGTAGCATATTCAAAAAGTAATGCAGGGTAAACAGAATATGGAATCTTTCCTTCTTTTTACTGCAGAAAAAACATATCTGTCCATCCAAACAATACCCTAAATATTGAGACATCATGGTAAATTGCTGTGCAGTCATTTTTATTGATAAAACTCAAAACAGTGACAGGCCTATTGGTGTCTGACAACTGGGTTTTCTGTCGGTTTAAAGCTTGGCAAAGGAAATATAATAATATTCAGTAGGTGATCTCTCTCAAAGCCTAAAAGATTGTTGCACATGGACACACAACAACATTTTATTATGATATTTTATAAGTGCGATATAATGTGAAGTCTGCCGAGAAATAACTTTGCTGGCTGGAACTTATTAAATACTAGCTGTAAGTTTTTAAATGGATTAAAAATGTTAATGACATTGCAGAGAGAGAGAGAGAGAGAGAGAGTTTCTGTGAGCCCAAACATTATTGTTGTTTATTATTATAAACAGGACTTTTGCAGGAAGTCCTCAAAACTACTCCATCTATAAAGCCCACATTGCTTTCAGAACACCACCTGGACATCCAGAAGTTCAGCGACCATAATCTTCTGTAAGCTACATTGCCATGCTGCATTGGGATGGGGCCAGAGTATATTACTGCATCTGACATCACCTTTGCTAATTTAAACACATCTACAATGTTACTCTTAGTAACCTCTGATTGACAAAGGCATATATCAATAGCTCCTATGTGAAAAAATACCTTTGAAAACTTATGCTTGCCTAAGACCCAAAGATTACCAGCTGTGTCCGATGCCCTGGCTGCTAGTGTCCCTCAAGGCCTAGTTAATTTCACATGCAGTAAAATAGAGTCTCCTATAACCATAGCTCTTTCAGGTTTTTCAGTGGGTGCTTCACTGAGTAGAGCAAACCTGTTAGACATGTGAGAGAGGAGTGGTCCTCCTTTGGGTGAGCCTTAGCGTTAGCTTTGGCTTTGTGATTATGCTGCTGAGTTGTCACCCATTCGCCCCGCTGTGAGGGCTCTAATGCCAGAGTTGGGGGATTGCTAACTTCCCCCAGATTTTCCCTACAGAAACTACTCTCACTAATCTAGTGAGAGTGTTTGGATGTGCACCTCTAATGCTGCAATCTTCTCCGTCTGAGAGCTAACTAATAAACACTTATCATAAATAAAGCTATTACTAATGATGGAGGAAGAATGACTAAACATCCTGCACTCAACAAAAGACAAAAACAAGCGTTCTTCGAGAAAATGAAAATGTGGCAAGAAACTCCCTGCAAACGATTTGAAAACAGTAACTACGTCACTCGTCACATAGAGATGGTTGTGAAGTAGGCAAGCTAGCAATTGCTTTACAGATGTGGAAGGGGAGTAAAACAATATGTCATCAATATATGCAATGCCGAATTTTCCCAGCATGTAACGCAGCATATCATTGATAAGACATTGGAAAACTACTGGAGCACAAGAAAGCCCATATGGCATTACATAATACTCATAGTTGCCAGAAGTGGTGCTAGAGGTGGTTTTCTATTGGTCTCCCTCTCTGATGTGAATGAGGTTATAAGTGCTGCATAGGTCAAGCTTTGTGAATATCTTAGCATTACACAGTTGTTCTAGTGCTAGACTAGAGGAAGAGGGTAATGATTTTTGATGATAATCTGATTTAATCATCACTAATCTATGCAAGGTCTGGGTCCTCCACCTTTTTTCCACAAAGAAAAACCCTGTCGATGCATGAGAAGTGGATGGTCGGATATTCCCCTGTTTGAGAGCATCCTTGATGTATCCATCCATAAGTTTATTCTCAGTGGTGATCAATGGATAAATCTGATGACATGGAGGAGTAGTACTAGCCATGAGCTCAATTGTAGTCATAGGGCCAATGAGGGTGCAGGCCGCTGGCTTTGACTTTGCTGTAAACCCCTTGTAATTCTTGATATGCAGAGTTGATATAGACTATTGAGCCAGAAGCTAAGGCAATTAGGACCTTGGAGACCTTGAAACAACAGGTATGACAGTGTGCTAACCACTGGGTGATATAATTTTCTGTGCAGGATATCTATGGGTCATGGATTTGAAGCTGAGAACAATTGGGTACTTAGAAGTGATGGTGACTAGGAACGATCTTTTCAAAATGGACGGCGCTGACTTGGAGCATCGTGGAGAGAATGCTATGCATGATGCCTCCGATGGGTTCTGCCATCCAGCGTTTGAATTTGGAGTGGGCCTTGCTGTGGCTTTTTGCTCAATTTGAGTTTTTTGACGAGGTCTTGGTCAATGAAATTTCCAGCAGCTCCAGAGTCAATCAAAGCTGAAACAACAGAGAGACCTTCTTAGTGTCTTATCAACTTCTTATAACTGACAGGAAATAAAATGAGAAGGACTCACCATTGGGGAGTGAGTGGAGGGGTTCACTCACTTGGTTGCTTTTTGGTGCACTCAAGCTGTGGGCAGCAAGGGGCACTGTGCTACCTGATGCTTGGGATCATCATAGTAGTAATGAAATCTCCCCCTCCTGCATTTTTCACCTTCCACAATGCTGAGCTTGGTTTTGCTAATTTGCCTGGTCATTGGTTACAGAAAAGTTAGTCAAGACAAATAGAAAGGTCAATAAGGGAGTCCAGTGAACTTTGGTTGTCCCAGAATGCTATCTCTCTAAGATCAGCTTGGTCCCTGACGAAAAGTCACTTCGAGTGCTGGTTTGTTCCAGCAACTACCAGCAGCAAGAGTTCTGAATTCCAGTGTGAACGCCATGGCACTGTGTTTGCTTTGTTTGATAGACAGAAGTTGTTCCCCTACCTTCTTTCTTTCAGAGGAGTGGTCGAAAATTCATTGAAAGAGCTCTGTGAAGCAGTCATCTGATGTGATTTGCTCCCCTCCTTGAGACAAGACCACAGTGGCCCGGTAAGGGCTTTGTCAGTCAGCAGACTGATGAACTGGGTGATTTTGTGTTGATCAGAAACCTTCTTGGTTAGAGACTGAGAGTGTAAGCATGCGCGTGTGTGATTGAAACCAGGTGTGCATGATTAGTAATCAGTTGACTGTGAACATGACAATGAGAGGGAGTGTGTGGGGAGTCCGGGAGTCCGTGGCAGCCATGTTTGTAGGTCATTATGTTCTGATGTCTGAAAACTCACATAAAAGTTCAAGTGTACACACAGCCGGGAGCACAAAATTTATAAGGGTTAAGGCTGAAAAGCAGAAGTGAAAGTTATTTTGACTCACTTCTATGCAAATAAAAATATTCAATAATAAATAATATTAATAATAATAATCAAGCATTAATCTTCAGCTTGTTTATGGCTTATGGCTGTGCACAGACAAACCAGCCCATCCTACCTTTATACAGTGGCATTTCTTTTGTCATAATTGGATGATTAGTTTTGTCTTGATTTATGGCTGTGTGTTGGCTCACTTTCTTTATTTTTCATATTCTTTAATTATCCATTAAATTAAATTAAATCCATTTCTATCCAGTTTGATAAATGAGGCCAAATAGCAGTACAACACCCACATCCCCTACATTCCTATTATAACCGTATTACCCCATATTTATAAATATTTATTATGTATGTGGGCAATTTCACTACAACTACCTCAGCTCGATGTTGCAACAGTAAATTGTTTTGCGCATCCAGTATGTATATGTAGTGTATTAAATAATAAAAACTATAGCTGTATTAAATGCTTTAGTCTCTTCTTTATCTACTTGCCAGCTTTGTAACATCTATATCCAACCCATGTTACTAACCCTGCACTACCCTTCTACACTACAGCCCAATATTAGTGCCAGTGTAAAAGGCACAAAAGGTTTGTAGGACCTAGTCTTTTTCTTTACATATTCTACCTGGCCATTACTTTGTGGATGATATCCTGATGCTGGTTTCACAGAGATTCCCAACTTTTCCAAATGTGTTTTCATTTGCTGTGCATTTAGGTGATTTCAAATCTCAAAATTCTTTTTGCTGTTTGATCGCATTAAAATACTTAATATACTTTATATTATATTTTGCACTACACCTGAAATAATGCAAAATAAACTACTGTAGGATCTACTATAGCATTTTGCGATCAATCAGTAGCAGTTACCCATTCAATCTCAGTCCAGTGGACACACATATTATCTATGAAGCTGACGCATGTTCCTATGCAATCTGCTGTTAAAAACATGGAAATAATGAGAACTGAATAAATACATTATTCTTCACAGAAGAATTGTCACATTAGCTGAACAGAGAAACAGTTGACAAATTTAAGGAATAACTGGTGGTACTGTTATGTTGTGGGAGGAATTTCTGTTCGGGTCCACTTGTCCCACTGATCATCTTTATCCTATGAGGAAACATTTATCATCCTGACGGGAGTGGTCTCTTCTCAGATGACTCCATACAACAGTGGCTCACTGAATGTTTGTAATGGGGATGAAACTTGTGTAAATTATATGCTATGGCTTTTCCAGGCCACAGCACTCTCACCACCGCGGCCCGGGTTTGATTCCCGGCCAGGGAACCAGCACCAGCCACTGGGGTTGCACACAAAATTGGGGAGGGTTGCATCAGGAAGGGCATAAAAACTGTGCCTAATCAAATATGCGAACCAATGATCTGCCCTGGCGACCCCTAATGGGAGCAGCTGAAAGAAGGACAACAGCAACAACATATGCCATGGCCTTTCCAGTGGCCAGGTCTAAACCTAACTGAAAACTTAGGGGGAGATCCTGGACACCTCAGTAAGACACATTATGCTGTTTTTTTTTTCTTTTCATTTGTCACTCACCTGTATTGATCTCACAATATAATTGTAGTATATACTGCAAAGAGTATTTCGTCTTCACAAACTCTTTGTCCATTTAGTTATTTTTTCCAGTATCATTGTATTAAATTATGTCTGTATGTAACTTGAGTTTACCTTATAGCCTACTTTCTTTGGACAATATATTAAACAAATAAATATCTTTTTTTTTTAGGAATTTCATTCTTAAAACATGCTAGATATTAACAAATAATGCAGCATAGTCTTTCATTAGGTTATCTATAAAGAATTTCACATGTATATCTCAAACAAATAATATATAGTCTGGATATATAGTTTATACTTTAATATATAGTTTGAATAATCTGGCCTAGTATTGATAACAACATATCTCATTTGTAGCATTGTCTGAGTTAGTACCCAAAATCTATTATAAATGACAGGTCAGTTTTTGGCACTGCTACTACAAGAAGAGTTCCAAGAAGAATGGATGTAAGTATTACTGTCAGTAAATCCAAGCATTTTGTATGCATCAGGAAGTTAATCACCTCTCTTTATTGAAATTTTAAAACAAAAATGATGTATAGTAGTACAGTGATAATATTCTAATTAAAACTGCAATAACCTTTCAAAATACAACTATTTTATGTGGAATAATTTTATTGGACATGGAATTTAAAAAAAACTAAAAAAAATTCAAAAAAGGACTAAAACATGGAAAACCTTAATAGCATGTTAGTCTGAAACATTTTGGCTTCAATTTCCTTTACCCAAATACTAAAATAAGCCATAAGATTTATATATTCTTCATATTCCCATTACTATTGCCACAGATAGTATCCTCACAAAAAGAGATCCAAATCAGGGTTTAACTAAATACAAATAAATTTAAATATAGTTCACAGTGTGTGATTTGCAAGGATGTTTATAGGGTTTACTCTTTATTCATGTGCAGTGCTACTGTAAAAAAAATCTTTTAAACCAAGTACCCCTTTAGCAGACTTTTTTTTTCTTTAGAAAAGTGTATATGTAAGGGAAGGAACATAAAGCATATAGCAGTCTTCAGTGCAACAATTATCTATATACTGCACAATACAATTATATATTGTATCAGCTAGAAAATGAATATTTTCTGAATATTTTAGAAAAATGAATATTTAATTATACAGATTGAGGCAGTTAGCTTGATGCAAATCCCTTTTAGACATATCTCAAATCTGGTGACTGGTTGTTTTGCATTCTGCTTAGAGTAGTGTTTTTGTTTGGTTTTTTTTAAAGCAACTTGCTCATTTTTTCAATGTAGCACACATAATTTGTGCTTACGTTCTACCCTATACTCTATAGAAATAAAAATGCATTTAATTATAAAGCTGATTCTGATGCTATTTAGTTACATATGTGACAAGGAGGAGGAAGCCGGGCTGTGAGGATGCATGTCTGGCGCTGAGTGGTCTAATTAGTGGGAGAGAGAGATAAGGAGCAGGTGGAGATGTTGGAGAGAGAGAGATAGCGAGAGAGACGCATGTGTGTTTTATGTTTGCCTGTTTTACGTCCTGTTTGAGTTCTGTTCATGATTGTACTTTATGTTTGTGTTCAGTGGGTTCCCGTCTCCTCCTTGTGTATCTTTGATGTTTGTTACATTGGTGCCAGTGTCTTCACCTGCTCCTTATCTCTCTCTCTCCCACAGATTAGACCACTCAGTGCCAGGCGTGCATCAGCGTGACCATTCCCTCCTCCTCGTCACAACTTATTAAATCTGTTTAATTATATTAGTAGTTCTAATTACATCAAGTTCTGAAAAAATAGTACTTTTTCCCCCTGAAAACTCAGAATTTTCCCTTTTTTTTTGTTATGCATCCTTTGTAGTTATATCTACAAGTATCGCCTAAATAATTCATGATGACTTTTCATGGCAAAAGTGTCATTGTGTCCATGCTCACTAAGGCCAATTTACACCTAAAGCCTCTCTGAAGTGTTTCATGGGACACATTTTAACCTAAATTAATATTTTTACACGTGACTTTGTTCAATAATTGACTTTGCTCATTAATGAATGCAGGACTGTCCATTAAAACAAGACAATCTGACAGTGGTCATAATAATAACAATTCTTCTTCTTTACAGAGTATTCAGGACAGAAATAATTTAAAAAGGTTTAATCACAAAGTGTTCTCTAATTTTTTCTCTTCTAATGGAAAAGAGAAGAGGGGAAAAATAACAACAAAGGCATGCTACTACTGAAGGTCATTTTAACCATGATCAAATGCTATCCCTTACAGTGTCTTTCCATAAATACCACATAGGTACCCTGTAGAAAGACAGTGAATTAATCTCACCTGCTTAATGCTTTTTTTAAGGAAGTAATGTTTTTCAACGCTTTTACATTTTTACACCCATTCAGGATGGAGAATATGTTTGTAAACAGAGCACAACAACTACACCACAGTGATGTTTTTTAAAGGGTGTCACAAACTTCTGGTTTGTCTCTGCATGGGTTTTCTGTGGATCCCTTAAGGTGTGATAAAGTAAAACATTTGTTGTCTTCATCTATCTGTCATTCAGCTTAGGTGAGTCTGTACCTTCCTCCTCCTCTTCTTTGTCATCCTTTGCTCCAATAAGTCGCTGCCTTGCAAAATCTTCAAAAATGATATCATCATCACTAGAAACAAATGGAGAAATAAAGAGAATTTTACCAGATACACTGCTTTCCACAGAATTTAGCTTTGTTCAGTAGGTTTATCACAAAACAATGTACTGCAACATTCACATTTTCCATGCTCCACTCATTCACTGGAAGGTCACTTCCTGGAGAATGCTTCACCAGGTAATTTCGGGATACTGATTGTGTGAACATTCAGAGATTACTGGTGTCACGCCCATGTCTGCAACTCACAAAGTTGCTCACTACATCTTTCATGATCCTCAACCCACAGCTTCATCACATGTCCTCCAGTCAAGCACCTATCCCCACTCACCTAATTATTAAAGGAACTCATCTGCTTGATATCACACTACACCTATTAAATAACCTATTCTCTGTTATTTTGAAAAGTTTGGTTTACCATTGTGTCAGTGATGACTGCAAGCCTTAGAATTTGTCTATAGTCTTGCCTAGTTTGCCTAACTCACATTTTTTGTCTACTACATTGGTTTTAATAAAACCATAAAACCTGTACTTTTTTCCTTTTGTCCAACTGACAATTGGTGCAATCATTAATAATTTTATCCCAAATAATCTTGAGTTAAAAAATATCCCAGAAATGTTTTGGTTCACTCCTTTTTTTCACTCCAGTGGCACCTCTGCCCTGATTATGACCTGATTTTTGTCCTAACCGTTTTTCAGTGTGTCTCCCATGTGTCTTGTGAGGTTATACTTAGTCTGTGCATATACAGTCATCTGAAAAAATTAGGACACCCCATTAAATATTCAGTTCTTCATTATGAAATGTCAACATGTCAATTTCTGATCTTGTTTTAATTTGTACCTGTAGATGAAAGAGATGTAATTGCATGTAAACAACATGTTTTCACTTATTAAACAAAAGAAATTTTTAAAAATGAGTATTTCAACTGAGGAAAAAGTTAGTACACCCTATGTCCTAATAGGTAGTGTTTCCCCCTTTGGCTCAAATAACCTCAGTGAGACATTTTTTCTGAGACCAGTTTCTGACATCAGCTGGAAGAAAGTTTCCCCCAGTCCTCAATACAGAATTCTTTCAGCTGTGTGATGTTTGAGGGGTTTCTTGCATGCACAGTCCGTTTCAAATCACCCCACAGGATCTCAATAGGATTTAGATCTGGGCTTTGACTTGGCCATTCCAGAACTCTCCATTTTTTACTTTTCAGCCAGTCCTTGGTGGATTTACTAGTATGTTTTGGGTCACTGTCATGTTGCAAGGTCCAGTTCCGCTTCAGCTTCAATTTTTTGACAGATGGTGTCATGTTCCTCAAGCACCTTCTGATACAATGTAGAATTCATAGTGGATTCTATGATGGTGAGGTGAGGTCCCGTGTTGATATTTTAGGGTTTTTGGAGACTTCTTTAAGCATCTTGCGGTCTGCTCTTGGGGAGAATTTGCTTGGACGGCCTGACCTGGCCATGTTGACAGTTGTTTTAAATGTTCTCCACTTTTGAGATCTTTTTATATCCCTTACCAGACTCATAAGCATAAAGAATCTTCTTTCTAAAGGCCTCAGAGAGCTCTTTGGATCTCACCATGGTGATACCTCTCACTTCAACAATTAAGAGCAAACCAAACTAAATGTCTGAGGTTTAAATAAGGCAAGCCTTCTTCAAAATGCTCTGTAACGATGTTCTAATAATTTACACCTGATGTGATATACCTGTAGGTGATTTTAGTCATTTTAAGTACAAATAAATGTGAGGGTGTCCTTACTTTTCCTCACAAGAAATTGGATTTTCTTTTATTACATTTTACAGATCATTTTAAAAAGACTTTTCTTTGGTTTTATTTGTTTAGTTATATTACTTGGATCTCCCAATATTGTTAGAATGAAGATCAAATGTCCTTATGTTTAACTACATTAAAAAAACACAGGCTTTCATGGGGTGTCCTAATTTTTTCACATGACTGTATATACTCTCTTGGTTTGTTTTGCTGTTGTGTTGCTTATGATAGTATGTGTTAGGACAGTGTTATCTAAAGATAAATCCCAGAACTGTGAATGTGATTCTGTAATGTTTTAAAAGGACAAAAAGATAACATGTTAAAAAAATATTTACTATAAGTAATAACTGCAGTAAAAATCATTCTTTGGGTGAGTTTTGTATAACTGGACAATCAAAATTACTTACTTTGTGTCAAACTCGATCAAGTTTGTGTCAATGGGTGCATCATTTTCTAGTGCTTACACAGAAAAAGAACAAAGGGTATAGGGAAGGGTAAAGCAGAAGTAAAAAGTAAAACACTACTGGGTAGCACAGGAGTAGTTATAATACATTTCTTCAACTAGGAAAAAATGAAGCACAACAGGATAAGATGTAACTACTAATCTGTTAAACAGGTTTGCCTGCCTGGCATTGATTTATGATATCATACCCACTATATGAGGATCTTCTCAGCCTAGTGCATATGCTGCTCGGGCATCACACATGTGATAATCCATATAAGAATCTGTTACACTAATATTTACCCAAACTAACATGTTGAAAACCAATTCCCTGGATGAAGACAGAGATTCAGTTATTCAGGCTGGCTTGGATCCGTTGTGCTTCTCAAGCATGGCTATGACTAGTAAAACACCAAGAAGGCAAACAAATTCTGACAATGAAAATTGTAAACACAGACAAACAAGGATAGAAAAATCCTCTATACTTTCTTGTCCTACTGCCTTACATGCTTATTTATTGCTTTTCTCAGAGCCTGTGGTTAGCAAGAAACATCAGCATGAAATTTAACATGATGTTTGTACATAGTATTGTACATATTGTACATGGTATAAACATATCAAGGTCTAAATGAAAGTTACAACCCCTGGCAAAAATTATGGAATCACCACACTTAGAGGATGTTCACCCAGCTTTTTTACTTTATAGCAAACA
>CM075016.1:11558055-11588452 GCA_037576675.1 Pangasius sanitwongsei | reverse complement strand
TTTGCTTAAAATGGCTGTAATTCCTAAATGGTAAATGCCATATTTTTGTGGAACCTCTTAAAATAAAGCTGAAAGTCCACACTTCGATCACATCTTGATTGTTTTTTTTTTCAAATCCATTGTGGTGGTGTATAAAGGCAAAATCACAAAAACTCCGTCATTGTCAAATACTTCCAGACCTAACTGTAGCTCTCAGTAGTGTCTAATTTTTTTTAGCCTTTACATTTTTAAGTAAGTGCTCTCTGCTGATTGTAGCATCTTCTTCTGTTTTCTTCACAAAAACGGAGGTTTTGTGCCAAGTTCCAGCGCACCCTGGTGTTTCTGAATTTTTTATTTTCCACTGCTACGACCTGCTGTTGTAAAAATGTCATGGTTGTTGAGCCCTCTTACTCCTGTACCCTGTGTTGGATGTGATAGCATCTCTTGTGTTTTTCTCTGTGTGAATGGATCAGCAGCCTGTACACAGCCAGTGGCCTTCTCTGATTGGCTTTGCCCCTCTGTTATACTTTTCCCCTAAAAAGACAAGGAACATCATCAATACCCAGTCATTCTATTTCAGAAAACATCTGCAACAATGCCAGTGTGACAGGCAACCAACAGATACTGACCATTTTTCTAATTTCCCATTCCTTTGTATTGAAGGTAATTTGAACAAGATATACTGTATATTAAGTGTCTACATAGTGTAGGTTAAATTTATACTTGATGGAATAGATAACATCCAGACAAATAAGCCTGAACTCAGAATCTTTCCTGGTGGCTGTAGCACAAATATTGATTCTCACTGGTCTTCCCACTGAGCAAGGATTCTTTATTCCTTTGTGCTTTTGCCAGGCCATGAAAAAAGCAGTGGCAGCTCTGGTGAAATTGATTAGGATACCTGCAGAACAAGCGCTACTGTAATTGTGCACTTTGAGGCATAAGTACTCTCCTAGCAATCATTCACCCAGCAGAAATACAGAAAATTATAGGAATCATCTGTGTGGTTTTTGTTCTGTGCAATATAGTGAGTAGAATAGGAAACAGAAACGGAAATGGAAGAGCAGACAGATGACAAATAAAAGAAAACCAGAGGCTCTGTTTGTGTGTGGGACATTTTGCTGGAATAGTTTGGGTCCCCTTTTCCCCTTAGGGGGAAGTCACTGCTAATCAGTACAAAGTTATTCTGACTGATCACTTTTATTGCATGAGGAAACATTTCTATCATGGTGAAATTGATCTCTTCCAAGATGATCATGCTTTTGGTATATGCAGGAAGGCTATCCAAAGTAAATATGTAGGAGTAGGTAATAGCCCTAGCTGCTGTTTAGTGATCAGAAACCATTTAAAATGATGTGGCAGAATTACACACACACATTATATGGCCAAAGGTTTGTGGACACATGACCATCACACCCATATGTGATTTTTAAACATCCCATTCCAGAATCATCCCCCCTTTGGTTTATATTATAATCTCTATGGAGCCCCTAAGGGGACTTGGCGATGGAAATAAATATGAGATGGGAGGAAAATTACTATTTCAATGCTTTTGTGTTTCCCCCGGGAAACTTTGCACTGTCTCACAATTTTTTTTGCATTCTTTCACAAAGACATTTGCGTTGCAAGAGAACACAAAGTTTCTTGGGGGAACTCAAAAGTTTTGCAAGGGAACGCAAAAGCATTGAAATAGAAATTTTCCTACCATCTCATATTTTTTCGTCACCATGTCACCTTAGGGGCTCCATCAATCTTCACTCTACTGGGAAGGTTTTCCACTAGATTTTGGAGCATGGTTATGGGGATTTGGCCATTCAGCCACAAGAATATTAGTGAGGTCAGGCACTGATGATGAGTAAGAAGTCCTGGGGCACAGTCAGCGTTCCAATTCATCCCATAGATATTCAGTCTGATTGAGATCCACTCCAGCCTCGGCAAACCATGTCTTCATGGACATCGCTTTGTGCACGGGGCATTGTCATGCTGGAACATGTTTCGACCCCTTAGTTCCAGTGAAGGGAAATTGTAATACTACAGCATACATCGACATTCTATATAATTCTTTGCTTCCAACTTTGTGGCAACAGTTTGGGGAAAGTCCATGTATGGGTGTGACGGTCAGGTGTCCACAAAGTTTTGGCCATGTAGTGTATATTGTAGTACAACAGACAGCCATTATAGGGAGTTTGCTTTTCAGTCTGTTTGAGAGCGCACGAAACTTTGGCAGACATTACACTAGCCTCCTACTGAAGATTTTTGTGCTTGTAGAGAAGCAATTCCAGCCAGACACATTAATCAGAACGATTCTGTGACGACTACTTTAGAGAAAGACATCTATGGTCTTTTTTAAGTATTTTTAGCCCTACCTGTATGTCCAGGCTTGGCTTGCAGAGTACCTGAGCAAGAAGGGCAACCAAATCCAGCAGAGATACTTAAATACAGCTCAGCTCACTTGGCAATAAAAATAGCGACAATGTAGTGTGCTGAACTGAGCCGTCCAGTGGAACAGCAGTTAGATGTAGTCATTTTAGTGGATGATGAAAGACTGTTTTCCTTGCTCCAAAAAATAAGCTAGTTGTGCTCTTAAAGCAAAGTGTAGATATATAGAGTGCTTTATGAATGAGTGGGATGGTGGTGCATGTTGGGAAGGGGAGTGGATTGACTCCAGAGAGAAACAGAATGACTGATATTATTTTATTAAAGTATGTACAAAGTAGCAGAAACTCACCTCAGCAGATCAGCTGAGAACCTGCAGCACTGCTTTATCGTAGAGTGAGATTTTCAGGCATCGTTCTTGTCTCTGCCTTATTTTGAATATAATTCTCCTAGACTAAGGATAGTCTCCCACACATTGTACGCTCAGTGAAAGTAGGTTATAATCTTACTCCTGGCCATGACTCTGAAGAAGAACGTTTAACTTAATTTCATTTCATTAAAAAAAAAATAAATAAAAAAATAAAAAAATTCCCTCACTACACCATCATTTTCAAACCCAGTGGCTAATGAAACCCGAAATGGTTTCTGGTATACTCTATATTTTGTGTGTTTTCCTATTCTCAGCTATTATACTCGTGGCCCTCTGCTGCCTTGCTCCTGTTGGCTATTTTGTACACAGTTCAGTGTATTAAATGGTCATCTGCTGCACTGCCAAACTTCACATCCATACCAGTTTGGTGTCCATCTTGACAACAAGCTGGACTGGTAGGTCAACTCAGAGGCTGTGTACAGGAAAGGGATGAACAGTCTCTACTTTCTGAGAAAGCTCAGGTCCTTGAATGTTTGCAGCAAGATGTTAGAGATCTTCCAGGAGTCTGTGGTAGCCAGTGTGGTCTCCTCTGCAGCAGTATGCTGGGGAGGTGGCATCAGAGCTGGACATGCAAAAAAAAACTCAACAAACTGGTCAAGAAGGCTGGCTTGGTTTTGGGCTGCTCTCTGGACGGTTCTGAGGTGGTGATGGAAAAGAGGACACTCAAGAAACTCACAGCCATTCTGAACAATAAACAGCATCTCCTCCATGACCTACTGGTTAAACACCAGAGCTCCTTTAGTAGAAGACTCATTCAGCTCTGCTGTAGAAAGGAACGGTACAGGAGATCAATTGTAACAATAGCGATCACACTGTACAACAGCTCATCAATGTACTGGGACACTATTTTGCACTGAGCCAGTCTTAGGATAAGGTCAGTGGACAATAGTTGAACTTTACCACATCCACTTTACCACATTCATTTTATTGCTGTTTACAATGTTGGCAATGTTTATTGCATGGTTGACAATGTTGGCACTGCACTGCCACTTTAATTCCACTCAAGTCTGCTGCTTGTATCTACAATGCTTACACCCCACTGCACCACCACATCACACTCTTACACTGTATTCTTAAAAAAAAAAAAAAAAAAAAAAAAATTATTCTTGTCTTATTTCGTCTTATTCTTATTTTGCCTTTGCCCTATCTGCCTTATATAGCAAATAAAAGAATGCTAAGCCTGCTTAAGACTCCAAAATGAATAACACTACATTATCATTCAGAACTTTTTTCAGCTTCTGATCAAATGAAACTATTAAAGGAGGGAATTTAATTGTCTCATTTGTGTGAAATTTTCAGCTGCTTGAGTATGTAAGACTTTTCTTTCCTGCAGTGAATGCCTCTTTACCACAGCGCTATAGCCAGCTCAAATGGCTTCAGGTAGCTATTAGTGCTGGCTATTATAACCGGTGAAGGTTCTAAATTTGGATGGAGTAGGTGCTCCAGCTTCTATATGACTGATTTGGGCACAGTGGGAAATGTAACCCAGCCTTGCCTAGAAGGGCCCTAACATGCATCTACACTCACTTCATGTGACCAGCGTGACTAGCCACTGGCTGTGAGCCTTCCAACAGTGTTCTCAGCTTGTAGCGCAACTTAGGGCAAATATCATTTGAAAATGATCTTATTGAATTTGTCTCAATTTCTTCTATGCATGTGTTTTGGTTCCATTTCTAAAAAAGTTGATGAGTTTATTAATGTTGTTTATTGATTGCTATGAAATGTGTAGAGTAACCAGTGTCTTGTGTGTACATGTTCAGTGTAGCATCAGAAAGCTCCAGGCTGGATGAGGAACCACCTGATGCTGTTCCCAGCTGTCCAGCCACAGACCGAGCACAAAAGAAAGGAGGGGTTCGGTTGAACGTCCCCTCGAGTGTTCAGAAGAACATCCAGAGGTACAGGGAGGAGCATGATTCCTACCTGCGTCTGGTTTCACATGCAGCAGTGGGCAGTTTTAACCCCTGGGCTGTAGCTGAAAGGTAAGGCCCTGACATATAGAACCATCTGTGGAAATATATAAGCATATAATATTATAACAGCAGAAGGATTAGAAGGATATGTCAAAAATGTATTTAAGTTTCAGTCGTATCTCTGAAAGTGTTTATGGCTAATGCGGAGCCACAGATGACTCATTGCTTGTGCCGTTGTTCCCCCAGTGCCACAACCAATAAAACTTTATTTACAGCCTGGAGGCAAAAAAGAACCTGAAACATTGTGCCATTTTATTTATTAATACTAACTCCACTGTGTTCAGGCTGTTGTCGTGTACGATCTTTGTGCATAAATGTCTCTAAAGCTGTATACTCTCGAGCACACCCACCACATCAGTAGCATTGTAAACAGAATTTTTTAAGTTGGTGCAATGCGCAAGATCAGCAGAGAGCCCTTGATTGTAACACGCTCTCAATTTAACACTCACTCCCAAAGTGCATGAATAAAATGAACACAGATGTGCTTAGAGCATTCCCACTACACTGTGGCTGAGGTGATTAACTTTTTGCTACACTCAACAAATGTGCAAAATCATAATCATAATAATGTGTGGCATATATTACTACTTAAGGACATACCAATTCTTAAAATGCATAGTTAATTCTGGGGCTGAGAGTATGCAGTGCAGAAGCTGATCAACAGAGCCCTTCTTATACAGTAGCTCAATGAGTAGCCTTCCTTCACTAGTGGATGCTGTGTTTTTCCTGCTATGTTCAGCTCTGGACTCAGTGGCATCCGAAAGCTAGTCTGGCTCAGCGGTAAGGTGGTATGCGCCATGGTCAGGCTTGAAAATAGCTGAGTGGGATTGGATAGTGATAAAGAGACTCGCATGCACATTGAATACCCTATGACAGTTCTGTTTTGTTTTTGTGCACTGCACTCACGAAATGCAGTGGAAAAAATACGTTTAAAAAAAAAAACGGAAAAACAGCCAGCCTCAGGGCTTCATACTGTCACTGTCAGATATTAGAGCTAGTGTTTATTTTGTTCTGTCTGTTCGCTCTCAGTTTGGCTGAGGAACTGATGATGGAGGCCTTGGCTGACGTGGCAGGAGAGTTCCAGGATGTTTGTGAAGAGTATGCAGAAGCCATCTTCACCTCAGAGTTTCTCCAGCCAATTCAGTCTCCTTCTCCATCTGTGTCATAGCAGTGTGAACAATAGAACCAATAGAACTTTTCATCATGGGTGCTTTTTTTTTCCACCCTTGATCTCAGGAACACACATGGAGATAATGAATGTGAATCATGCTTACCCCTCCCAATGGCCTGTCTCACTTCTTATACTTTTTATTGGATCATAAATTTATCATAAATTTCCTCTTCCATATATAACTCAGACTAGACCACTATATTTTTTATACGCATAAGTCCGTGGCCAGACTCAAGGACACCTGGGCCTGTTTTTTTTTCTTTTCTTTTTTTTCTTTTCCCCTCTCAGGGTTTTCAGGGTTTCCTGTTTTTTCCCCCCATTCCTGTTCCTGTTGACTGTAGATGTTTAACTGTCATGTGAGTTTTATGCTGTAATTAAGTGATAAGTGATAGTGGGTTAAATTAATTAATATATTAGACAAGGGAGACAAAGTGGTTGAGGGGCAACATGCTTGTCATAGGTGAAATGTACAGTAGTTGAGAGAATTAACCATTATCATATTGAATGTGTGTATAAATGTGTGATCTATAAAATATGAGAATGTTTCATTCAAAGGCTTCCTTACTGGTGCTTTATGGGCAACAAAGTAATTCCAACGGGCTTCTTTCAAGGTTTAAATACATTATATTCATTTACATACAAAATAATACCCCATTTAATTGAAATAAACAATTTTTAGCAGAGTGGTTTTGGAATGAAGCATATCTTTTATTTATTTTATTTTTATTGCAGGAGAATTGATTGAACTTAAACATTTCAAATTCCAAGTGCCACACCACACTCATTTTTTAAATGAGTTAAACTGCAGAAAGTGCTTTATTTATTTACTTACTTACTTACCTACTTAAATTAGTGAATGAATGAATGAATGAATGAATGCTTTCCCCACCTTGCAACATGGCAGTGTAATCACTAGGGCATGTTTCTTGGTAGCTGTTTTTACGAGAATCTCTACAGTGACTGCATCGAGAAATGTTTTTCTTGTGGGACTTTCTGTCTGATGCTAATAGTCTCAGGCTCTCAAGGAGTGTGCTAATGTAGTGTGGCCTGTTGACTGAGATTGCGAGACGAGAGCTGACCCTCACATCTTTGCTTCTATCAGTATTCAGTTAGAGGTACTTGTGTACAGAACGAATCTGATTGCTGATGTGCCATGTGGCTTTGTGTTTGATGAGCACAAGTTCTTTTTGGTGTTCAAGTGATAAAGCATGTAAATATGAGATGAAATATTGCAGCTGTATGATTACAGAAAATATCACAATGTCATATACAATGAAATATCTCAAACAACAAAGAACAAATTTTAGGCTTGAGCATTAGTGCTTTTTAAAAAAAAGATTTCTTATGGACACTGTCATAAATGCAGACTTACTTATTTATTGCCTCTGGGACTATGTACTGTATATAAAATATTGTTCATGAAATATTCATTATAAGCACTGGAGCCTCAAATTGACATTAATAGGGAAAGTTACTTCTGCACAATAGCACTGATTTCATATTCATGGTTTTATATAATGCACAGTACTTATTAAATATTTCATTAAATAAGCGATTTGTTATTTGATATGTTGATTGCTCAAGAGCTGTCATGTTGTAAAATGATTTTAATGACAGTGCATGAATACTGATTATATGGTAGCTGTTGCTGCAAACAGTGCAGGCAATTGCAGTAAAATCAGCTTGGCCTAGTAAATGTCCAAAATGATCTTTTATCCCCCCCAATATAATAGTTCCCCAACTATATTTCATTGACAGATGTTTAGATTTTACCACAATCTCCTAAGAACTTTTCAGTAGTGCACTTAATCATGATGAACAGCCTAGACTAATTTGAATAAGTCTAAAGAGTAAACAGCCTGCAGTCTTAAGAAACAAAGCTTTATACAGACAACTATATCATGACTTTTATTAATGTGATTAAAGATGCCTAAAACCTGAACCAAATCAACCTTGGAACACAACTAACTCACAAACCTGTTCAGTGACTTTACACCACCATGTATTATTTGTGGCTATGACATTCTAAGACAAATTTCTATCTATGCCCTACCCATCTGTTCCCATGGAGTTAATTATATGTTAATTCAGTTTTTACCCAAAGGGATAATTCCAGTAGATTTCATATTGTGTGCTTATAATGGTTTCAGTCAGTCATACCTGTTGGGAATATAATTCATTACAATTTCTACCTGGCAGTGATTAAAGAAAGGTGCATATAGTGTACCTTTAAAGCTTTACCCTAATAGGTAATTTTGGTCCATTTATGTAAATTAGATTTTTCTGAAAGGTTCACTATATACATATTTCCAGGTAAAAGATATGTATTATAGGTTAAAAAAAAAAAAAGCAAGGGGTACCAGCCCAGCAACAAGGAAAGTTACAGTTTATTACACAGTACAGTTTAGAGAGTGTGTGTTTTTTTCCCCACAGGCCACAGCTGGGACCCAAAATAGGCAAAAACATTTTTGCTAACCTTTCCAAAACGTTTTTGAAAAGATTCATAGTGTTATAAAGTTGGAATCCAATGGATTACATCCAGGTGAAACAATTCGACATTTTTTGTAGACTTAACTTTGATAATACAGATTTCACCCTAAAAGCAGTCCACGTGGGCGAATTGTATCAGAGTGATGTCACAGTGAGGGGACTGTGTTCAGATGACACTGTGTTAATTTTCGAGGCGTTACAGTGAACAGAAATGAGCAAACATCAGGCGCTACACACATACACGCACACACTGGGAGGGTCTGTGTGAAGTCTGAACACGCAGGCCTACTGAAACCTGTGTGTGTGTGTGTGATTCAACAGAAGCCACGGTTTAACCCTTCATGACTCTCGCTCCCTACAGACAGAACAACACTTCAGACATCCTGAAGCTGGCTTCCTGATGCACTGAGACGTGCTCGCGCCCAAACTACCTAACTCACACACACACACACACACACCCTCCCGGAATGGCTGATCAGGAGAAAGGCAAAGGTGAGTGACAGTCGGGTCTGTTTTCTAGAAGAAAGGATCAGTGTTGTCATTTCTGAAGACTGACAGAAAGCGTGACTGTTACTGACGGAATGCGCGCGCGGTCAGTACACAGAAACTAGAAACATTTTTACACTTACTTATTTAAGTCTGGGAATGAACTGGTTTACACACTACGACTAAGATGAATGGACGAATCCGTCAGTACTTTTATCCCACGCCAAATAAATATGAACAAATTAACATAGCGAATGTCTGAAGAATTAAAGTGTGCAGATGTGTGTGCAGATGTGTGCGCAGCCACAGCCTCCTGGGGCTGTGCGTTTTCCCCATAGTAGGCTATTCACGCTTTCGTTTAACCTTCTCTACCTATTTATGACAGTGGAAATCTTACTTGTAGCGGTGATCGGATATCTTCCAGAACTGCAGCAACAAATGCCAGTTTCCCACTGCTGCAGATTTATGCGCGCACGTGCTGATTATGGCGAGATGCGCGCTTGCCGTGTTATCTGGCACAGTTCTGAATTTGGAGCTGCTCCTGTCTGGCTGTTCAGGGGATGTTTGCATGTGTTGCATGACACTAGAGACACAGCGATTAAGGATGCTTGGCATACTGCAGTCACAACAGAGCACTATGGAAATTTTATTCATAGTGATTTCATTTATTGACTGCAGGTATGAAACCAGACCTTTTACAATGGTGTGGCCATGACAGACCCAAAGACATAATTGGGATGGCAATCTAGGGTGGGCCATTATACACTGCTGGGCAAAAAAATGGGCCAAGGCCAAAATGGCAAAAATATTAAGCTTTTAATGGTCTTAACAACAAATCATAGCTCAGGAAATTACCAAGAATTAAAGAAACAGATAAAGGAACTTAGTATGGGATAGCTTTTCACGTTGATTTCTTTAAATGTTTTAAAGCCTTGTGGTCCTTGATGTGGCAGATAACCAAATAATGACCAATCTTTAAGAAAAGAAAAACATCCCAGAAGATATTTTTTGGAAAATCTTGTACACCCAGACATATGTTAGTTTGAATTTTACATCAAACATTTTAATCATTATCATGATTTTACCTTTGCGTACAAGAAGTATAAGTGAATTTCCCTGTTTCTAGTTTTTCCCCAAACAAAACTGCAGCAAAAGTAAATGAGCAAATGGTGGCACAGGACGTCTCAGGAGTGCATTTGTTTAATTCTTGCTAATATTTTGACCAATTATTTGTTGTTAAGACCATTAAAAGCTTAATATTTGCCATTTTGGGCTTGGCCCATTTCTTTTTGCCATGCAGGAGTGTACTACTACTACTACTGTACTACTACTAGTAATGTCTAGGGAGGCCACCCCTGGCCACCCTGTAGCTATTACCATGCATAACTGAGGCGGGAGCCACTCTGTTACATTAACAGGGTATGAAAGTTGACAGCCAAATTAAAATATAGGAAGTGCTGCTGTTATAGAACTTAGTATAGAACTTAGATAGGAAGTGCTGCTGTTATAGCACTTAGTATCAAGAAGGCTACAGTGTGATGATGTAATGATTTTTAAGAACATTTAATGAGTTTTATCTTGGCTGCTAATGCACATAGTTACTCTTAACTGATATGCTCTAGTTGTACAATGGCTTATCTATAAATGTATAAACTGCAAGTAGCGTTCCATTTCATTATCAGTGCTTTCCTCATTTTTCTCCATAACTTTCCCCTCACCAATGGTAATGTAGCGAATGCAGCAAATGTGCCATTTAACATGAGAATGTGGTATCTTTTAAATTATAGCAGACAGGGAGAGAGGAAAATGGGGGCAAGGTTTTTGTTTTTCATTTATGAGGGTAATGATATGATTCTCGATCACTGAATCAGAGCTGTCATTTCTCTGTCAGTAATGCTTTTGTCCTAATGCACTGAGCTGTCAGCCTTGCATTAAAGAATGTGTTGCCTTGGATGGGTTGGTGAGTGCACATCAGTATGGGTTAGAAATTATGTTTCTAATTGAAACTGTGACCTATGATTTTTATTTGGACTGTTCTCACATTTTACTGAGCTCATGCTGATCCTCCTGCTGTGTAAAATGTCCAATCATAAGGCTAGGAAACTGCTTGAATAGTTCATATACCACTCAGATTCTAAAAAAACACTGTAGCTGCACTTTTTGATGCGTGGGTCTTTGATTGGAGATCATTAGAGATCTCCAGTGTAGATCAGTAGGTCACCAATGCATTTCAGAGAATCATATTTGCTTTTGACTATTTTATGACTTGTAGGGGAATATTATGTGCTAGAGATCGAATGATACCACTTCTTAATTTCCGATACCGATACCTTGAGGGTCGGCCGATTTTCTTTAAAAACTACTAAGCTTTAAACTACTACTTTTAACTGAAGTACTTCACAGTTTAGTTAACTTTTTCACACAAAGATCACTTAAATTGTAAATATAACAAATATAATAGAGTATAAATATAATAAAATCAATCCTAACAAAAGAAAAAACAGTCAAGTCTCTTTATATGTAAACATTTCCAATTCAATCATTGCCATTTGTTACAGGATCTGATATCTGATATACTTTCTCGGATTTCCGAACCACCAGTTCTTTGCTGTTATCGATACTAGGTATTGGACTGGTGCCATCTCTGCAATGTACATCAAATACACATGATGATTTCACTTATCACTGATGGGCAATCCCAGAACACTGTGCAGAGGCTTTGTATATGGATGTGATTTGTATATGGATGTGATTACAATAATACATTTATAGAAAAATAAATGTATTATTGTAATCACATCCATATACACATATACTATGAGGAGAAATATTGTACCTCAGGAGCCATGGTGCAACATACAATACAGGACTGCTGTACACTGAACTACATGAGGGGCAAAGAATTGTGAGAACTAGTAAAATGTACAGTTCCAGTTAAAACACTGAGTACACCATAATATAATAAATACGCAGGATATTTCAGTAAAAGCATACAAAGCATACAGTATCTACTCAGAGCACTGGGAGAATCATCAGGAGGATCTAGGTGGGAAAAAAAACTCCCTGAAACTATAAGTAAGGAAATGAGAAAAGAGCACAACTTGCATCTCAGATTAATTGTATGAAACAGAGGATGTTGTAGGTTATTGATACACTGGAGAGAGCAGGGAGAGAGTCCTGTCTACAGCATGCATCCTGACTACAGTAGTGTCAAAATATTTGATCCTCTGCAAAATTATTCAGCACCTCATATTTTCCATTTGTGATCCAGTAAGACATTATAGTTTCATGAGGTATTATGACATTTATTGAAATCATGTAAATTGTTGACTTTTATCATAGATGGTTTGTATGTTGATACCAGACATTAACATGCCACCCACCTATATTTTGGACAAACCATATAGTTGGACTTGCTAAAGCTTTAACAATTTAGATATGTGCTCTGCCCTAGCGTATTTTCTGCATTTGTTATGAGTATTATTTTTGTAATATGCAGAACAGATTGTCTTTGTCATATTAGTTACCTCTATTTCTAAGTGAAAATTGTAGTTCATGACCAAGAAGATACATTTTAAATGAGGAATTTGTATTTCGAGGTGTTCCTCACACTTCATTTGGTTTGAATTGAGTACATTTTCTATATAATATATATAACCAAATTGCCCTTACATGATTTAGTTACAAATAAAAAAAAAACTGTGTATGGCAAGCAGACCACTGTGCATAGGACATACTTGAGTAAATGCTGCCACTTCATTTCACACATTTTTTTTTTAATCTGAGATGACAGTTCTAAGAGCATTTCAGGTATAGACTTAAAAAAATATCTGTCATATGTGTAAGTTTTTGTGCATGTCTCATGGACAAGCTTTATTTGTTTGTACTCAAGCATGTCAAGCATTTTCCCCTTTTCATCTTGAAAGCATTGATTGATTTACAGTTACATATATTCATTAGGGAGTCTTTTTGGAGCATAATATAATTCACGTATAAAGCTGTTTAAGGACCTGAGAGTCATACATGTGCCACAAGTTTCCACTGGGCCTCTTCCTGTCAGAACATTAATGTTTCTGGTCTCCTGCAATGTAAAAACAGTTTCATTTATTCACACTGCTCATAATAATAATAATAATAATAATAATAATAATAATAAAAGATTCACTATGCAGGAATTGGACTTAGATATATCCTAGATTATGAGTGAAATATGGGAAATTGTGGTTTAAATTTTTTTAACATTTACATTTAACACGATTGTGACTTTTGCTTATTTAATTATAAAGATTTAAGTATGCTAGAACATCAAGGACATTTGGTCTATGTATATAATGGTCAGAGAGTTTGAACCACAGTACTGTAGCTGTGTCAGTACCTGAGGAACATACAATGAAAAGAACATGTATCTAACGGCAACTTTAATCTACATTATCGTTATTAAGCCATATCTGGTTAGTTAATCATACAATGCTTATTAATTTCACTGATACTTTTTTCTACGTCTCCTTGTCATCTCTCTCTTCAGTGACTTTACCCAAGCACATTTCTTCTGACTTGCGGATGGAGCATATCACCCAAGAGTCCATGGACAGCTCCGATGATGAGTTTTTTGATGCCCGAGGTTAGTGTCACTTGGACACAATGGTGTCCAATATTCATTTCTCAAGCCTGTATGTCTCTGTGTGCATTTCCTCCTCTTAGACACATAGGCTCTATTTTAATGATGGCGTTATATGAAAGATAGTCGATGTCAGTCAGGCCAAATTGCCATGCTCAGTATAGTCAAAGGAGTGCTGTGCATAGTGCAGTTAGCAGAGCTTTTCGAAAACATCCCGTCTGTTCACACTGTGTCCTTGTAGATGTTTGATATCTTCTACACTTCACTCCTGTTGTATTGCACCACTGTCTAATCTGAGTCAGCATCTGTGTTTTAGGGTTTTATTGATAACTGAGATGAATAAATGGTTTAGCAGAACAGAGAGATTAGCAATACTATATTTTAGGTGATATGAAATGCTGCACTAATGCAGGTGTGTATTCCTGTCCTGACTAGATCTCCAGTCTGGATGATATGATGGCGATTAGTAGGAAACATTTATGAGATTCAGGAACCTTACTTGAATCTCATGAATGAGAAGAGCCTGGTTGTTTGCTGGTATACTGAAGTTAAATATAAGCTAGTATGTGGCCAGTAATGGCAGATTTACTGAAACCGTAATATACATTTAAATCATTCATCTTCAGTGACTGTTTCTGGTCAGAGTCGTGTTGGATTCGGAGCCTATCCTGGGAACATGGGGAATGAAGCGGTGATACACCCTGGATAGGATGCCAGTCCATCGCAGGGCACAATGTATACATACAGAGCAGGTTTTTTTCATCTAAGCATTTATATGAGAATTCCTGCACACATGTGCGGTAGATCCAGAAGCAGATACCTGTATGCTCAGGACTGACCACTGTAGTGGTGCCATGTGGCCTACTGTGGTTAAAAAAAAAAAAAATCTCCATTAGACATCCAAGCAAGTGCCTACAGCCTTTTTTTGAGGTTGCTAGGGAAATCTCCCAGTTGCACAGTTTGCATGATTTTAAGTATGAAATAATGAAAAGAATTAGTGTAAAAATGTATTAGTGCTTTAGATATTCAGTGTATTCATCCCCTCTGAACATTTCCACATTTTATACTGTTACAATCTGAAATTGAAATGGACATCATTGGGATTTTCTACCATTTGATTTATATAATATGTTGGACATTTGAAAGAAGGTTTTTTTTTATTGTGACACAAACTTTAAACAAAAAAACAACCCTGGGTCAATACTTGGTAGAACCAGCTTCAGTTACAGCTGCAGGTCTCCTGGGATATGTCTCTATCCTGATATTTTTACCTATTTGTCTTGAGCAAATTTGCTTAAGCTCTGTCAAAACTACAGAATGTGGAAAAGTTCAAGAGGAGTGAATATTTATGTACTCATAGTACTGTAATACTGTAATATTATTTTCTTGTATAAATATTCCATTATTGTTACACAATCTGTTGTGTGACCAGTCCTGACTGTCCTCACCTGCCTCACTGTTCCATTTAGCATTCCATGTAGTGTGCGTGTGTGTGTGAGAGAGAGAGAGAGAGAGAGAGACTTTACACTTTATCCATTGCCTCAGTAATGCTGCATGGAGTTAAATGTGAGGTCAATGATGTAATATAGTAATAATTGGTGAGGAAGTCACACACTATCTTTCTTTTCCCAGGAATGATATAGATATGAATAGGAGTTACACAAATTCCTGGAAACTTGCAACTTACACTACTGATATGATAGCAATATTTGGGTCCATGCATTGCTCTCTTATACACATTTTTATTTTATTTCATGACCAGAGTTTATTCTGTAGTTGTTTATCATGAAAAGTTTACTGTTTCCATTGCCTTTACTGACATCTTTGCAAACGTTCATGGTAAATTTATTTTATTGATGCACACTCACATGAGTAATGAAAGAAGTTTTGATGGAGTTTGCCTAACCATGTTTGCAATTAATTATCAGCTCAGGCACGTGATTTAGATCTATTATGAATTGCTACTGCAGGCAGATTGCTTCCTCCATTTATGCTGTTACTGCAGCCATTTGTTATTCTGTCATTACTAATTCATTAACACAATATTATGCTACCACGCAGCATTCAAATTTATCAACATGAATTTTCGTATTGATTATGTGGCAGCAGCTGCAGCTCAGAGGCTGACTGAATGTTAGGTCTTTTATACCACTATAAACCATCATTAATTAGGCTAATCAAAATCTACTTAGAAAGGCCTTTTGCGATTTCTATAGGATTAAAGGGCACTGTCGAATGTCTTCACCATTCATTTATAATGTCAGTGTCCTGGCCTTTGTGTGGGAAATAGGGCAGTTCATCATTATCTGTGTGTTGTTTGGTTTGGATCATCAAGTGTAAGGATGTGATAGACAGATGACAGTTGATCCCCTCGCACATAGCAGATGCTGTTAGTAATCAGACAGACTAATCATGATCTCTGAATGTGTGTTCAGAACAGAGTGTGAACAGTAACATTGTGTTTGGTTGAAAGGTTGTCATAAAAATCATTGTAGATAAGTCAGATGACATGAATGTTTTTTTCCCCCAAATGTGATTGGGACCCCTGGTAAGCTGGCCAGCAGGCACATGAGGATATCGAATTTAATATTAAAATAATGTTAAATGTTGTGTGAACTGAATATTGTGATACCACTCGAATGCTCGAATCTGACTGGTGGGAAGGTGTTGATTAATTTTCTGTAACAGCAGTTCAGGTTCCAAGGTTTATATTAATATACTTGCTCTAATGTTTTATTGTTTCTATAAAAATAATTTACAATGGGATTTGTATGGTGGATGTATAATAACAGTTGATATTTGATGTGGTGTTGATACGGTGAAGCTGTGCGTGAGGAGAAATGTCAGCGCTGGCAACGATCAGAGATAAAGCAGTAAGTTTTTCGACATGGGAAAGTATTCAGGACAGAGTAACACAACTTAAAGAGAGAGAAAATAAGGAAAGCTGGTGAGGGTATGATTGTTTATAGCTGGTATAATGTAAATGATAACAGGAATTAACTAACATTAGACATAATTATAAATGAATAAAATGTATGATGTCTTGTTCCTAAATTAATAAACATATTTACTTGTTGGTAAATTATTATGGTGTAAGGGGAATAAAGCACTTTGGATATGCTGTTATTAGAAAATAATCAGCTTTTGGGAGGTAACGCTAACTCTGCTAACTCTGCTTTGCATCAAATCACCCTGTCATTGATTATTTTCCTATAAAGTATGCCCTGTTGTGTTTTATTCCTTATATATTGTATTATTGCTTGATTGGTCAGTGTACCCCCCCAATGTATATATTACTACACTGAATATAATCTTACCTGTGAATTCAGAAGTCACTACCTCCTTGCACTAGCATTTAGGTGTTTTGGCCTGCATTCTGGTGGTGAGGTTTTGGAAGGAACACAAAAGGAAGGGACTGTATTATAGCTTTAAGATCCTTAAGTTGTTTTTATGACTGTCCTGATGTATCTTATTGCTTTTTTTTGTCATTTTCTGTCACAGCTCTACTTTAGAAATGTTATATTTAGGAAACCAAAGATAAACACTGCTAAACACCACTGCATGTTCTGAAGCATTAGTTACTCATGTATTCATGGCTGTTCGTGTGCATCATCTATTGAAATCCAAAATTACAGCCAGAAACATTGAAGGGGAAAAATGACACATCTAGCAGCTTATTGTAATTTTCCAGTCTCAATGGGGTCATTCTTTTGTACCATAAGTCGTTTAATTTTGCACTATTAATATTTTATACTCTTAATATACTCTCAATTTTTGTCTAGTTTAATACTGTGTTCCTTTTCCAGAGATAACAGCCCTGTATTTATATATTTTCAGAATTTTGTTGGTGGAATTCAAGCACTCTGAGACTTCAAACAAATTCTTTACTATTGTAAGCACGTTGTGATGAAAAAGGAGTGCTGATCATGACTTCTTGATTCTGTCGTCAATAATTGCAGAAGTGAGGCTTTTAGCTAACTGCATGTCAGTGATATCCTTTGCAGTACTTTCTGTCCACAGGCATTCGTAGGCCTTGGCAGCCTTCCTTATACTGCACATTAAAAAGGGAAAACTCATCTCCCTTCCTTTTTTTTGTGTGTTTGCTTTTATTATAGAAAGCCTTGCTTTTATCTTTTGTAGGACAATAAAAAGCTCTCACTCTGGCTTCCCTCTGTTGAATGGTGTGTGGGGTTTATTTATTCTCCCCTTTTCTTTAGGTACATGGCCTGCTATATTTTCACATTTCACACCACAGAAGATTCTCTCTCTCTCTCTCTCTCTCTCCCTCTCTTCTTTCTTTCATCATGCTTTCACTGTTCCATAGTCTTCCCCTATGTTATATTGATCCATTCTTTACTAGAGAGCTTAATAGTTTCCATCATTCAGTTTACTTCTTAAAATCTCTTTTCTTTTAGCACACAGGCATGGCACCTCCTTAGAGGTGCTAGTCTCAGTGTTTCTGTCCATCTTTGTCTGTTCACTTGTGTAAAGCATAGAAGGGGCAAGTTCTATTACTAAGTTACTGTTACCATCCCAAAGGTGATTATGTTCCTATAGCAGCATGTTCTAAAGTGCTTAATTCTTCTTATATCAATTATTACAAATTTGAATCTGTTAATGAACAACACGTCATGCATTTAACTACTTGTAGTTACATTTAATGTTGTGAAATCCACAAGACAGGTTAGTTCCTATTATCATGAATGTTATCACACATCACAGTCCTCACCAGTCTCTTTTTTCTTTCTCTTGAAGTTTAAATAAAAAAAAAAAAACCGTCATGCTAGTCATGTTACCGAGAAACAAGTGCAATGTCTTCTGTCATGGAGACAGCTCCATAAACCCTCATCACATCAACAATTATACATTTTTCTTTATTAGCAACATGCTTTAAAATATGTGTATTTTCGTTATACCTTCCTCTGAGTTCTGATATGATATGCAATTCATTAGAAAACATTCTAATTTCTAACATTTCTTAAGTAGGATTGTGAAAAACAGTTGCAAAAAAGCCATCGATACATCAGGACAATTTTATCATTAAAAACAACTTAATGATTTCTTAAAGCTATAATACAGTCCCTTCTTATAACGTTCCCTCCAAAACCATGCCACCAGAATGCACGAAAAAACACCTAAATGCTAGTTCAAACAGGTAGAGACTTCTGAATTCACATGTAAGATGATATTCAGTGTAGTAAAATAATAAAAGCCTTAATAAACACTGGGGGTATGATGGAGAGTACACTGACCAATCAGTGTAATACAACATGCAAGGAATAAAACGCAATGGGTCATGCTGTTATAGGAAAATTATCAATGACACAGTGATTTGATGCAAAGCAGAGACCTGATTTATATCAGCATGTCAAAGACTTCTACCAAACTGTAACTTCCAACAAAATGCTGAGGCTGTGATATTCTGTAGTACAGAATACTAAAGAATAAAACACAGAATACTGTAAAATGCTAATTTTATGCCATATTTTCTTGTTAAGGCTTTAACAACAATATTGACCAGATGTCCATTAATACTCCATACTAAACATTGACTGTGATAGAAAATGTACAGTATGTACAGTACAGTAAAATCACATATAGTTTATTTGTTTATATATCTTATTTATTATAAATATCTTTTGTATTATTCTAATTCTTATTTAAGTGATGAAATAGTTATTCCTTCCACATGGTTCAATATTGTAATTCATTTCAACAGAAAACATTAGCTGTTGCAAATTAAAGGCACCGCATGCCATGCACAGGGAATCAGTGTTAGGCTGGGAGGGTGGTTTTGGTGATCAGGCTTACTCACATATGACAGACAAATAACTAAGTTACTGCTTCAGATCTCATTCTTAGCCACCAGAGAATCTTAACACAAATCACTTTCTTCATGTCCCATTCTGTTAGGGCATTTAACATGTAAATACAAGCCCGGAAAGACTGGTTGATGATGCAGGTCTCACCCCAAGAGTAAAATGTAAGGGACATTTTCCTGAAAACATAAATGACTCAATGAGACAAGAATCAAGTATATTAAAAAAGACATAGGAATATATAACTACATGCTTGTTTCATTAATAGCTTTTCAGTTCATGCTGTTGGCTAATCTTTTAGATTGAGCAGATAGATTAGGTTTAGCATGAGCAATGATGTATGCCTATATAATACCGTGTGATTAATAACCAACTGTCAGGATTGCTTATGTGAGCAAAATTAGAGCTTCCAGTGGAGCTAAACTGAGTGTGCAAAATGGATCTTGGTTCGTAAACCTTTTTGTCCTCATTTTACTGCACTGATCAGGTTCCCACATGCAAGAATGTGTGTTGTGTGTGCTGATTGTTGTTAGTACTTTGGCACTGTAAAGAGCTGAGGTACACATAACACTAATCAGGACACACCCGTTCTCACTCAGAGTCTCTTCTCAGTAATCCCTATTAAAGTGATGAAGCTATGGAGGTTTTCCTTCGATATTTTAGTAGTTGTTTGACCAGAGTTACAGAAGCATTTAATTAGAAAAGCAAGCTGTTGTTTTAGTGCATTCTTCTGTTTAAGCTGATGTATAACTTCAAGCTGATGTCCTATTACTTTCACCCCTAACATTTCTGAATGTCAACTGCCTAGTCAGTATCACAATGAAAAAGTGTCAGTCCAGGTCTTGATTAGAACACAGGCTGGGGAGAAATGTGCTACATTAGAAAACTAATTAGTCCAGAAGGCTTTTTAGAAAGTAATAGGCCCTCCCTCTGTTTCCAGACATTATCACAGATTTTATCTGCTCTGGTCATAATCTGAGGGCTGCAACTGACTGGCATTTGGCCCTGTTTCACACACACACACACACACACACACACACACACACACACACACACACACACACACACACACACACAAACAGCTCATTTGTATTCTCCCCTACACCATCTCCCACCAAGTCTCTGTTCTCATAAGCAGCAGATCTCCTTGACATGCTAATTCTCATGTAATTTCATTTTTCTAATTTCTTTTGGCTCTTTCACCATTTTAATGCACAATGCCTCCAAAGGAAACAAGACAAAAATAGAGCGACTCAGACAGCAAGAAGGAGACTGAGCGTGTCATCAGAGGAAGGCTGTGTTTTTTCAGCTGACTATCTTATTGTATTTGGTCATGTATATATTTGTACTAAAAGAAGCTTTTATGCAGTATTAGGATTATTATTATTATTAGTTTTCCACTCTTGAGTGCACTGTGATGTAATGGAAAGCAAATGGACATAGATTGACAGAACCTAAACAAAATCCTTTATGTGTCTGAATGAAGGAAAAATGATAAGCCTTGTTTGGTGATGTGGATATAGTAAGTAGAAATAAGTGTATTTGCACAGTTTTCTGTTGTGCAGAACAGAAAAAGCAGTCATGTTTATATATAATGAGAGCGTGAAGGTGGTATTCACACAAACAAAAGCTGTGCCAGTGACGCACTGCTGGCAACCAGATGATCCCAGGCCTGAAGTCATCAACCCTGCAGCGAGACTGTTAAGGCATGTCTGCTCACAGCACACACACCCAAGGATTTGCATGAATCAGTCATCCCTCTCTTTTCTCTCTGGCGCTCCCTTTCTCACTCTCTCTCTTTCTCTCTGTAGTATACACAAATAATGCTCATGCCTCTGGCATATTTTGGGTATGTGTCTGTATCTGTATCTGTGTGCTTCTTTTTCAGCATGGCTCTATGTCTGTTTCTCTAAGCCTGTGTTTCTGTGGTTGTGCTATGTGGTTGTATTGGTGTTTCTGCAGAAAAAAATGAGATATTTCTAAATTCCACCCTAACAGTGCATAGATGTGTTCCATTTAAACAAACCAGAGTTTTATGGTATTAGGTTAGTTGGCAAACTTGTAAAAACACACAAGTACATGGTCAAAAACAATCCAACAGTACTTTAATTAAGCAATATTGCACAAGGAAGAGTGTGATTATACTGAATTTAAGCACATCTGTGATTTGGCTTAGCTAATCACAGCTGCACCGATATGCAGTATATCTTCACGAATGCAAATGCGATATTGCTATTATACAACAATATTGTCATTATCTTGTTCTACAAACCAAAAATTAATATCGAGTAACTGACATTTCGGACAAGATATAGTCAAATGTTCTGTTTATTTTTGCTCTGCTAGTGGAAATAGATCCCGAAGATCCTGCTATCTGGCTAGCTAGCTCACATTTATTTGTACATTCCTGTTAAAGGTGCTTCCGGTGAAACTGGATTCCGTTCTTCCTTTTCATCTTCATTTGACAAGCTTTCATATTTTAAGCTGAAAGTTATATTTGTGAAAAATGGATTGTTTGCCATGTCCACTGATGATGTCACTAACACTATTGTAGTCCACTGTTTTGAACTACGAAGTGGCATTTTATCTGCCAAACACAGACAAGTGGAGTGAAACGTCCCTGTGTGGTCATACTAAATATAAGCACTCTTGGAACGCCACTCGGCCAATCAAATTAGAGCTAACTGCTGTAAAGTTTAATTTCTACCCCAGTGCTGTTGAGTGCTCGATTCTTATTGGTCAGAAGGTGTTGATTAGTAGTTCTAGCTGAAAGGCAAATCACAGGTTTATATTATGGGTTATATTATTGTGCTTGTTCTAATACATTATGTTTTCTACAGTAGCATCTCATTCACAGGAACACATAATCTAAAACTAATGAACAGCTTTTTAAAACGTGTGCTGTTATTTAACAAAGAAATATATGGTGAAGATTTCTGTAAGGAGACATTAACATTTATGGAAGGAGTCTCAGGTGTCAACGCTTTTTAAAGGTCAGTAAGTTTTCTGACACATGAGAGTCTTTTTGTCTTAATAACTTAAGGAACAACTGAGAATGACTGTTTATAGCTGTTATAACATAAATATTAGGATGCAAAGTTTAGAAATGTGAGCACGTTGACATTTTCAATGCTAATTGGCACTGGTGATGAAAGTACTGACTTGGCGAGACCAACTGGCAAAAGGATTGCCATCAACATGAGTTTTATCATTCGCATCTTAAAGTTTAAAAAAAAAAAAAAAGATTTTTCTCCATAGAAGAGGATGAGTCAGAGACGAGCTTGGATATTGCATATTAAAACAGAATGTTAAAATAGCCTGAAGCACTTTCAAATTCAGACCCAGATATATTCAAACAAATTATTATCATATCAAGTAATATCCAAGTTATGTCCAGCTGCAGCCAAACCAAAACTTAATCTCGGCCATGTAAACCATCATCACTTTCCAAATCCTTTGTGCTCATTATAGCTCTACATCATGCTGATGTTGGGTTTGCAGTCAGAATTAAATACTGCTAAAATAGCATGCGTCATTTATTTGCATCAAATAATTATAAAGGTGAGCAGTTAGATGCCTTTTACCTAAAACACAAATAAGACAGGAATGCATTTCGAAACTGGCCTCAAAATGAGACATTTTGTTTGTTTGACCCTGAAAGAAGACAACTAGCAAACTACTTATGAGAAAAATAGTAACCACGGTCATTTCAAGGTTCAAAGTTCAAGGCTCTTTATTTGTCACATACATATTACATACATGTGATGTAATGTAGTGAAATGTTTTTCCTTAATGCCCCGTCCCACAGTGCAACAATGAACAGAACAACAACGAACTAGATACACACTTACATAATACAAATAAAATAAGAATATAATAAAATCTAGTAGGCTATATGATAAAGAAAGTTTAGCAGACTTTAGAGGAATGTAATGTAGAATATGAATATACATAAATAGAATATGTTTAACAAAGCAGATATAGAGCTGTAGTGTGAAGAAAAAAAATTCATAGTGCAAACTATAGAGTTAAAAATGTTAAAAAGAGTAAATATACAGAGCTGTACAGTGTGTAGAGTTACTACGTAGGGTGCAAAAAATGTATTTTTTCCATAGTGCAAACTGTTTGTGTAGGTGTGTCTGTGTGTGAGGTAGAAATATGCAGACTTCTCAAGTGTCCTCATTCAGTAGCCGGATTGCCTGAGGGTAGAAACTCCTCCTGAGTCTCTCTGTGTTGGTCCTCAGGATCCGGTAGTGCTTCCCTGATGGGAGCATATTTTCTAATATATTTTGAGGCCACTTTGATAAGGAATTTACCAAAAAAATTTTACCAAGAATGCGTAGATGATAATTGATATAAAAGCATTTTAATATGTATTTTAAAAGAGTCAGTGGTGCAGTAACCATCAGACGGTACAGAACTGTGAAATTGCTACTAATTGTGACATGGTAACAAGCCAAACCATGCAGTTGTGCATAGATGCTATGTGTGCTTGTGGCCCTAGTGTGCTAATGGTGAGAGTCTAACCTGGACAGATTGCAATCAAACTGGAATTAGAATCAGTCACTTTTTTCTTGCATGAGTCAACCTTTTTTCAGTGCAACTGCTGAGGGTCATTCCACTCAAATGAACAACAGAATTGAATCGGACCCAGATAATTTATAATGGTTTGAATTAAGATAGCTACAATATAATGCAATACAGTTTAATATGTAGTTCATTAGCTTAGAAATTTCTCCAATTGGCCATATTTCATATCAGTGGAAGCTATAATCGTATGGAGATTATGAAGGTTTATTTAAATTGATTGTGATAAGGAACTTCGCATGGGCATGCCAGGTATTTTTGCTGAATGATGGTAATTATTTTTCAGATTATTTTTCAGTGGTAATAAAAATCATATTTTATTGATGTGTGTTGAATCTGGATGTGGTTTCATCTCATTTCACAAATGAGGAAACCAACCTGCTTGCTCATTTGTTCTGTATTTCATGTTAAATTGTTGGCCATCTGCATAATGATATTTTCTTTCTTAATTCAGTGTAATTAACATATACATAAATTCCACTTTGTCTCTCTGGGTTGTTCCTTGGGTTTTGTCTGACATGTTTATTCTGAAGGACATAAATAGCTGGTAGCATTAGACCCACATGGCACAAGACACATCACGCCTCTTCCACACCTCACTGCTAACTATGTATGAGTGCCATTATTAACCTTGCATGCATGAAACCACTATGAACCCTGGAGAATTTTCACATATCCATGCTTGTTGCCTTTTTCAGTGCATGCCCATATATATCGAAATGTACCTGCATCTCTTTCCCTTTATTTCTCTTGCCCTCTCATTTATGTTCCTTTCTTTATTCACTCTGCTTGCTGGCAGAAAGTGGGATTTGAGACACTGCCTGGTAGCTTGTTACATACAAAATGTTTTCATTGCACTTACAGATTAATTGAAGTCAATGTGGGATGATATATCAGATACTGGTGCAATGGACAGCAAAGCTTTCAGCAGGTGATCAGAAGACTTAGAAGGACTTAGATTTAAATTGAGAACAGCCAGACTTAGGGCATATACACACAAATACAGTATGTTAAGGAAAGAGATGCCGCTTGACATCTGGCATTTGACAGTCTTAAGTGCTTCTAAGTTGGGCTGACTGCCATTTGCCTATTGTATGTAGTGTTAAGAGCTAAACAGCTCCACTCCTAGGGTCATGAATGGAAGTGTGCAGCTGGGCCGCTTGCAACCGAGACCCTCCACAGCAGGCAAGGCTTTGAGCTTGAGGCTTTCATTCAGCACAATCACTCCTCAGAGAGCCGTCGATTTGGAAAGAAAAGCCTGTCCTATTTAAAGGGCAGCCACAATCTCTGTCTGGCTTTCATATAATCAGTCAGCATTGGGTTGTCATGACATCCGCGGTATAATACTTGCAGGCTAGCTTAGCGCTGCTTTGTTTAATTGACAGCATAGATGAATTAATGTCTATTTTCTGTTTGTTTGCACAAGAGATTATGTGCTGTTTCTAAATAAGGTGCGGTATGTAATTACAATTTGAAGCAGTGATGCAGGTGTATGAATTGTAGAATGACTGATAATGAATGCTCATTCACATGAATATGCACTTACTGGAATTTTTAACATTCCACCACAGTTCCCACAGAGTAGTTCTAGGTTTTGCCTGTGCAGCACTTTCTAGCTGACTTTCAAAGGCATAAATGAAGGCTATAGTTATTTAACTGTGCAGCACCACTTGGTTAGCCATTTTATGATGAGAATTAAAAGAAGAACAAACAAAAACATTTTTTTTTTCTGTTTTAGAGGTACTGAAGAAAACAGATCGTTATCAGTTACACCCTGATCACACAGCACTCCTCAAAAAATATCAGATATGTCAGATATTACTGCTCCTATTTCTCACCTTATTAATAGTTGCCTAGCCTCTGGTATTGTGGCAGTAGATCTAAAAATAGCGCAGTCACCTCAATTCTGAAATGCTAACAGTACGCCAAGCACATCTAGTCTTTAACAATGTGTACGAGCCATTCCAATTTGGATCCCTCAAGAGAGTTGTTAGTGACCTTCTCCTGTCTGCAGATTCAACGATCCTTAATATTATTTTTCTGCCTGTTGGTCTGAGTGCTGCATTTAATACATGACATTGCACCTCCCAGCTATTGGCACAGGTTTAGCCTTCTCCTGGTTTACCTCATTTCTCCAGTAAGCAACATTTTATTACCATCAACAAACATAAATCCTCTTCTCTTTCTGTTACTTGAGCTGTCACTCAGGGCTCTGTACTTGGTCCACTACATTTCATAGTGTACCTGCTTCCTTTTGGCCATATTATTCAGTCACCACCTTAGTTTTTACTGTTATGAGGATGACACGCAGCTCCGTAACAACACCACATCTAACACAGTCTTGCCACCAGTATTTTATTAGCCTATGCATTATCATGCATACATGATCTCAAGCATCGTTTGCAAACTAATTACCTTAAACTCTTCTAATTGTTGACAAAGCTTTAATATTGAAGCATTTATATCTGTGTCTTGACATTGAAAGGGTTATTGTTAGACTGTCTGAAACTGCTTGGAACCATGGCCTGATCTTTGATTCATCACTTATCACTTATCTCTATGCAGTCTCTCACCAAGACTGCATTCTTTCAACTCCCCTATCCTATTCCTGCCAGACTACTTGCCATACTTCAATATATTCAAAATTCAGCTGCTAGAGTACTCATATACACCAAACATTTCAGGCCACATCTCACTCACTCGCTTTATATTACACTCTATTTAGGTTATCCAGTACCTACCATATTCAATACTAAATACTGGTTCTCACATCCACTAACTCCAGTTTACTTTGATCCCCAGATTTAGATTTTCATGAGTGGAAGGTGTTTCAGTATTGTAGTGCCCAAGCATTAGCATTCACTTCGACAAAGCCACCTTGAAGTCTACTCTCTCATTTAAAAAAAAAAAAAAAAACACAGCTCAAAATCCATCTCTTTTTTCAGTGCTAGCAGCTTATCATCAGTAACTAAGCAGCTTCTCTTCCTCTATACAGTATCTCTTTATGTTTTACTGTGTTTATTGCCTGTATTGTCTGTGTGAAGAGACTTGTCTAATTTCTCTTGCTCACTCTTATTTTCTATCTGTTTTTTCTTTCCGGCATGTCATTCAGAGAGCCTGTGCCATAATGGTAAACCCAGGTGTATCCCCCAGAGCGGCATCGAAGGTCTAGAAGACAGTAGGGTAAGATCATTCAGTTCAACCTGAGAATTTACTCTCTTGAAGCTCTATCTTTATCACTAGTCTTAGAAGCCTTTACACTTTAGTTGGATTATATTTTCTGATCTTTTCTTCCAGACAAAATGCAAGACTCAGGTGCTAATATTTGTGGTGCACGGGGGGAACATTCTGGACCTGGCCAGTGGTGACCTGGGGGCAAAGGCTGCAGATGTGGCCACTCTGTCTTCAGTGCTGGAGAAAATGGCACAAGCGCACTTTGAGGCTGCCACACACCAGATACTATTAAAGCTGGTGCCCTGTCCTGCTGTATGTGCAGAGGCCTTTTCACTGGTTTCCAAGTGAGTCACTGAGATTGATGTAGAGTTATAAAGTAAGCTTTCATGTTAGTGAAGATGTAGTGTAATTTAGTTGGATTCAGGTCTGGGCTCTGGCTAGGCCATTCGAAAACATTGAAAAATAAAAAACTGTTTCTTTCTATTTGCTAATTTTTACACAGCAATGCTCTGAAGACTATTCTACAATAGGCAGAGCTTAAAGAGAATTTCTCAGTAAGATTTTACCCACTGTTTTGTGTGTGTGTCTGAGAAAAAGAGACACTGAGAACATGTGCTGTGACATGCGTAGTGAGCTCATTATAAAGACTGTTACAATCCATTTGACTGCTGTTGTTTTATAATGTCTATTATAAGTAAACAGTGGAGGAAACAGCTCAAAGCAGCCAAGTAATGATAATACGCATTAAGAGAAATTGCCCAGTGATAAATTCTCCCAGATTTGTCAGTGTGGGAACTGAGAAGCTGACGTCTCAAATAAAAAATATATGTTTTTATTTTCTCAACTGGCTAATAGTGGAAAGCCTGTGTGGTGCAGAGGCTAGTGTGATCAAAGGGGCTACTATAATCATATGACCACTGTCATATGTTTTCTTCTCTCATTCTGTTTGTGGTTAACTTCTGGTTTATTGGTATCAGTTGCTGTTCAAACCGAGGGAGGGAGAAGAATAAATATGCAATGATGTGAGGTTCATTGGTTGAAAAGATTGATTTCTGCTTGCCTGCATCCATCCAGCATCCAGGCATCAAATATTCACAGAATAACAAAATAACATTCATCCTTGAAATGAGTTGTCAAATCTTTCATTTATACAACACCTCCATTTCTACTTTAATGAAATTCATTGTGCTGTGCACTAATCAAGGCATGAATAGGTGGATCTGTTTGCTCACAGTCAATCTGCATGCCATTATAAGGCAAAACAACTGCAGTGGGGGCTCTGGATTCTGAGCGACTGATTTAATATGCTTCTGAAACCTATCAGCCTGCTGGAGAATGCTGGCTGGAAGAAAATAAACAGCGTTAAGGGCACGACAAGTTTCCATGTCTGCATAGGAAGAAAATGCGTATAGCTTTGTGCATAGATAAATAGAATAATTAAAGTTATCTGAATGTAAGATTTTGAAATTTTACCCTCTCTTGTAGAAAAACACTATTCTAAAACCTTTTGTAGCATAGGTGCAATATCATGGCTGCAAGTGCCAAGTCGATACATATTCAGAAACAATTCAAAGCTGTGTCCCAAACTGTATAATGCATGCTTAGTAGTATGCCTGAAATGTAATGACACCACTGATGTAGTAACATACTATTTCGTACAGTACTATGAAGTTTGGGACACTGCCAAAATATTTGCAACTGTGAGGTTATAATTAATTTGTGACTCTGTGTAAATTGAGGGAATGGTGCCAAAACCCTACAGCTTCTAATTAACTGCTTGTTTCTGCTTATGTTGCTTGAAAGCCTCGGTTAGATTACCATTCAAAAGTTTGGTCCCATCCGTCATATTTTATTGCATATTGTTGCATTTAGGAAAACTTACACAGTGTAGATCTGGAGTATGCAATATGTTGTTGTTCTTCTTCCGACTGCTCCCATTAGGGGTCGCCACAATGGTTCATTAGTCCACATATTTGATGTGGCACAGTTTTTACACCGGATGCCCTCCTGACACAACCCTTCTGCAGATATTTCTGCAGCTCCTTTAATATTGCCATAAGTCTCTTGGCAGCCTTCCTGTTAAGTTTTTGCCTTGTCTTTTTATAAATTTTGGAGAGATGTCCTGTTCTTGGTAATGTCACTGTGGTGCTCCATTTTCTCCACTTGTTGATGATGGCCTTCACAGTGTTCCATGGTACATCTAATGTTTTGGAAAATTTTTTGTACCCCTCTCCTGATCGATTCCTTTGACAGTGAGACCCTGCACAGGCTTTCTAAGCTCTCTGCAGACCATGGCTTCAGCAAATGATTTAATCACTTTTGAACATGAGATTGAATGTGATTGGTTCATAGCCACATCCCACGTTTTAAAAGGGTGTGCACAATATGTAACAAGGTTATTGTTGTTGTTGTTCCTCTTTCGGCTGCTCCTGGTGGGGTTGCTACCGCGGATCATTGGTCCACGTATTTGATTTGGCAAAGTTTTACACTGGATGCCCTTCCTGACACAACCCTCCCCAGAGAGCGCACTATGCAGCAAGGTTATTGTAACTTTCTTATTTTTCTCTAATATAATTCTGATTGTTTTTCACTTCATTTTTATACTTTGTAATTTCACATTGAGGGTGGGAAAAGTTCTGACATGATTTATCTTGGTTTAATTTTTTTTTTCATCAAAAAATCTTTTAACAGGGGTGTGTAGACTTTTTATATCCACTGTAGATATTTGATATAGAATTTAATTTAGATTTTTTGGGGAGGGTGGGGTGGAACAAGCGAGTAAATGTTACATAATATATTGTAATTTCCTATGCATAGTAGTTTCTCCTCAGAGTATTCATCTCATTTTGTTTTTCATAATAGGAAGTATTCTGGTTACTGCAGTGTTTTAAAATGTTTTCTGACGTTACCGTGGGGGAAGGACTGGATGTATTGTAATAAAACTAAAAGTTACGCTGTAGCGAGTCAAAATCGTAGAGTATATAACCTCAGACAGTTGGCAGGAAAGAAGCTTTACCAGGTACAGTACATTAGGTTTTTCTCTTTTCTTCTTGTTTTTTGTTTTGAGTTACTACTGCGCTGCTCTTTTGCCCCAGCCCTAATGCTGGGGCAAATGTCAGATGCTTCATCCATGGCTCACAGGGCATATGATAGCTTTTGTACACTTTTCTGTCCACTAGCTTCAGGGTCTTGAAAACAAAGACATTTCAGTGAAGTGAAGTGAAGTAAAGTGAAGTGACTTGTGGCCAAGTATGGTGACCCATACTCGGAATTTGTGCTCTGCATTTAACCCATCCA
>CM075016.1:11538361-11557955 GCA_037576675.1 Pangasius sanitwongsei | reverse complement strand
CTCACCTCAGTCGTGGTATTGAGGGTGGCAGAGAGCGCTGGTCATTCACTCCCCCCACCTACAATCCCTGCCGGACCAGAGGATCGAACCCACGACCTTCGGGTTCACCTTCGGGTTACAAGTCCGACTCTCGGACTATTAGGCCACGACTGCCACGAATGTCTTTCATTTCATTCAAAGACATTTTCAGCTGTAAAACTAATTTTTGAACACCGATCTTCAGCTGTAAAACAGATCTTTGAACAACGCAAGCTTTCTAGAGCAAGATATGTCCTCATCCTGCATGCTAATCAGATTTCATATTTCAGCGAAAGCAGACCTGTCCTGGCCATGGTTATTGACAAAATGTACCACACTGCTGTGCTAAAATCTGGCTTTAGAGACATGAGCTCTGACCCTGAACTTGTGAAATGGGTCAAAATCTAAACCTATATGTAGGGAAAAGTGTACTGACGTTTATTGTACTAATGTGCACTAAATATTCTTTATTCTATATAGCTTTCTCAATTATTTTGAAATCATCTTCAGTATTGTAGATCTTTCTGTACACATCACATCAATTAATAAATACAATTATTTATTGTTTTAATTTTACACTTCTGAGTTCTAGTGTAAAGTGGATAATTTGGATAAGAATAGTACTGTTAAACAGGAACCTGGCATTCATTATTTCACACTGACTCACAGTCAGTGGATGGAGGCTCTAAGATATTAACTGTTTTTAAGGTTACATTTTGTTAGGCTGTTAGGCTGAGTAGGATATAATTATAGGATTGTCAGGTTTATCTGTTACCAGTTTACTGGCAGCCCTAACAGTGGGATGAGGTCTTATTAACAATAAACAGCAAAAAATAAATACAACACAGTGGGACACCCTGGTGGGTTATGAAGGGAAGTGAGGACACAAGAGGCAGGCTTTGGCGAGCGGACTGGGCATGTCTATTATTATTATTTTTAATTTTTAATTGGAGCCCTTTCTAGTGCTTTGCTTGTCAAAAGTAACACCAACACACTTTTCTGTTTGGGTGTCACTCAGCTCGGCACAGCTCTGCTTGGCCTCAATCGACACGCTCTTTATCCGGCATCTCTCTTCACTGTGGGTTCTCTACAGTGGGTTTTTGATCATGAAAAGGTATAACTGATTGAACCTCTCCTCACTTGAGTATTTTGAGACCTGGCAGACTGCACTTCTGTAGTCAAGCTTTGAAGGTTTTGTCTTTAAAAGCAAAGGATGTATTGCATCCACATCTCCAGGAATGAGTCATAAGAAGCTGTGTATGAGAGTGAGAGAGACGGACACAGGGAAAGTAAATTAAACCCAATAGCATGTCTGCCTCATTAAGACATGTGCTCACTGTCATGATTCTGTCATTCCTTTCCACTCATGCTATCTTTGATGGGTTGAAAAGTTATAGCCATAGGATAATGATGTCCTTCAGGAAAAAAAAAACAACTGAAAGACATTCTTTACTGCACCAGATAACTGGTATAGTCTTGTGTGTTTTGTCTTTTGTACTGAAATCTAGAATAATTAATTACAAAAAGAGTTATCCACATTTGCTACTATGTGGAAAGGGCGGCAGCTTTTAAGAATAGTCATTCTAGCTGTCTTGTCATATTAATGAAATCAAGCTGAAGTCAGCTCCACTACTAATTCCCCAGCCAATTATCATCATCTCATCTTTTCCAGCAAAGTAAAACAGTGCCAGGGTGCCACAGTAACAGCACCACCAGCTGCTTGCATAATACATTAATTACTGATACAACTCTGTAAATAAATAAATCCTTGGAGGACTAAGAGACTTGGAGGTGCTCTATGCAACCTGCTGCTGGTGTAGATTGAGTAATATAGTAGAATTAGTAGTATAATTCATCTGTTTCCTGGCCTTGTTATGGTAATGGCTATGGTCATGCCAGGACACCTCATGTAAACATGACAGGAGCAAGTGTGGGCACAGAGTCACGCAGCTCAGGTCGTGCTCTCTGCAGGGAGAGCTGCATGCTGGGAGCATTGTCAGGGACTCAAAGCACCATCTGTGTTTGGAAGAGAAGGAAAAGAATATGAGGGATAGAGAGAATGAGGGAGAGAGTGATTAGAGCCACTTTGCACATACACAGTAATAACAGTAATACATCAAGGGAGAACAAACAGTGATTTACAGAACCATGAATGTTTTTACTTCATAAAAAATGAGACAGCAAGTGGGACATTTTTTAATCTGATTCTAGTCTTTTAAAATATTTATAAAATAAAAAAGCTTCAAAAATAAGAAATGCTTCTGCACAAATATTTTGATCCTTTTTGTTAAAGATTAGATTAATCAGGAACAGATGTAAAGCAGATGGAAATTTGAATAATGAATGGAAAGAAAAATGGTGGTCAATTGTGAAGTAGGTTTCTGTAAAAACAGGTCTAATGGCAGTACATAACTGACTGCAAAGTTTTGCAATCATACTGCTGTCTTTTCCAAGGAGTAAGGGTTCAACTTTCATCCTGGAAAGGAATGAATCCTACATCAGTGGCTGTAAAGTATACTACAGTATACAGATAATGGTGTTTTGATTAACCTTGGTGGTCTCAACTAATCTGAGAAATGACCCTGCATTGAAACCTACAGTTAAATTGTGGCAAGTTCAGTTAATTACAATAGAGTGTTTCTGTTGTAAAATTCATATTTTTTCAGGAATTATAAGGATACATTTTTTGCCAATCATGAAAACATAGAAAAGCAACCCCTTGGTAATCTCACAACCTCACAATATTTATTCATATACTTTGAGTCTCCTCCTTTATGTAGATGAGTGCATAAGCTGTATTTTATTTTTCATGCTAAAATGTATTAAAAATGTGACAAGCTGTAGTACCTGCACCTACAAATGTTTATATCTCAGCCCTGTCATGCAAGGAGGAATGGTGTATTACTATCTTAGCAATACTGTGTTGTGAAAACAAAGGATAAAGAGGAGGTCAGAGGAAATATAAAGCTATCATGCCCCTAATCTCGCCTGACTGATAGGTATTAGGTTGGTACAGGGGCAAGACAATCCTTTAATTTTCTTGCAATTGATTTATACGCTCATTATCTTTCTTGCATGTAGACATACAACTGCAGGGTCATTTTCTTACATTTTCCTGATCTCCCTGTCTTATATCAAGCTGAGAAACCATAACTATTTACCTCTCACAAAAGTACACCCTCCTTCAATTGTATGTTTTTATTTATCAGGAACTAAACAACAATTGTGTGGTCCTCACCAACCTGGATAAACCAACAAATAACCTCAGGTGACAACAAAACTATACAACAGATTTCAATATGTAGTCTTTTTTTTCCAAAAAGTAAACCAACATTCAGAACGCAGCTAGGCGTTACTAATGAAATGCATGAGATTAATTAATTGCCAGTAACTGTGACTACCTCTATAAAAGCAGAAGTTTTGGCAGTTTGGTGTCCTGGAGTCAGGTGTGTGTCTACATCATGCCAAGAAGAAAGGACATCAGTCATGACCTCAGAAAAGCAATTGTTGCTGCTTATTAATCTGGGAAGGGTTATAAGGCCATCTCCAAACAATTTGAAATTCACCATTCTGCAGTGAGAAAGACTGTTTTCAAATGGAGAGCCTTTCAAGACTGCCAATCTTCCCAGGAGTGGGTGTCCCAGCAAATTCAATCCAAGTTTCAATCCAAGACCATTTAATGCCCAGAGATAGAGAGAGAAAAAACCAAGAGCTACATCATGTGACCTATAGACCTCTGTAAGCATGTTTATGTTCGTGACAACACAATCAGAAAAAGACTGAACATGTATGACCTTCATGGAAAGGTGATTAGAAAAAAGCCCCTTCTCTCCAAAAAGAATATGGAGCACAAAATAGGTTTGCAAAATTGCACCTGAACAAGCCACAAAAGTTCTGGAACAATATCTTTTTGTATTGATGAGACCAAGGTGGAGATGTTTGGTCATCATGCACAGTGCCATGTTTAGTGAAAATCAGACACAGCATATCACCACAAACACCCCATACCAATTGTCAAGCCTGGTGGTGGAGGGGTGATGATTTGGGCTTGTTTTGCAGTCACAGGACCTGGGAAACTTGTGGTCATTGAGACAAAAATAAAAACCACTTTATACCGCAATATTCTTGAGACAAAAGTGGGGCCATCTCTCTAAGCTGGGCAGAAATTGGGTCTTGCAACAGGACAATGATCCCAAGCACACCTGTAAATCGATATCTGAATGGCTAAAGAAGAAAAAATCAAGGCGTTGCAATGACCAGGTCAAAGTCCTGACCTCAGCCACATTGAGATGCTGTGGTGGGATCTTAAGAGAACTGCGTGTAAACGAGTGCCCTCAAACATCAATGAACTGAAGCAATGTTGTAAAGAAGAGTAGGCCGAAATTTCTCCAAAATGATGTGAGAGAAGTTTGATATACAATATATACATGGAAAAAAAGGAGAAATGGGAGTAATTGGATAATTACACCTTGAATAGCAATCATGGTGTTAATATGAAGCCACTAGCAACAGGCATGTACTTATAAAAAAATTATGTGAAAGTACATGTAGCCAAGTATGGTGACCCATACTCGGAATTTGTGCTCTGCATTTAACCCATCCAAGTGCACACACACAGAGCAGCCTTTTTTGCTGTGGCGCCCGGGGAGCAGTTGGGGGTTCGGTGCCTTGCTCAAGGGTCTCACCTCAGGGTATTAAAGGTTTGAGAGGGTGCTGGTCATTCACTCCCCCCACCTACAATCCCTGCCAGACCTGAGACTCGAACCCACGACCTTCAGGTTTACCTTCGGGTTATAAGTCCGACTCGCTAACCATTAGGCCACAACTACCCCCCCCCCCAAAAAAAGAATTATGTAATTGACCATCAACAAAATTTATACAACAGAAGTACTATGGATTTAAACATATACTGCCCAACACAGGTCATACCCAATCCAAATCCTAATTATATATATATATATATATAAAATGGGGAATAATTTTGTGTAATTATAACGACTCAAGAGAGCCAAGCTTATGAATATGGAATATGGCTAAGTATTATCAGCAGAGTGACAAAAGGATTTGAGGGAGAGAGCATTTTCAGTTTTTTGTCCAGGAGAGATGACTAAGAGGCTGCAGATGATGGTCCCGCTGATGAAGTGCTTTGTTTACTTCCTTGCCTGATTAGGTCTGGATAAGGGATTAAACAAATTTAGGCTGTGCCATTTCAAGCCTGGCACTATAGTTCAGGGTTGCATTTCGACCAGTTTGCTTTGTAGTGTTTCCGTATTAACATGGCTTTGTTTCTTTGTGTCGGTTTCAGTCTGAACCCCTACAGCTACGATAAGAGCTGTGTGTTGAGCAGTGTTGACCACCTTCCACTGGTAGCACTCCCCCTTCTTGCTATTGCATCACCGCACTACCAGGACTCTGTGGCAAGCGTCATCTCCCGAGCCAATGAGGTCTACCACAGCTTCTTACAGTCTCCTGATGGACAAGGCTTCACTGGTCAGGTTGGTCTGTTGTTACCTCATAGCTTTGGGTAAGAAGGCATAGCATTTGCGATGCTTTAGGATATGCCTTCAATTGGTGATCTGAGATTGGTTTTCCCTTTTCTTGTAGTAACTTATCACAGTTAAGAGAGATTTTGGAACAGCATTAAAGTGGAATTTCACAGATCTTACAACATAATTTACAGATTGAAAAGTCATGCAGAGTGGATTTCTTTATACTGATTGTGATAGGAACAAGGGGTTATGATGTTACAACTCTTTTTTTCTACATTTTATCTGTTTAGGTTATTATCCAAACTACCACTGAAGTAACACATGCATTGTTGGTTTATGTTTCTAATGTTATTAACTCTAAAAAGGTGTTAAATCTGTGAAACCTGTTTTGTTTGGATACTATTTTTGGTAACACTCTACTTTAAGGTTGCCTTAACAAGCATCATTTACTGCATTAATTAATATAAAAAACAGAAATTTCTGCATTAATAAGCCATAAATAATGTTAACAAAGTATAAAAAAAACACATACTGTATATTAATTTAAGTTTGCTTAATTTATAATTTATAACAGTATAATATAATGTAATATAATATAAATAATATATAATGTAAAGCGTTACCCTATTTATACTTAAGAGGTATAAATGTACTATACCTCTCATGCAGATATCTCACTTTCCGTTAGGTAAGTTTTAGAGGCTTTATATACTTTGGAAGCCTGGTTCCAATGTCTAAATATGCATCAAGTCCTCATCTGTCAAGTTGACTGACTGTTCCTCTAAAACAGTGCTTTTTCAGTCAAAACAATGGGTAGATTTTCCCTTTATAGAGCAACTTCTACCAGAGCAGTAATGGGTATCATACCTGGGGCATGAGTCATTCCTGATGAGTCATTCCAAACAACAGTAGACGTGTCTCTCTACTCCTCCTGCTTCCTAATCTGGCATGATAAATCCAATAATACACTCTTGTCAGTTTGTGAGTCAGCTTGTATGTGGACCAGGACATTGAGAGGCAGCATGAGTAACACAACCCATGATCCCCCTGATCTTTGAGAAACTATGCGCATCTACGATAAGGCTTGGACTTTTATTTATTGATTGATTGATTGATTTATTTGGGCAGGCATTTGGCTTTGAAGTATATATCTGCTTAAATAAGCAAGGGTTGTGCGTGAGTTTTTAAATTTATTTTTCACATTCAAGCATAGGTCGAGCTCACCAGACCCTAACAAATGTCTGATTTCCATCACTGCCTTTGTAAACATTACTGCCCTTGTGGTTTAAGTGGATATGTGAACATATCCATCAACACTTATCTTCTTAACTAATTAAGAAGCCCCAACAGTTGTTTTGTTGCTGTAATTAAGAACGTTATTGAAGTTATACAAGTCATATTGATCATTAACTTCCTAATGTGGAGACCTAGTTGAAACAGTGTGCTTTCAGTAGGTTCTGACTTTGTGTGCTTGTGTTTACTGTTTTCCAGGTGTGTCTGTTGGGTGACTGTGTGGGTGGCGTGCTATGTTTTGATGCACTCTGTTTCAGCAACAGCCCACAACATGACAATCCTAGTTACAGAGGGAGACACAACAGTATGGAGAGCCTAAGGGTCAGTACTTAAAGCTAAAACCACTCCACTCACTTTCCTCTCATCAAGCTATTGATTCAGTTTAGTGTTTTTTTTTCAGCTTGAGTGTAGCTTCCCTTTCAGTCTACTTTAGTCCCTTAAAAACTCTTAGAAGCATTTTGGTACAGTTGGCACCATCTCCTAATGTCCTAATAGCAGGGTCTATATGACACTGTGCTTCATTGCTCTCTAATACCTCACACTATATACATACAGCAGGCATATTTAGCATTTTTGAAATAGTGACTATTTTGACCTTTCTGTGTCTTAAATGTCCATATGACACAGGATAACCCTGGACTACTGAGAGAGGACGACTGTGGCCTGAGCTCCAGCAAGCGCCTAAGCAAAAGCAACATTGACATTTCTTGTGCCATTGACTCTTCCGACAGCCAGCATCCATTTTGCAGCAGGTATTTTTTTGCATATGGAACACACACTCTTACAGAATGCTATGTTTTTGTCATAAAGCTACACCATTGTTAAAACTGAGCTAATACAATATATATGCTTATATATTCAAATATATGCATATATTTGCATAGTATTATCATACTAGCATTTCACTTGACAGGTGACAGTTTAGGCTGAAAAGGTTAAAGCTTATGTGTGTTGTGGGCAATCGGCTACATTGTCTTTTTCACCAAGCCATTTATCAGTATAAATACACCTTCTGCTGCCTTCTATAAATAGTTTCTGCCAGTATACACATGTAAGAGACAGAAAGAGGAAATTTCCTCCTCTGTTATTTTGAAATTTCCGTAATGGTTTCACAGTAAAATATTTTTAATATTGTATGGGGTATCAGAGATAAAATATCTCCTTCAGCAGAGGCCAGTCTGGGTCAAATATGCTGTTAAAATCTATCATTAACACATATAAACTCTGCAGTATGATTTGACCATGCACCGATCAAAATGTATCTCAGTCCATTTTTTACCACTGTGGCCTTTCTTCCTGTTTAACCCAAGGGTGAGGTACACAGTGCCTCCCATCTGTAGACATTATATTACATAAAATATGTATAATAGCATTTAAATTATATTCAGTCAGAATAGAGAGGCTCTGCTGCATGGCATAAGCAATTTTCCATCCAATCCACAACCCTTGTATTTCAGCAGGAATAAAAAACTGTGCACTTCAATTTTTATAAAGAAAAAAACTAATGCTAATGTCCATACATACAACAGTGTCAACAGGTCATGAGGATTAGGTCCTCATTGGGTACAGGTTGAGACAGCTGTAATTGAAAAATAAAACGTATTTTGGTTACTAGTATTTTGGTTACTCAATACTAGGGTCCAGTAGTGTCTAGAAATACAATAAATTGTGAATTTGAATTAAGCTCATAATGTCTACAACACATGCTCCCAAATATGGTCCCAGAGTACCCCCTGTTCTTCACATTTTAGTATTTTCTCTGCTCTAACATAACAGCCTCAAGAAGGGCTGTTAATTAGCTTATTAGTTGAATTATGTTTGTTGGGAACAGGAAAAACACTAAAATGTGGAGGACAGGGAGTACACCAGGACCAGGGTTTTGAGACTCAAGCAAATACCTTCCTAAGACACCGGCTCTTGAGAAGCTTGACACGAGCAGAAAGGCTTCTTGGCGCAGCACTGCATAAAAGTGGTCATCAGCCTGACTCTAAATGAATAAGCAGTCCAAATCAGCCTCCTGGTTAAGGCACATCTTATCCATCCTTCTCTGTAGCTTTGGACTTGGGGACGTGCCCACTGCCCTTGTGTGCATTGTGTCTTGCGTGTGTAGGGTTGTGTGTAAAGCTGATAGCAGAAACATTAGCGTTGGTCCTCAAGGAAATACTTCTCTGTTGGCCGTGCTAATATGTTCCTCTTGCTCCTCAGTCTCTTAGGTCCAGTAACATTGCTAATCTTTTCACAAATCCTTTGAGCAGTTCAGCTGTAGGTAGTCTGACACCAGTTACAGGTTTCAGCATTTTATTGCCAGTTGCATAGAGAAGGACAGGACTTGTATGTACTAGAAAACAGTACATAGTCGAAAGTATTATAGTAGATAGTTGAGTGGTGTTTCCTACAGATCTGAAGTAGACTTGGGTGGGGGTCATGGGACCAAAGGTATTTATTTATTTATTTATTTATTTTTTACAGATGTTTAAAATCTTTCTTTAGCTCTTTTGTTTCTTGGTTATTATTTGAGTAAATGAAGGTGTTTCATAGCCATTAAAATTCATTAAACCTACCATACATTGCATACAATTCTAGGACATATGCATGTGTCAAATAAACAAGAATTCCATTTGATTAGATTTTGGGCTAGATTAAAAATCTTTCTTAAATAAAAAAAGGCAGAGCTTATACAGAAGCAAGAAAAAAAAAGATGCCTATATTTTTCACATGAGAATATACTGTCCAACTGTCATTTCATTATAAGTCATGTTTCATTATAATGAAACAGTATATTGCTAGACACATCATAAGTTTGTTTTTACATGCAGTCTATTAACAAACTGTAGAATCAGTAAATCTTGATACATGGCATTTCTCCAAATTTGCCAGTGCTAACCCTAGCACTAGATCTACTGATCTATTTGGCAATTAATGTACAATTAAATTATTTAATTGGTACTACATTATTTAAGATATTATATATTGTAAATATTGTAGACATATTTGGCTGTGCAGCTGGTAACTAGTACATTCATTATATAACTTTTTTTTACCCATCAGTCTTGCTTACCTTAAAAGCACCATGTACATTAGGTTCAGACTTGATAGATTTGGATAAATATGGTTCATTCATACATTCATTGATGTTGTGTGTGTGTGTGTGTATGTGTGTGTGTGTGTGTGTAGCCAGGTCCAGGATGGAATAGACCTAAGCTCGGGAGGAAGTAGTCCAAGGTGGAATCCAGGTCATTTTGACTTTGAGGTATCTGAATGTTTCCTGCTAGGCTGTCCACTTGGACTAGTGTTAGCCATGAGACGCACTGTTCTTCCTTCAGTCAAAGGTCAGTCTCACACTAAAGTACTACACGCACACACAAGCAAACACAACTTTAGTTTGTACATTGTCCTCTGTATGCACTGTTGGCTCGATAGTCTAATTATTTCAACTTCCAGCAGCATGAAATGCAGAGCTGTCACATTACAGTGGCTAGCCTTCAATCAATCAGTTTCCACCTCTTACCTTTAGAACAATGATTATTAAGAAGAAAATACTGCGCTCTATGTGTCTATACTCTGACTCATTTCGTCACTCGTGTTTTTTTTTTTTCACACCTCCTTTTGGCAGTGACTCAGCTGCAGCCTGCCTGCTCTCAGATCTTCAACCTGTTTTACCTCTCTGACCCGTCAGCCTCCAGACTGGAGCCCCTTCTGCATTCTTGCTTTCACCGGCTGCCTCCATTCCCTGTGCCACGATACCAGCTCTACCCGCTAGGAGATGGCTGCTCTACCCTCATTGGTGAGGATGAAATGATCTTTTAACCCAATTAGGTTATTAATTAAATAAATCTTCATCTACTATTGCTCGGGTAAAACACTGTGTTGTCAAATTTATTTTAACATGATATACTTTTTGTGTGCAACATATGTTGTTAGTTACATCAAATCTTGAATCTCTCTTTCTGTCCTCTTTTTAGCTCACTCTAAAACAAGGCAAATTCTACAAACATATGCATAAATGTATCTCCCTGCTGTGTAATGCACTGCTAAAAACAGAGACTGCCAAATTACAGTATGCAACATAGACACTTTCCAAACACATGAATGACTGTGCAAACTGTTTCAATCTAATCAGCTATAGAAAAAGGAGCTATCTCTGCAAGACCTGCATTTTCAGTGTAATTTCAGTTCACCTCTTTTTTCTTCCTGTCTCCTCTGTTCTCCCTTAGGATCACCCAAGGACTTGCACTCCTAGCACTTTCTCTCTGTTTGTCAATCTAGCTGTAGTCCCCAGAGCTGCCTTTCTGTATAAGCTAGTTTGAAAAGAGAACATTATAGCCTAGTTTTGGGACACATATTTATTAACTAATGTTTCTGTTACTTTGGCATTGGCCCATTAAAAAAAAAAAAAAAACTAGGCTGCCTGACAAAGAAAACTAGCACAAATTTTGCACACCTTGAATACGTATCTAGTGCAAAATGTGATATGCATTGATTTATTAAAGAAGGAAAACTGCAACCTGTTTGCCAAACATTAAAGCAAAGAGTGTAATATTATAACATTATAATATTTCTATATGATACAGTAGGTGTCACTGTCAGAAAGCTCTGACATTAATATTAATATAGCTTCTGCATGTGGAACTTGAGCCTAATTAAAATGTACTCTTGCATTACAGCAGTAATGATCCAATGACAGATAAATGACTTACAGCCTCAGAGAAATATAATACAAACTGAGTGAGGAGACTGAAGTATCACTCTGTTTACCACAAGGAATACTTTTTAAAATATTTTAAAAAAAAAAAACAAAACATGTTCTGGTAATTAATTTTTTAGCGACATGAAGTGTATCTGAAGCTGCTCCTGTGGGAAAGGTAGTCCCATCATAGTCACCACGGATCCACACTGCAAGTTTTTTAATGTGATTATTGTCTTTAATATCCAGGAATAGCTGGTCTGTTTCCTTGTTTATAATTTTCTGGGTGTTCACATTGACTTCATTTGTAAGCTGATTCAAAGGAGAATTGCAGCAATATTATCTATCAAAGACTTTTTTCTTTTATTTTCCCAAAATTTTATTAGTCTAAACTTGCAAGTCTCCAAGTTTATGTTACCCATCTCCTACCTGCCAGAGCTCTTGCAGCATGTGTTCAGCTGTATTGTGGAAATGTCTGTGCCTTCTTTGGTCTACATATCTTCATAAAGATCTGTCTCACGGTTCTCTTCTAGACTGTCTATGACAGACACGTCTCTTTGTCCGTTTGTTTGTTTCCCACGATTGATTTACCTGAGGGATTTCATGCACAGAATTTTTTTTCTTTTTTTAAAATCTGGTCATTAAAATTTATGTCCAGTGTTCTAAGAAAGGAGCACCCTGCTGGTTGTGACTATATACCACAGTCTTTCTGTGTTTATCTCCGTCCTTTTCCTTTTTTGCCTGTTTTATCTCCCTTTGTCTGTATCTTTAATTGTTTCAGAGTCAGTGTTTAGAGTAAAGCAAAGATAGAGACAGTGTTTAGATTAAAGCAAAGATAAACCACTTAGGGGTGTATTTTTTTTATAAATGTGTGTGGGCTACTTGTCTTTTTCCTGTTTGCCTATTTTATTTTGCTGATTTAATTCAGCCATGTTGGATTTTAGCCATGGTGTTTGGCTCACCAGTGCTGCCTGCTTCTTGATGCTGTTCACAGATAGGAACAGAGCTGGAACTGGGTGCCTTTGTCAAACTGCTCTGATAAGGCTCACCCTATTTAAAATTCACACCTGCAGCCATCTGCTCTCTACATCTCCTCCATCTTTCATGCTATATGAATCTCACCTCCCCAACGCTGCTCTCAGGTTTGTAATAATGGAAATTCCTCCATCCCTCTCCTCTGTCACCTGCTCCAAACCGCTCTTCTTATAAGCATCCAGGGTCTTGCTGTCCACAAACGCACTGGACTGGTAAATGAGAAATGGCAAAAGAGCCAATTGTTGAAAGGGCATAGGACCGGAAAGGTGAACCTCTGTCACTTTTAGTCACTGTGATTGACTGCACACGTGAACACGTAGATGTGTGTAGTGAATGTAACTGAGCCTTGCCTATTGGGATACTATACCAAGGGCCTTAATATAATGAAACCACATATGGTTTGGCTCCATTACACCATATGAAGAAGGCATACATATAGAGGCAGAAGTTATAGATATAGCTAACACTCAATAAAAAAAGAGTGTTTGTCTTGGATTAGAAAAATTGAGTTTCACAGATCCAGCAAGATGTTGTAGTTATATTGGGAATAAGTGGATCAGAATGTTTTCTATTTCTGACTGAGTGAAAGGTTTCATAACACAACATTCCCTCAAAACATGCAGCTATTTTTTTTTATTTTGTCATCCCTGTGTTAATGCAAAACACAACCAATCTGCAGATAAAATGAAAAAAAAAAAAAACCCATGCTAAAGTCACTGTATACAATTAGCACCACTGCTATCTTATTGTTAAAATGTGCTACTATGGTGTGAATAAGCATATAATCTTTAAATTGTATCATCAGTTATGAAACACAATGTTAAAAATCAACTGTAAAATATTACAGTAATTAACCTTCTGTGAAAACAAAAATAAATAAGTGGTATTCCTGTAAGTGCTCTAGCAATAGGTGCTGTGTCCCTTAAAAATTCATGCTTTAGAAGATAAAAAATATAATACAAATAGAGTGTAATAAAACTTGCAGTCTGCTAGGTACAGATGTTTCTTAAACAGCATTTAAGGTTACATTTGTCTCCATCCAGGTATGCCAAATTTGCAATGAGCAAGAGAATGTTTGGCTTCATAGCAGACTGTTTCTGTTGAACTATTTAAATAAAAAATCTGTTGAGCTATTTAAAAAAAAATCATATTTGTACAATTAGAACAAAATCATGTTTTGTTCAGTGTAAGCATATAGTTCAATCACACTATAGTTTAGACAGTTAGCTTCCAATCTGCTGTACATAGTTTATATTCATAAATATGAAATTGTGAATGTGTAGCCTCAGATTTAGTCTTGATCTTCATTTTGGTGTTTGGATTTGGAAACATTAGACCCAAATCAATTAAAACAGAATGTTATGTGAAAGTATGTACGTGAATGCTGGAAAAACAAGGATACAATAAGAAAAAGCCTCTATAGTCATGATTCTCAAAGTGGGGTCTGCAATTTTTTTATTCTGTTACAGTGTTGGAAAATCACTACTCATCAATCTATTATTGAGTACGTATACCGATCAGCCATAGCATTAAAAACACCTGCCTAATATTGTGTACATCCCCCTTGTGCCACCAAAACAGCTCTGACCCATTGAGGCCTGGACTCCACAAGACCTCTGAAGGTGTGCTGTTGTAGCTGGCACCAAGACATTAGCAGCAGATCCTTTAAGTGTAATTTGCGAGGTGGGGCCTCCATGGATTGGACTTGTTTGAACAGGTCATCCCACAGGTGCTCGATTGGATTGAGATATGCAGCATTTTGAGGCCAAGTCAACACCTTGAACTCTTCAAACCATTCCTGAACAAGTTTTGCAGTGTGGCAGGGTGCATTATACTGCTGAAAGAGACCACAACAACTTGTGCTACAGTAGCTCTTCTGTGGGATTGGACCAGTTAGGCTAGCCCTCGCTCCTCACATGCATCAGTGAGCCTTGGATGCCCATGACCCTGTCGCAGGTTCACCAGTTGTCTTTCCTTGGACCACTTTTGGTAGGTACTAACCACAGCATACCGGGAACACCCCACAAGACCTGCTGTCTTGGAAATGCTCTGACCCAGTCATCTATCTCTCACAATTTGGCCCTTGTCAAAGTCGATCAGATCCTTACACTTGCCCGTTTTTCCTGCTTCCAACACATCAACTTTGAGAACTGACTGTTCACTTGCTGATTAATATATCCCATTTTAATGCTAAGGCTGATCGGTGTACATGTATGTTTAATAGCCTGTTTGACTGGTCACTTGAATTGAATACGTTTAATCCCAATCCAATAACTTGGATTATTACAGTAACCCAATAACAGGTAGGCTTGTAAATAACGTAAACTTAAATCTAATGACTTTAATGAACTTGTATTCTGTGAGTGGAATTTTTTTAAACTTTACTGTACATCTGCTGATGTAACCATAGAGGTCTGAAGCACAATGATCTGATAGAAGTGTACAGTACATTGATATGTGGCAAATAGTCTGTTCGCTAATATTCTAATAATATATCTTGACACTGTTATGAATAGTCAACTAATGAATATGTTCTACTGTAAATGAACAAATGCTCCAAAATGGAGCATATGGCCTCAAGGGACAAACTAACCAAGTCATCTATTACCTGCTTACATGTAAGAAATTAGCTCAAGTGGAGGTAGTTCAAACAGTAATACAGGGTAAACATCTAGATTAGAGCACTAGTGAAAAAGCCCATTTGTGTTGACAATAACTCCATCGACTGTCACCGTATATAATGATGAGTACACAAAAGTGGGTGGTGCTGTGGAACAATCCTACTTCAACACAGCAAGCATTATTATTTGCTGATGAGTTTAGCTCAATCCCCAACAATGCTATTGTAACTTGTTACTTTAGACAGTGTTAGTGAACTAATTAACTTAACCAGAGAGAAATAAAATTTGTTATGTGGAAGCGAATTTTGTGGCTGGCAGAGCTTGTAATAACCAATACAAAACAACTGTGGTTGTGCGTGACTTTATCTATGAATGCAATTTCAGTTAGTGATAATTGCCATTACTTTAAATGATAACAGTATGCAATGCCATTTTTCTAAATAAAACCGTTTCTTTGAAAGACAGTGAAACCATGTATAATTTCTCCCCCACGTGAATTTACAGATTCACTTAGAGTGCACTTTTTTGCTTCCTTTCAGTTGATGAGATCCATAGCCACCCTGATGTGTTTCTGGATGGAGGCCGTGCTGCATTCTCCTCCTGTGTGGATGAAGCAGAGAAGGCAATGAAGCAGGAGGTTGATGATGACAGCGAGCCCTCCGGCTGCAGGGAGAACAAGCTGAGCCTCACCATTGCCAACAGTGAGTGTGTAGGCAGGGACACTCTATTAATCAATCTAAACTCCTCCACACCCACTCAGAACTGCTGTGTTTTATCATGCCAGACATACACTGTGAGATTTAAAGCAGGTTTGGTCATTAACAATCAGTCTTCACGGTCAGGCTGAATTTGAGCTGTATCAGCTGTTGTTTGACATGAGAGTGTGGGCTTGATTAATTGCCCAAACAGTCTTTATTTTATGTTAAAAATTATATTAAAAATATTTTAATTTTTCTGCATTTTTTCCCCAATATGGTCATCTGTCAATTCCCATCCACCAGCTAGCTCTCCTATATCATACGTCATCTACCAACCAAGGAGGGTAAAGGCTAACACATGCTTCCTCTGAGAAGCCAGCCAACTGTATCTCATAGACACTGATAAATTGGCCAGTGTCACTAGAGTGTGCCATCATCTCCTACCCAGACAGCACGGCCAATTTTGCTCTGTTGGCTCCCGGCCACAGATGGCTGTGGCATTGTTGGGATTCAAGCTCTCAATCATAAAGTGAATTTTCTGTTGCGCCACTCGGGAGCCACCCAAACAAGCTCTAATAGACTTGTCATATGACTAGCTACATTTGTGATTTGCCAGCATGGTGGACCAGCAGGTAGTGATGAGTTCTCACAGTTCCAGGGTCTGGTGTTCAATCCTGACTCTCTATGTCCACATCGCCTAGTTGTGAATGAGTGGTATTGGATGGGCTCCAGTGCCCGGGCTCCACTGCCACCCTGCCAAGCATTAAGCATTCACTGCAGATGAAGGAATAAATGAAATTTTTGGTTTTAGCATGAGCAGTCTCACAGACTAAGTGTTAAAAGTCATGAACTGAAATTGGTGCGTTTGCATGTGGCAACAATAATAACAAATGTCACAGAACGGTGCAAAGAGATCAGATTGGCTGGGTCGATTGAGCTGCAGCAACAAGGCACTGCCATTCTCCTAACCTCAGGTTTTACAGACTGAGTGATTAAAATGTGCAGTGTGAGCTGTCATCAAAGAACATGATTTTAAAAGGCATACACTGTGTGACATTGATTCACATTAGGTAGAACAGCTTTAGTGAGACAGTTATGGCTTCTATTTAGTGATATAATCAAATGCTTCTTATGCATAATTATGCATTAACAATGATTCTTCATTGTGAGGCAAGACCATAATGTAGACCTATTGTGTGTGTGTTTCAGTCTCCAGTAGCTGGTGGGGCTCTAAACGGCTGGACTATGCACTTTATTGTCCTGATATATTGACTGCATTCCCCACTGTGGCTCTGCCTCAACTGTTCCATGCCTCTTACTGGGAATCTACTGATGTAGTGGCCTTTCTACTCAGACAGGTAATACATAAATCTAAGAGCTTTTCTTTGAGTATTATAGAGGAATTATGCTTATATAACACAAATATACATCAGCTCACATTGATTCAAAGAGGCCAAGTCAGTTAAATGAGATTTAAGGTTCTTTGTACAATGGTGAGGCAAATAAAACCTTTTTTTTGCATTGTTTACTACAAATAGGTGTCACAAAAGTATAACAGGTTTAAGGTAGCAGTAGACTATTAAGAACAATGGGCAGTAGTACATTTTTACTTTTGCAGCTACAAATTTAATGTACTATTTCTCAAATTTACATCGCACTATTAAGGTTTTCATTTGACTCACGCTTGTACATAACAGGATTAGGATATATAGTAATGAGAATAAAAGCTTCTTACTGCTCCAGAGTAGCAGTTCTAGCCTTCACACAGTGTGGCATTATGTCTGCAAGTACATTTATGAACTTGCAAACATAAAACATTGTGAATGGTTTCATTAAACCTAAAGTCTGCATTCAGGCCTCAACACCTAGCATTCCTTTTAATATGTTTGACATGTCACATATTTCTCATCTGGCACTATATAGGTTAGATTGATGTGAAAACAAGGCTGAGATTCTTCTCAAAAATTCATACAATCAGGCAAAGCTTTCATTATCCTGACTATGAACAGAAGTAATGAAGCAAGCCCCTATTTGCTGAGTAGACAGGTAGAATAGTGAAACAGGGTTTGCTTTTGAGCTGAGTGATTTTGTCAACTGTCTGAAAAAAGGCAACAGTTATTTTTGTGATATTGTTTGAGGCTATAATAGGGCGTTATTGCATTGCATTAAAAAAAAAAAAACTTCCTGTAGCGCAAATGCTGAGAGACTAGATTCCCACCTTAAGGAAGTGTACTCATTGTTTGCCAATGTGTGTTTGTATGATTGACAGGTGATGCAGCGTGACTGTGTGAAGGCTCAGGATGCAGACAGCTTAGATCCCACCTGCTTTTTCCCTTCCAGCCCCAGAGAGAAATGGCTACGAAGATGCACACATGTTAAGTTAAGGGTGAGTTATGCACAATACACACATACACTACAGTATGATCGGTCATAGCACATGGTCATAGCACATGGTCATAGCACATGGTCATTGTTATGCCTTACCGATGGATTGCTAAAACATACTGAATAGTGTGTGTGTGTTCCAAATGCACATCTACGTACATAAATATGACAGTTTTAAACTTTGCCACTTTATGTGGCATGTTTTTACAGTCTCTGCTGATCATTAGTTATTGAGTGACTTAATTAATGCAATTCCCTGAAAGTCTGAAAATGTTTAACTGCCTCATTAAAAACAAATCTACTCATTCGGGCACATTGAATCTGGAGGGCTAATGATTGATAGAGCAGCTAACAACGAGAGCATGAATCTATTCAATGCTGTCATTTTAACATTAATCTCATTAATCTGGTTTACTTTGTTCAGGTATCTTCTTTTAAGCTTAATTCTGCATGTAGATAATTACTGAAGGTATAGTGGAGTTTCTTTCAGGGTTATAAGAAAATTTATACATTAATTAATCTAGCAGGTCAGAACACCCAGTGGCAGTTCTATACCATTTCAGCAATCAGGGTTCATATGAAAAGGACGAACAGAAGTCATTCTGCATCACAAACCTGATGATGCTGTACTTGTGGGTGTACACAGCTTTTATGTCTGTGTCTTACACTCAGCTTCTACATCACCCTCAGCCTCACTTTCAGGATCTCCACCCATCTCTTCCTGCTCTACTGTGCCCCTCACTCTCCAGACTCTCCACCTGACAATTCAATCCTGCTCTCACTCTCCTGGCTCATCAGCTCTCTCCCCACATTAATCATCTGGCTCTGTCTGACTTTCTGCATGATTATCCTTTTTGGGAATAAGTACACAATACTCATTTTTTCTCTTCATTTTGAACTACAGACTGTACAAACCTCTGTGTCATGCTACTGCCACGACACGTTTTCTGATCTAGCTAGACAATGTTATACACAACGTTATAGAAATGCGATATTCTGAATAACGTTACTGTACATGCCTGTGTTAGAATTACACAACTAAATTAGTATACTGGGAAAGACAGGGTAGTTTTAAGACATTTTGCTCATCTTTATATTTTTTCCACTATCACTGTCTTACTTGTTATTTTTTTAGTGCCATTTGTGCCTTGTTCCACTTCTTTCCAACATACGTAAGTGAAAATATCTGTATTCTAATCCAGACAGCAGACTCGGTCCACCACCTTAACAGATCTGACTTTGCCACTGTCTTCTTCTTCTTCTTTCGGCTTTTCCCTTCAGGGGTCACCACAGTGAATCATCACTCTCCACCTATCCTTATCTTCTGCATCCTCAACACTTGCACCCACTAGCTTCATATCCTCATTTATT
>CM075016.1:11527345-11538261 GCA_037576675.1 Pangasius sanitwongsei | reverse complement strand
CGCAACCCTCTCTATTTATCCGGGCTTGGGACCGGCACAGAAGTCACTGTACTGTGACCCCCATGGCTAGATTGACTTTGCCTGATCATAAAAATTAATCGGCCATGTATGTAATAATTATATTAGAGTCGAATCACTCTGCAAATAGGGGGGCCACAGGTGAGCCAAGCTTGTTGTCACAGGGGCACTGACCCCTGGCCCCTCTCCAGAACCTCCTTTATCATACTGCATACTAGATACTTCAAACTAGAGGTGTGTAACAGGACTGGAATCTCATGGGATCCAGCAAAAAGCCTTGGGAGCTGGTATTTTTTTTACTATCATGCAGGCGGGAGTCGGCAGTCAAGTATGATGTTCAGGGGACAAAGAAAGGCCACATCCATTAATGGTGGAGCGTATTGGCTTCTCATTGCACTACACAAAGCATTTACCATGTTCATTCATTCTCCTTCAGAAATTGTTTTATTTTGTTCCGGGTCAGTGTTGTTTAAATTACTAATTTGTTTACCTTTTGAGAAACAGAATCAACTAGGTTCATTAAGTGCAAACAAAAAAAGAAAATATGACAGTGGGCAGAATTGGTGAAGAGTGTCTGCTGGAATGGTGAGATAGGTCAGAATTCTTTCAGGAGGAGATGGGAGTAGGATTAAAAATCCAGTCCTGTGCCCACCTCTAATTCAATCCACCATAGATTATATCTGCAGGACTGACTAAGACCAAACACAAAGCCTAATACTGTTACATATATATACATATGTATATGACAGTTATTGCAGACCCACAGTGGCTTATTAATATGGAATATAGAAGACTGAATGGAGACAAGACACCCACTTGCATATTTAAGCATCAGTCTAATAGCTTCTTGCTCCTCTCCACTATTGTAACAAATTTCATAATCTAAAAAAAATGCTGGAAACTATAAATGACGTTTTTGTTTCCTCAGAACATTACTGCCAACCACAGAGTGAATGATGTCATTGCGACTGAGGAAGGGCCGCAGACTCTGGTTGGTCGCTTTATGTACGGCCCTCTGGACATGGTGACTCTGACAGGAGAAAAGGTATGAGAGGAATGTTTATTAGCCTGAACTCCTGAAATCACTTTTGAGGTTTGTGTATAGTTTTCTTTCTGTCTTTCTCTCCCTCAGGTGGATGTGTATGTGATGACTGAACCGCACTCAGGATGTTGGGTTCCCTTTGACACCAAAATCACCAACAGCAGTGGCAGAGTATCCTACACTATCCCCGACAGCAAAAAATTCCCTGTGGGGGTTTATCCTATTAAAATGGTTGTTAGGTATGTCAAAGCCAAGTGTCTGTTTTCCCAAGTACCCTGAAAATAATGACATCAGTCTGTGATTTTATATATTTACTTTTATTTACTTATTCATTTATTCATGTTGCATCCTGCATCCAATTGGGAGCATTCCTTTAAGGCTTTCTGTGTAGGCTTTGGTTTGAATAAGTGAATTTCTATACTTTTTACTTCAGGGTGGCTGCGAAATAACTGTCCAATATATGGTAAATTAGTTTTTAGGGCCCTCGAAACAATGTGTACTAAACATCAACAACAGTTTTTCTCTCACCTTTTCTTTCTTACCTCTATAACTTGCCCTGCAGAGGAGACCAGACGAGTGCAGAGGCTTTCCTGACTGTGCTGCCACAGGGAATGGAGTGTGTAGTATTTAGCATTGATGGGTCTTTTGCTGCTAGCGTCTCCATCATGGGCAGCGACCCTAAAATGCGGGCAGGTGCTGTGGATGTGGTCAGGTGAGCAATTCATGTGGGAATGAAGTAGAAGAGCAAAGGATAGGGTAAATAGATAGCACGTGGAACCTTTGATTTCAGTACTGACTAAATTAAGATTATACTGATACTGTAAATCAATATTAATGTAATGAGCACAAGGAGAGTGAATGCTGATGCTTTCTACTGTATTTAGACACTGGCAGGACCTGGGATATCTGATCATCTACATCACTGGGCGTCCAGACATGCAGAAACAGAGAGTGGTGTCATGGCTTTCCCAGCACAACTTCCCACAGGGGATGATCTTTTTCTCCGAGGGGTTGGTGCATGACCCACTGCGCCAGAAAGCCATCTTTCTTAGGAATCTCATTCAGGAGGTAGAATGCATCTTCTAAGCTTCTAAGCAAAAATGGCTCAAATGTATTTTCTTCTATGCAACAAAAAATCTTTGTTGTTCTTTATATCTTTGTTGGTCCATATATTCTTGATCTCCATTCCATTCTCTCAGGAGGCCCCAGGAACCTATTAAAAATGAGTTGAATTGGGGTATAATTGTAGATTATCATACTCAGCAGCCAATCAAATTGTGTTATTTGTACATATTGGATGTTCAATGAGTTATGCCATCAAACAGGCATTTAGTCCATGAGCCAGCCATGTTAGCATGTATCTGTTAAAACAATTAATTGTATGAAAGTACTGCGAATGGTAGAACGAAGTCATCCATATTTGTTTGCAGATTTGAGAAGGGATTTTAATGAAAGAAAGGCCATTACTAGCCATTAATTACTAATAACTATTTCTTGTCGGTGTTGCCATTAGAATCAAGCCATTGGTGAGTCTGTGTTTTTTTCTTAGTGGTTAATGATTTACCATTGGTTTTAAATAGTTATATTTAGTGGTAGGTTCAGCAATTTTTATGTCAGAGCATTTTTAGCTGAAAATAAAATTATTTTTTTAAGAGACCTCTGCACTATTTGGATTTTGGATATCACCCAGGATCTCAGTCAATTTGCTTGTCAATTTAGAAACCTGCTTGACTTCCATTAACAATCAAACATTTTATTCTAGGCAGCATGTGTGCATGTGCTTCAGGGGAGTGGCTGTAGATGAAACAAGGGCTGTATTAATTGGATTTTGAATTAAAATATCTAGTTTTATTTAACGTCTGCTAAAAACACTGGGTATAATTTTAACAACAGGAATCAGCCTTCTGGCTGGCTTGTGATGCTTTTGCCTCAGTTATAATGGTCATGGTGATTTGTTTTTGTTAGGATTTGTTTGTTCATAGTTGAAAGCTAATGTCCTCTTTCTGTTATGTGAAGATTGCGTGTTAAGGTTCTGTAATGGATGATGTTCAAACTATGGTTTATTTGATTATAAATTGCTTTCTTAGTGGTGTAGAATGCGTTGAGGCCAAAGGCACTGCCCACCACTTCTTTGTCCTGCCCTTTTATTTTCTTACTCACCTACACAAATACACTCACTTTACATCACTTTATTAGAAACACCAGTAAACCTGCATATTAATGCAATTATCCAATCAACAAATCATGTGGCAGCAGCAAAATGCATAAAAGAGCTTCAGTTAACGTTCACATCGGACATCAGAATGAGGAAAAAATCTGATTTCAGTGACTTTGACCACAGCATTGCTAGTGTCAGACAAGTTGGTTTGAGTGTTTCAGATACTGCTGATCTATTGGGATTTTCATGCACAACAGTCTCTAGAGTTTACACAGAATGGTGTGAAAAACAAAAAGCAACCAGTGTGCTGCAGTTTTGTGGGTGGAAACACTGATGAGAGAGGTCAGAGGAGAATGGCCAGACTGGTTCAAGCTGACAGGAAGGCTATGGTAACTCAAATAACATCTCAGAATGCACAACACATCAAACCCTGACACTACAGTTGGTACAGGCTCACTGCATATGGACAGTTAAAGAAAGGACCGAGCAGCATTTTTCCAATCATCTAGTTTCTGTGAAATTTGTGAAAAATCTCAGGAGATCAGCAGTTTCTGATATACTTAAAACAGCATGTCTTACACCAACAACCACCATGGTCAAAAGTCCCTGACATCACATTTATTCTGCTTGATGTGAACATTAACTGAAGCTGTTGACCTGTATCTGCATGATTCTCTGCATTGTGCTGCTGTTCCTAATAAAGTGGCCAGAAAATCTGACAGAAAATCACAGTCTACCTTTTTTGTTGTTGTTGTTAGTGTCACGTTAATATCCGTTTGGCCTACGGCTCCATGAAGGACATCTCCGTCTACAGCATGCTGGGTCTCAGCCCCAACCAGATATATATAGTGGGCAGACCATCCAAGAAATACCAAAACCAATGCCAGGTGACCTAACTATGATTCTATGATGCTTTGCATATGAAAATGTATAGCATATTTTCTAGGATATAAATGTACCTCCTACATTCTGGATGCTTAGAGAGAAAAAAAATCAATACATGTCTAGATTTCATGAATAGGTCATGACGTCTTTTTGTCCTGAAAATGTGGTTAGGTTGCCATAGCAACTGTTTTATCTACAGGCATGATTATTATTGAAACACATGGTTTAATTTCATTTAATAAATAAATGAATACGTTAATAAACCAATAATTTCCATGGCATAATAGTACACATCAAGATACCGTATTTGCTATATAGTATATTATTTCGATTTGTGTGTAAATTGTGAAAAATTAAAAAATTATTTTAAAAATTATTTTAAATTGGATAATTGTTAATTCAGCCCACTGAATGCCATTCAATTTAGTAAAAATTAGTAATTGCCAGAAATAATAAAAGTACTGCTTGTAATGTGCTAATAATACCTATAATGTACAAAAAGTGCATAATTGGTGCATTTGAACAACTTGTTGAAATATACTGTTATTGCATGTACCCAGCTCTATTTAATTTTTATTCCTTACTCATACTCACAGTACCCTTTGTTTTTACTGTCATGTGCAGTTCCTCAGTGAGGGTTATGCTATACACCTTTCCTCACTGCGGTGTGGCCACCAGGTTCGATCCCAGAAGACCACATCAATGCGCATGATGCTGCATAACAGCTCTTTTGGCCTCTCAGCAAAGCCAGACTTTCTTCCCAAGCGCACATACTTGCGACGTACCATGTCTGCGCAGCAGGCTGAGCTGCCCAAGACACTGATTCCTAAACCAGAGCGCTCCCAAAGCCAGCCTGAGTCTGATAAAGACCACAAGTTTGGAGGAGGAATAGGCCACAGTATGTTTCTGCTGGGGGGCATGCACCGGGGTAACACCACTCCCTGACCACAGAGAGAAACAGAGAGAGAAGAGGGGACAAGAGGAGAGAACAATGTCCAGGTAAGCCAATTCTCTGGTGTATAGGGAGTTTTATTGCTGCCTAACAGTGAAAATAGTTTGGGGGCTGAATTGGGCCTTGCTTAAGATTTTTCTTAATTACAGTATGATCAGAAAATGTTTACAGATGCCAATGTATCTTAATTGTAACGTTCATGTTTACTTTGCTAAACAATGACTCTAATGTACTGTAGAATAGTTACAATGCTTTATCTTGCACTGTAATTACCTCTTGCAATTTTGTTCCAACATTTGTTGCCAGTGGAATGATTGGGTCATCTGTAAACATTGATTTGTTGGCACATCTCCAGTCTTTGTAGAGCTTGTTTGTTTGTCACACATTTTAAAGAATTGTGTTCATTGCTTACTTCCATTGACGCACCTCAGCACTGATAAGTGCTCAATGTATCATTTTAGAGCCATCAATATTTTCCCTTTAAACCTGCAAATTAGTCAAACCCCTTCTCTTTATTTTTAGCATACATCACAAATGCGCTCAGTGTGAATTGGGAATGGGTTTATATTTTATATTTATTTTCAAGAGTCTTAACATTCAAATAGCAAATTAATCATTTCTGAAAATTAGTAATGACAAACATTACGTACATTGGTAGCTTGGTTGTGGTGACATTTGTGAGCAGGTTTATGCATCATCTGCAGCATGCTTATTACGCTGCATCATCAAAACATGCTAATTGTAATTAGTTGTAAGCATGAAAGCTATTTATTAGACTATTTATTTATTATGTTTATTTTTCCAAATGCAGTTTTGAAAAAACATATCCTACTTTTTGACAAAAAGACAAAAGGACCACCCTTGTCAGAGTGTCATGGGGTATCTGTTTCACTGCTAACACGTCACGTGCAGTATTTAAGCCCAGTGTGAGGGTTTTACGTTTAAATATGGAACATAATGTTTCGCGCTTAAAGTATATGTAACTCAGTGCACTTTACACCACCTAGCATGCGCATTCACACGGTGATAAAGGCTTACTGTTTTGTGACATACATGCTATTTTTTTATGTATATGTGGGCAGCAATTTGAAGCTTAAAAAATCGAATAGCAATTTTACCTGAAATGCCCATCCCTACACTGAATACACTGCATTACACATGACAGAGTTTTGTCCAACCATAACTATGGCTCATTAGAGCCTGTAGGGAAAGAGCTGACATCTTCTTGTTCTACTCTGTTTCAGCAGAGCTTCTTTCCATCCTCATTGGTATTCACAGACAGACTCAGGGAGAGATATTATTAGGAGCACGTATTTTGTGGTCCGAGCTCACTGTGCTTCCTACTCTGTAAACAGAAATCTGAATGCAAATGTCTAGTAGAGCTGAATGTGGTGCCTGGTAATCTTAAAACGAATTGCTCAGGCATTCTCCAAATCCAGCAATTACTTAAAAGGAAATTATGTTTGCTTCATGAGCTGTAAGGGATCACGGATAGTATTATTTCTCTACAAAGTAGTGGCGATTATATTTTTTTAACAAAACCTATACTCAGATGGGATTTTATGTGGATATGCCCTTTAGTGCCCTATTCCTCTTCTTCTGCAGCATGATAACCATGGGTGTGGGAAGGGCAGGGGTGCCAGGACTGCATGCAATCCAGCAGAGACTACAGCTTGCATTGTGCAGTTAGTGTTTGTTTATTCAGCGCCTGTAGTAAAAGGTATTCTATCATTAAAGGGTTTGTTGGTACCACTGTGCAGTTAGTGTCTTATTCGGCTGTTTATTTCAGTCCATGTGTGTGTGCATTTGTATCAAATATAATATGTTATTACCATTAGCATATGCCATACTACAGAACTATATTATTAAAATCCAGTGAAAGGTGTTTATCTTGGATACCTTGCATTAATTAATCAGTAGTATACTATGGCTGTGTACCTTGATGTGGAATGATATGACTGATATTCAGTTCAATTCAGTTTTATTTGTATAGCGCTTTTAACAATGGACAAGCAGCTTTACAGAAATATATAAAATTTATGAATTTATCCCTAGTGAGCAAGCAAGAGGTGATGGTGCCAAGGAAAAACTCCTTGAGACAATATGAGGAAGAAACCTTGAGAGGAACCAGACTCAAAAGTGAACCCATCCTCATCTGGGTGACACTGGATAGTACAATTATAAATAATTACATTCTATAACTGTATACTATATGTGTCTAAAAGTGCAATTGTGTAACCAGAAAATTCATTATAGTTTTCACATGAAGTCTATTTTGTTGAAGTTCACTGATGGAGACTTGAGTGCGAAACTGTTCATGGCAATTGCACTCTTAAAGCTATCATAGCAATTGTAGTCCTAAGCCATCATAGCAAAACTGTTTGTACCAATAATGTATGCAAGCCATAACAATACATTCTAAAAGCAAAGAGCTAGACACAACACACGCACACACACACACACACACACACAAATCACAAAGCATAACAGAGTACCTGCTATAATACAGCATGTGTTGTATTATTTTCTGCTGAATGCACAACATGCTGAGTGCCTTCCAGAAATGAAAGCTTTTCAATAGGTCTTGTAAGTTATACAAGTTCCATAATAGCTTTTAAACTGGTTTGTAACCACGTATTTCTAAAGTTCCCATTTCCACTGCAGTGATCTGCTGCTATGAAAGTCAGACTATGGGAATCTGATGGCGATGAAACTCAGTCATGGTTGTTGAGCCCTTTTACTCCCGTGTCCTGCATTAGATTGTAATTGTGTCTCTTGTGTGTTTCTCTTGTGAGCTCTCTGAATGGATGTTGATCGTATGTCTGTTAGACCTGGATCAGCACTGCCTGTGCACTTTACTGAAAGTGAGCTTCTTTGATCACATTTCTGTGAAAGGGAATATTTTCTTCTTCTTCTTTTTTCCAATAAAAATGACATTTTTAGGAATTGATTGATCTTTAAATTCACCCTCTCAGTTTTTCTACGTATATCAAACATCTAGAGCTAGTATCTGCAACAATACCCATAACTGCACCTCTTCTTGTATTCAGAGAAGTCATGTATCAGATACATATCAAAGCTCATCCATTGTATTTAGTGTAACTAATATTTTTTTTACTTATTTAATTGAATACATCTACCCTCATAAGCAGAGTTCAGAATGTGAGCTTAAGCTCAGAATCATTTCTCAGTTAGTCGCTTGTGGCTGTAGCACAAATATAGATTCTCAATTGTTATCCCACTGAGTGAAGACTCAATATTGTTGCTAGGCTGGAGAACAAGCAGTGGCATGAAAGATTAGAACAAGTGCCACTGTTCCAGTGTGACTGTAGTTGTGCACATAACTGCTATATATACACACAGTATATAAGCATATAAGCTTTCTCGTAATTAGGAACTGGTAGAATATTGTATCTGATCCACATCAGCTCAGTGTGTTCATGTTTTGTAGTTCTAAAGGGAGAGTTGACATTTGTCCATTATATGAAACAATTCCACCCAATTATCTTTCCTAGGACCTCCCTGTGGACTGACCTCTTTCATGACCTGATCTCCCACTGACTGCTCTGCAGGCTTCACAAGTCAGTCATAATACAGTATGATATATTGCTGTAATATGCCCACAGTGGTTGGAGTTTAAGCCATTTTATGAAGGGATTGCTAAAACATTTTGAGCTACTGCTGCTGAGTCCGGCTCTTTAGAAAATGTGTAGCTATTTGTTGAATCCATCATCCTGTCATAGGTTTAATGATGGCTGAATCCTCTCCCTCTCTGTGTATTCTACGCTCCTGCACAAAAAAAGGGGCCATGCCCAAAATGGCTGTCTAATGGTTATCTAATGCAGGTTTTGTGTCTAGAAGAAGTGTTAAAAAGCCAATGCTGCCTCAGAAAAACATTACAGACTGAATGTTTTTTGGCAGAATATGGAAAATTTGATTCAGAGTGGTTCAGCAGAGTTGTGCGGAGTGATAAAACATGATTTGAGTTGCATGGTGATGCTCCAGAAAGGTGTCTTCGAAGATCTGGTGAGAAATACAATAGTGTATAGTTGTGCACCTCTAGCACAGTTAACCATGGAGGAAGAGGTGGGGAACCTTTCCAGCTGCTGGTACTGGTGAGCTGCTTCACTGTGAAAAGTCAATTAATGATTTGGAATACAGAAGAATATTGCAGAAAGACTTGCTTCCCACAATTGAAAAGTTGTTTTCTAAAGAGGAACGATCAGATGCTATTTTTCAACAAGACAATTCTCCTGCCCACACTGCAAGGACCACTAAAAACTGGCTTGAGAATAAGTCCATTAGGCTCATGTTCTGGCCTGGTCAGAGTCCAGATTTGAACCCTATAGAGAATATTTATAATAAAACATTTTTTAACTTCTCATCAACTGTTTGAAGCCATCAACATTGAATGAAACAACATTGACTCTTCTTTCTGTAAAAAGCTGTCTACAAATTTACCCACAAGGCTTAAAAGTTTAAATAAATCAAAGGGAAAAGCTATCCTATAGTAAGTTACTTGATCAATTTGTTTAATTCTTGCTAATTTCCTGATGGTGGGCTAGGCCCATTTTTTTTGCCCAGGTGTGTAGAGCTCGCACATCCATGACAATGGCAGGCAAAGGTTCCTCCCATCTGGGCTATATTGGACCATTTTCAAGCAAGTTTTAATGGGGTATTTCAGTCATTCCACAGTTCTTAAAGATTGCAAGTGGCTACATGCAGTCTCTGCTTTACTCCATGTAATCTGTGCTTTATGCCTAAGTCTCCTGAATTCACACTGGATACGTTCGGCCAAGCTTCACATAAAGATCTCATACAATCCACACTGGACAGCTGCATTTCCATATACACTACTGGCAGGAGAATGAGCAACAGAGCATTTTGATTTCAGTCTGTTTTGGCAACTCCAGCATTCAATTATCAGGTATGAGTAAGTGAATTTACATTTCTGGCGATTTTGTTTTTTGTTTTGAGAAAGATATTGTTTGACAGGAAATAATGAATGGTTTAAATTTAGCTTGACAGTTGTTGGGCTCAAATATTAATGAACATTGATGTTGGAAAGGGTTGGCTTTACTAGCTACTGAACATGTTTATTCAGGGTTAAACTTGGAGCTGTTAGGCGGCAATACTACTGATACTACCTGCTGTGCCACTGCACCACTGACACCTGAAACAAGCTTAGAGCAGTGCTATACATAGCCTCGGGTTTGATGTGCCTATGATGTAGCCGGTGTGGATTGAAGTGCTAGTTAAAATGGAAGAATAATTGCCAGTGTGAAAAAATACATCTGATAGTTGACATTTAATCAAAGTTTATACTCTGACAAAAGGAGACATCATCTGCACATCAGCTGTTCCCACAGGATTTTTAATATAGCCTGTGCTGTGTTTGTCTCTTGTAAAAATGTTTACTAGGACCAGTATGCACCTCCTCAACAACTGTTGGACAGTTGTCTTCTTTCATTATGTACAGTATGTGATACACAACAAACAGTCAATTGTGCAATAAATGTCCTTTAAGAAAAGGTAGATCTTTCTTGTGCTCCCTCAGTGTCCCTGAGAATTAAATTAAGTGTCTGTTTTCTCAGCTTGGCATGTGATATATGGTGTACGCCCTTCAGCAAAAACCATACAGGTGGGTTCTCTCCAAGATGATCTTGTTGAAACAGTTATATGTTCAAAATGCTTTAATGCCTAGCAAGATGTCAAGCACAGGAATCATAGACTTTTTTCCACAGATTGTATCACCCATACATCAGGTGCAATTTCACTTGATGTTGTTATAACCCTGTGTTTGTTCTGTCATTTCTCTGTCTGTTCTGTCTGTGCCTGTGGTCTGCCTAAGAAACAACATC
>CM075016.1:11507487-11518623 GCA_037576675.1 Pangasius sanitwongsei | reverse complement strand
CGAGCATCATTGTTTTAAATCTGATGCGGGCAGCTACAGGAAGCCAGTGGAGGGAGCGCAGCAATGGGGTGGTGTGGTAAATGATAGATTTATTGACAGATTGTCTTAATGATATACGTATTTAAAAATAGTCAATGTCAGACAGACCAAATTACAGTGTTAGGGGTAGCCAGTTGAGTGTTTAAAGTAATATAGCTAATAAAGCACTCTAAAAACATATTTTGTAAAATTCATTTTGGATATGAGTTAGTATTTTATCACCAGGGTGTCTGTGTTATTTGTATACAGTTAAAACCCATATTGTTTTATCCCATATGTAAGTCACTAATGTAAGACAGCCTACACCCTGTCACTATGAATTATCATCAAAAGCTTAAAGACACCTCTCATTAAAATTTGATGTTTAACATCCCGGAACAACCTCTTAAAGCTGTGTAAAAGATATTTGGAGAAGAAGGACATAGTACTGTCTTTAGTTGAATGGAATTCATCAAACCTTAAATCATTCTTCCTGCTCTGGGAGGAGAATACAGCAACACAGCAACTTTAATAATCAATACAAAGCACCCTAAGAGCTCAAACACAGCATAAATACCCCAGAAACACAGAACTTGAGTTCTCATGACCAAGAATACAAGGAAGACCACCCAAGTCCTTAAATAAGAAGTTACAGGTGTAGTTCATTAGCTATTTCCCAGTGTGTGAAAAACACTTGATCTTGCTCTTGGACGTCACTTCCCACTCCACTAAGCCCTGGCTCTACCTTCTAGTGGGCAAAAAATGCCAAGACATCATGTTTAATTAGCAAAGGCAGATTCACTAGGCCACACATACAAAGCACTTGCTGTCTTCAGCATATACTGTATATGTAAAAGCATGGATATATGTATATTATCTTTGGCCAGTCATACAGTACTAAACTCTAAGCATAGACTCTCTTCTGGAGCTTGGAGGGAGTCCCATGGAAAAGCATTACATGGCCTACTTGTTTGATAGAGGTGTAATTAAAGTAGTCCTCTAATGATTCTCCATGAGAGGTAAAAACAGCTCTACGGCTTCTCTTGGGGTTTCTAGAGAATTCTACTACTCATACATTTTACGAAGTGCAAGCAATAATTTGCTTTTGATTACAGACTTGTTAACTGTTACATATTAGTTTATTCATTTCTGTAATTAAATGATTTGATCTGTTAAATAATGTTGTGTGTTCAGATTTCATTTTTTGCGCTTCTCCACCTGCATTCCATGCGTGGTGCTTTACACTCTGGTTGCCTGAAAAAAAAAATTAAGAAGGGGAACAAGTACTGCAAAAGAGAGTAACTACTTCATCCTGGTCTTGTTAGTGGTGGATCTGGAGCCTGGGATGAAACACAGTAACTCCACACAAACAGTTACCCAAGCTCAGGGCCAAACCAGGGAGCTGAAGCTGTGAGGTGGCAATGCTACCCAGTGTGCCACCATGCTGCCCACCTAGATAGGGTGTGAGTATTATTTCTCTGGGTTCGTGAACCTCCAGGACATTTATATATTTCTCTCTGAGTGATACTATTGCTTGCACTCCTAGAAAAATCCCTGATAAAATATTATACTGTCAAAAATCATTACAAGGGCACTGCTGAAGACATAAGTCTACACTAGGCTCAGTAAATATGCCTGATCATTGTGTCATTGGGCATTTTCACAAGTTGGCTTTAACACTCTGGCTTTAACCTCTTGCTCACTGTGCAGTAATATAACAGTAACATGCAGGTCAAAGCACATGGCTGCATCTTACATTGGACTCCTTTTCCCTCTCATGAGAAGAGGAGCACATTTTGAAACAGAAGTTTGCATTTAATACTAATTCAAGGTCATGACAATATTGCACATAGTGCCTTTATTGACATCTTGGAATACTTCTGTTGTGGAATGTGTTTTAAGACCACATTCACTTAAGTGATCAAAATAGCTTACCAAATATGTAATGCATGAACAATTTGGATTGGTGATTTAAATCAGTCATAAATTGCTAGATGTAGCTGATTCTTTGCTCCATTTGTAATTTTTACAGCCATAACCTAACCTTTTATTATGGCTTAGAATATTATCTCAGTTTTTGTATAAAATAAATACTACACCACTAAAAACTTTCTTGGGTTAGAGCAGTCATGAGCTAAAGGTCATGACTGCTCTAACCCAAGAAAGTTTTTAGTTTCATATGTTTCACTCATTTTAAAAAAAAACCAAAAAAAAAACAACAAAAAAAAAACCCTTTTATTTAAATCTTATGTGAAGTCTGACCAAAATACAGCACCTTAGAAAATGAGACTGGTGCTCTGTCCGTAATAACAATATTGTGTGCGCTTAATATAGCAATATATTCTGTTAGGCTACTAAATATTGGGGCATGATTATTGTTTGGTGTGCTTTGTGGTATGTCTCTGATGTGTTGATGTTCTTTGTAGTGTCTTTATAGCAAGGAATTTTTGGTCTTGATGCCAAGGTGAGATTCTAGTAAAATGTGTTGCTCTATTGCAAGGGTATTTTTAAAATAATTTATTTTAAACAACTTTGATATCCTGTGTAATCATTCTCAGTTCTCATGGATTAAGAGAACTCGAAGGAATTAAGCAGGTTTAAGCAGGGTGAGGCAAGAGGGCAACAGCAAGACCACCTCTCTGGGCTTGTGCCCTCTCCTCTTCCCATCTATCCCACTTAGCTAAGGTGTTATACCACTTGTGAGCTGTTCATCTTGCTTGAGGAGAGGGACCCACTCCGGCCATAGCGCCTGTTCTGCTGCATCCACATTTGTTGGGAGCGTTCTGTCATGAGGAAAGTCCAGGGAGGCAGATGCAAACTTCAGAACCTAATGAGAACAAAAACAAGACAAGACAAGGCTAGGCTAGTGCTAGACAAGACAAGGAAAACCTGAACTAGAAAACAAAAGCTATACACACTGCCAACATTGTGCCAACAAAACAAAAGCTGTGCCAACAGTGGCCATCAGTGGCCATAATCGGCCATAATTGGCCATAATCGGCCATAATCGGCCACAGACACAAAGTAAGCATGATGCAACCACAAACAAAGAGGGAAAACACAGAACTTAAATAGGGTTAGATAATGAGGAAATACTAAACAGGTGTGCAGGATTGCAACAGGAAATGAAGCAGATAACAGAAGAAGAGCTTCAAAAGTGAGTGAGGTGCGCTCTGGTGGTCCGGGGAGGAACTGTCTATGGTGGCCGTGACACAGTCACTGTTTTGGTGGGCTTCTCTGTCTTTACTCCACAGATAGGTTACAGTGAGTGGTGGTTGCTCATTGTAAGTGCTTTTGCTTCTTGGTATTCTCAAGGACACCCACTTTAACAAATCTGGGGTGCATTCCAACTCTAATTGATGCCTCCTTTTTAATTCCTTGATCCTATGTCCTTCAGAAATCAATAGAGGCTGGCCATTTTTAGGATGCAACAATTCTTAAAATGCACTCAGAGAAATCAATGAATGAGGAAGAAAGGAGACTTCCAGATTGACAATACACAAATACCACATATACAGGACTCTTTTTTTTATTGCTGTATTTGACATAAGCCTATAATATTTTGTAAATGCTTATCACTTCCAAACACCAAATTCTGTTAAATGATACAACACTATGAAACTGCAAACACAAAATTAATAAATTTATTATAAATAAATACAAAATGTGTACAAAAAGTACTTGGATACAAGCCATTTAAAATTGGCCTTTCTTTATGAGCCATATGAGAAGTCAAGTGATGAGAAGAATCTTGTTTAGGCTAAACCATCAACATTTAAGTGTAATATACACATGCAATTATGTTTTCATTCAGGATAATTCAGGGAGTAGGCCTAATTACTGTTCTGTATAGACAGATCTGTTATATAGTTAATACAGCTGAGAAGCATATCGCAGTAACATGCTGCATCAGTGAGGAAGTCTGTATGGTAAATATGTATATTTGTCCTCAATTCCTCCTGTCCTCATTTCCTTTCCTAGCATCCTTTCCTCGATTCCTTTGGGGAAGCAGCTAAGAAGTGAGGAAGGGAAGCAAGGTAAGGTATCAAGTAGGCGCAGTGTAAGAAATGAGACATACCCTTTGTATATAATGAAGGTGCCTTCAGTGGCACTAGTTGACAGACAAGGTTTTGAAGCATTATTATTTTGGTGCATTATTATTTTGAGCAAGTTATTTTGGTGAATCATCTGTTGCAAACTCCCAGTAAATACACTATGGGGAAACAAAAGAATCAAAGTAGCCGTATGTACCTTTTTTTATTTCAACCCTATATTTGATCTACCTCAGAAGCAGCTGCCACTGGTGTTTAGTTTATTTTAAAAATGACTGAATTAAAATTGGGCAGAAGGACACACACACATACACATCCCTAAGTTCTTGTACACTAATTCTAAGTGTGCTCAGAAATGATAATTCTAAATCTTTTGCATTTTTTTTGAACATTTTTGTATTACCTATTTCAATTTCAGTACTTACACATTCCTCCAGGGATAACAGCCTTATGATTATAGCCTCATAGCACTTATCATATTAAATAATGGTTCTCATCATCACTTGAAGGTTCTTCAGTTCATAATTGCATCAGAGAAGATTTTGGATACCAGCTTACAAGATATTTTGTTATATTCAATGTTTAGAAATGTATACAGGACATTACAGTCTTATATGGGTCACTAGAAGGAGAATTACTATCTCCTTATCTTTCTATTTGTGTGCTTTTATTTTAGAAGGATTTGCCCAGATCCCTTTGTAGGGGCAATGAAATTCTCTCTCTCTCTCTCTCTCTCTCTCTCTCTCTCTCTCTTTCTCACACACACACACACACACACACACACACACACACACCTAAGACTGCTCCATTTCCACCCCTTCTTTGGGATAAATAAATCTCGGGGCTGGGTTGCTTTCCTCTCTTTGTCTCTCTTCCTGCTTCCTTTTTTCCCTTGCTATCATCTTACATCTCTAGCAGTTCCATAGTCTCTTGCTGGGCCATATCGAACAGATCCATTCCCTGTTTCTTGACTCAGTAGTTATAGCATTTGGCTTATATCCATCCATCCCCAGGAGCCATGATAAGACAAACATTTACCATTTGGTCAGTGTGTTCCTGAAGCTGTTGGAAACAGGTTTACGGCTTAGCAATAGCTTTGTTGCATGGATTGATGATTAGCCCAGTGCACTCAGCATTGAATTTAGCAGTAAAGCAGTAAATTTATATTTGCCTCAGTGAGGACAGTTATCCACCCTTATGACTGCTTTGCTTTATCTGTGCTTATCTCCATGACTGAACTACTGCAACACTATGTGCATTATGGGCAGATTCAAATAAATTAACTACAGCATGTCAACAGGAATGCAAACTTTGTGGCTTGATAATAAAGATAACCTGTTACTTTATTGCTGTATGTATGCCTTGTTGTTATGAGTTTTCAATTAGAAGATGCCAGTAAGTTAAACAGGTCATTTATTTTCATTTTCCCACCTAGAAACCAAAGGGGATGCACAGCAGAGTGAACACTTTGGCAAAGTAATGAGTAATATATACAACTGATTACTCTTGGTTGCACAAGAGGAAGTAAATAGTAATTATTTGAGAACAGTATTGGTTCTGAGTGTGACCTGTGGTCATTGTAAGGTTTTGTCTTACTATTGTATATGTTAGTTTGAGAAGAAGCCTCACTTCTGTATGTTCTCATTTATACAGGAAAAAAAGGCTGCACCATAAGGCTGGTCATTAAGGCAAAAATAGCACAATTAAGCAGAAATGTGACATTTGTTGCATGACACTGCCACAAAGTTCCTCACTGAACCACTGAGGATAATTAGTATTTTCAAGGTTAAGTGTTATTGTTATGTGAGTCTGTATCGTGCCTTTATATTATATTTTATAAGCGGGACTCAAAACACAGGCAGATAAGGTAGTACAAGCAGCTCCATGATCAAAACCTCAAGAATAACAGGTGTGGGTCAAAGCTGGTAAAATTCAAACACAAAACAAGGAACTGCAACACAGAAAATCAATGCATAGGCTTGAAGGCAAATACACAACATGACTTTGCCAAGCTAAAACTAAAGCTGCTGAGACAGACAGTATCATGCAGTATTCATGCTGCATCAGAGTCCATAACCAAATGAGCTGATTTTAATGACTAGTTATGTCCTATTGTCGTGTGAGACTGTGCAGAACTAGTTCATCTGTTATCAATCCACTAACAACCCTAATGGAGGGAGGAGGTCTTATTAATGGATAAATAAACAATGAGAAGAAAGCACACACTTATAGTTTTATCTTTGAAAGCACAGAGACCATAAAACCCACATCTCTTGGCATAATACATATAACAGTGTTAAAAAGAGCAAGGAATTGAGAAGTGATCCTCTGTATATGTATGTGAGTGTGAGCGAAGATAACAGAGAAAATCAATTCAACAATATGATTTTTCTCTTCAAATATTTCTAAAATAAAACAATATTTTATGGGGGAAGCTGATATCACTGTGTTGATGTCATGATGTATTTGTTTCAGTGAGTAATAAGCTAGTCTTGTGTTCTCAATATGCCATACCAAAACCTAGTCTAATATATCAAAATTAGTCAGTGTTCTATCTATAGTTAAGATTTGTCACTGTTATCCACAGTTGTTGCTTTCTAAAAGTAGTGAAAGACAGCAGGTTTCAAGCACAGATGTGCAACTCAGAAATCTGGAGCACACATTCAGAAGATGAATAGGTGTCATTCAAGCTCCCTCTTCATCTTAATGAAATCGATCTCAAGCGAGTTCCTCTGCCACTTCACCTGCCAATCTTCTAATTTCATCTCCTACAGGAAAGTAAAACACTGCCAGGGAGCCATGGTACCAGCAACATCAGCTGTTTGCATAATTCCTGGAGCATTCGATAGGAACCTAGGGCACCATCTGTGTTTGGAGGGGAAGAGAAAGGACAGTTAAAGAAATAGAGTATAACATAAAGTGAGAAGCATTAGACATGCCCTGCCACACAGATGCCTTGTCACACAGATGACTACTAGCATTAGTGAGTGTCCCCCGCCTTGTGCCCCAAGTTCCCTTTGATAGGCTCCAGGTTCCCCCACGACCCTGTGTAGGATAAGCAGTATGGAAAATAGATGGATTTCCCATTTGAATTCCTGTTAGAAATGTGGATAGATGTATCTTCATGAAAAAGCAAGTGCTGGCTTATATCATCCATGAGACAAAAGCAAAAGTATATATCAAGGTGTTTAGAGAGTACACACTTTACAGCAATGGTGCCCTGGTCCTACCACTACTGCTAACTCCATGTAAGAGAGCCATCATGTCACTAATCTCTGTGCCTGACTGAAGGTTTTGGAGCTGGCATAGCTGTTTAAGGAGAAATCATTCGGCTAAGGCAACCATTCAGATCTCTCTTGCCATCTGATGCACTCATGAACTTGTTCACACACACGTTTGTCTCGCTATGCTAGTCCCCTTCCACTGACATAATTATTGATGCAGCTAATTAATGCTATACCTACACCTAACCCTAACCCTACTCATTACCTCAGTACCAAATGGAAATCTTTTTTTAATAACAAAAAAGCAGGGACATTTGGTCCCCACTAAGATATAAAAACATGAGGCGTTGTCACCTTTCAGTTTCTCTTCTGCTTCTTAATTACTTCTTAGTCATAGTGCTAAATCATAACTATCTAACTAACTTATACATACACTCAGAACCTTGTTAATATCTGCAGTATGGCACATGTTCACAAGAACAGCACAGAATAGTGACAAAAATCCAAATTGTTGAACATTTTAAATCAAGAGATACATAGAATCTCTGTGAGCCACAAACTGACACAGAGTGTAATCAGTAGAATGGAAGAGAAAGGTTTTTGTGGAAGAGATACAGTCCTGCTGGTTTCTAAAAGGTTTTCCAAATGGCCAGGGGAATAGCTGCAGTAACTTCTTTGTACTGGCACCCAGGTGGTGGACTGAACTTCCTCTGGTTGTCCAAACAGCTGAGTCACTGTCTTTCACCAAAGAGCTCAATTCATCAAATGATTGTACTTTGTTTTTGTTGCTTTTCTTACTTGTTGTTGTATTATTCATGCTTTTAGCTTTATCTTTATCTTTAACCCTTTTTTGTTTCTTGCATGTTCTCCCCATGTCCATGGGTTTCTCCGGTTTCCTCCCACCTTCCAAAAACATCCCAATAGACAGACTGGCAACTATAAATTGCCTCTAGGTGTGAATGAGTGTGTGAATGTGTATGCATGGTGTCCTTCGATGGACTGTCCTTCTAGGGTGTATTCCCTCCTTGCACTCTGGTGGTTACTGAAGCGGCAGTTGCTGAAGATTAATGAATGAATTAGTTAATGACAATAGTGCGCTTCTGCAATTCAATCTGGATAAAAGCATCTAGTAAATGCTATAATGCAGACGTAGAAGTCTTCTGCTGATAATGTTTCTTTTTGCTTATTGGGCCAAATTATAAAAACGTAGACTATCAGTTCAAGGCTGATACAGCTACATCAGTTGATCAGGGTTGCATTATTATTTAGAACATCTATATACACATCTACCTTTTTTAAATTAACTCCTTGCAATACAAAGAGTTTCTGATTTGTAGGATGTCTGTTGATCTTGTTTCTTTATGTGTGTGACACAAAGAGAGTTCTTACAGAGTCAGTTCTTTGCAAAGCCAAAGGCTTTATTCAGAAACTTTGTTACACAGACAATACCATATTCCAGCATGGAAAATATCAGTTAACCACTAATATAATGATGCTGATTTTACACAAAAGCTTACAACTAGAAAATGTAGCTGGCCACAGTGGCTACTCATCAACTGAATTATGACTTATTTACAATATTTTTTGTGTAGCACAGGACGAACTAAACACTTCACCTACAACCAACATAAACTTTATTTCTTTCCCAGCCTGAAGCACAGTAATGATGAGAGCTGTGTATCAAGCAGAGTGGACCACCTGTCACTCCCTCTTACTTGCTATTACTTACTAGCGGCATGCAGCTGTGATTGTCATTTCCCAAGCCAATTAGGTCTTCCACAGCTTCCTGCAGTGCCCTGATGGACAAGGCTTCAGTGACCTGGTTGCTCTGGTGCCTGCCCACCACTGTGGACAACCGTAGAGTAATGAAAATCTTTGTAACCGGTGTCCTACATTGCTAATGAGATTAGCATTACCATTTACCTCAAAGTCCTAGGCTCATCTTAGAACAGCATTCAGTTTGTATCAGAGCATTAATGGGTATCATACCAGTACCTGTCTGATTGAATACACTCTTGTCAATTTATGATGCACGAGAGAAACAAAGAAAATGGTCTTTGTTTATAACCCTGAGTAGACCAGCACTCACAGTAAAGCAGCATGAGTAACATATTAACCATCTGATCATGAAGATAAATGATAAATTTGATAAATTTGGGACTGCTCATCCAATGTGTTTGTCTCATGCTAATATTTGTGGGATGTAAAACGTGAAAACAAGGCTTTGGGTAATATTCATCCAAACGGTTAAGAAATCTTTTCTGCTGTAATTTAGAAACTTAGTGAACGAAATATTGAGCAGTATATTGCGCCACCATTTCCAAACCTCCCACTATAGAACTTTAACTGGCAGCATTGACTACTTGCAGGAGGTTGTTTTGACACAGGAACAGACACTGTGATTGTCGTTGTGTGTATGTAGAAGTATTGATTCATCACTAAAACAAAGGTAGCTTGAGCCGCTGTCCTGGCCCTTAGTAACTTGGATTGCTTCCAAACCTATTTCCTAGACCCACTCCAAAGTCATCTTGCTCCCCTCTTATCTGTCTTTTGATTCCATATTTGTTATTTTTTTACTTTCAGGTACCTTACCATCTACAATAGTAGCTTAGAAACTCTGCTTTCAGTCCTGGCAAGTACCCTATCCTTATATTTCAGACTCTGTCAGTTGTAGCGCTCACCAGATATCTCTCACTACAAGAAATGACTGATTTTTTTTTGTGCAGTTCTCTGTAATGGTAATTTGTCTGACCCAGTCATGTCTCTGTTTCATATCATAAGTAGCGTCACCTTATGCTTCTGAGGGAAGCCATTTCTAACCCAGCACCAGCAGCACTGAATGACTGTGTCAGTTTTCTTTCTTGCTGCCTATCAATATTTTATAAAATATTGTTGTTACCTGCTCTGCTCCTGCAGCCTTCTATATATATAGTCTGTGCCAGTATGTATATGCAAAAGAAGAAGAAGGAAATTTTTCCTTCTCTGTTGTTTTGAAACTATATGGCCAAACGTTTGTGGACACCTGACTATATCTCTGACTATATAGCTATATGGCAGAGTTGCCAATACTTTAAACATACAGTAAATAACTGTAAAACATATTTACAGTAAAGTACTATAATATCTTTGCAGATAATCTCTATTATTGTAATAGTATATTACTGTTTGTTTCTAGTAATATACTGTAAATATAGCAAGTAAAGTACTTGTAACTATAATTATAGTATAAAATAAACCATAATCCTGTAGATTTGCTCATTTGGCTGATGCAGGATACAACTGAGCTGAAGGTTAAGGGTCTTGCTCAAGGACCCACCCATGGCAGCACTGGGATTTGAGCACACAATCTCATGCTCGGGAACTTAAAGCTTCAACCACTGAGCCACCACAACTCACTCAACTAGCTTGCACTGATGCAAATTTTTACAAGCATATAACTTGTAAACCCAAGGTTGACACAGGGAATTTTTTTTTTACCATTCTCACCCCTGCCAAAAACATTAGATATCCCACTATGCACTGTGTTTTCTAGTATTTTACCAATTATTAAACTAATGCACTGCTCTAATTGCCTAATCATTTATAGTGCAATCGTGTAAACTAATAAATTAGTATTTTTAAGGTAAATTTACAGCAATTTTTTACAGTGTTTTTTGAACATCCCATTCCAGATTTAGTTTCAACACTACTTGCTGTGCCACCCTGCCACCAAATTGCTGTCTAAAAACCACGGCAGGGGGCAGAGCTTTCTCTTACCAAGCCCCAATGGAATAGCCTCCCAGTTAATGTACGTGAAGCAGACACGGTCTCAGTGTTTAAGTCGAGGTTGAAGACTTATTTAT
>CM075016.1:11464686-11497168 GCA_037576675.1 Pangasius sanitwongsei | reverse complement strand
AAAATGGCTGTAATTCCTAAATGGTAAATGCCATATTTTGTGGAACCTCTTAAAATAAAGCTGAAAGTCTACACTTCGATCACATCTTGATTGTGTATAATCAAGTGGTGGTGGTGTATAAAGGCAAAATCACAAAAACTCTGTCATTGTCCAAATACTTCCGGATCTAACTGTATATATACAAATTTGGGAAGGGGAGTTGATTGTCTTCACACAGGGAAAGAGTGCTTGATCGTATGTGACTGTAGCTTATACAGTGGTAGAAGCTCACTATTCTGTCTTTGTGTTTGATTTTAAGACTGTCCTATTGCCTATTTTTCTTCCAGAAGATTCTCATGGACTCCCTGTAGTCTCTCACACACTGTGCTCTCAGTGAAAGTAGGCTATAATTTTGCTCCTGGCCATGGCTCTCAAAAAGAACAGAATCTTCCCAGTTTTTTCACGAGTCTTTTTCCAATATACCCTCACTACACTATCCTGTTACAAGCCACCAGTTTGGTGAAAATCAGAAATTGTCCCAGTGTGTCATATCTTGTGACTTCAGGTTCAGTAAGCAGACCCCTTTGTTATTCATGTTCATCCTGCTAGCATGAGATTGATCTACACTCCTGCTGCACGCCTGTCAGCTCTTAAATCCTCTGTAGCATAGTAGAGTCACATGCCCAGTAACTGCAGGAGCTTGTTTGGAAAAGAAAGAGAGAAATAGAAGAAGGGAGAAAGTTATTTTCGGCTCTAGGCTCTATTCTGTCAATGGCATTTAGGTCACTTGTGTTAGGTTTTGCTAAGGCTTGTCAGTATGTGTGTTTTCATGGTTTTGTATGTATTTCTTAGTAGTGAATTTGCAGTGTTAGTTGTATGTTAGTGTAAGTTGCATGTTAATGGTAGTGTGGTATTTGCAATGTTATTGTGAGGACAAAGCTTTGGTCAGCTTTGCCAATTCAGTGTATTTTAAATGAACATCTTTAGCCCAACCTCTGGCTGCCTTGAAGACTGTAAAACAGCACAGGAGCACTTTAAGTACATGCCTACAACACCAAATCACCCCTAGACTTGACATTAAGAAAGAACCACAGCATCTAACTGTGCCAGGTGGGCAGCTTCAATGTTTGGGCTACAGCTGAAAGGTAAGATCCTTATAAGGATCTTTCTCTAATAGAAAATTTCTCTAATAGGTAGAATATTTTTTTATTTTTACAGTTTGAATCATTTTCACTGGAATCTGTTCAAATTCAAGTTGCTTCAAAGTCAGCAAAGTTAGCACTGCAGATTGTTTATATCTTCCACTGCTATCCTGCTAGCGCCACAACCATCAGGAGTCTACATCCTGGAGGCTAAAATGCACCACTAACACTGAAAGTTTACGTGTAAATACACTATATTGCCTAAGGTTTGTGGACACCTGACCATAACACTCACATGTGTTTTTTGAACATTCCATTCCAGTCTTCCCTTTGCTGTTATAATGACCTCCACTCTTCTGAGAAGGTCTCCACTAGATTTTGGAGAATGGATGTGCGGATTTGCCCCTTCAGCCACAAGAGCATTAGTGAAGTTGGGCACTGATGTCGGGTGAGGAGGCCTGGCGTGAAGTTTGCATTCCAAAGGTGCTCAGTGGGGTTGAGCTCAGAGATCTGCGCAGGCCATTCAGGCTCTTCCACACCAACCTTGGCAAACCATGTCTTCATGGACCTTGCTTTGTGCACAGGGGAATTGTCATGCTGGAACATGTTTGGGCCCTTAGTTCCAGTGAAGGGAAATTGTAATGCTACAGAATACAAAGACATGCAGCAACAGTTTGGTGAAGGTCCACATATGGGTGTGATGGTCAGGTGTCCACATAATTTTGGCCATATAGTGTATTAGCCCAATTTAGGAGGGAATGAGTGGTGTACTCTCTAGTACACCCACCACATCATCAGCATTGTGAACAGAATCTGATGCAATAAGCAAAACCAATGTCTTGGCAGTCCACTGAGAGTAACTGAGTTTGATTAAACTTAAACACACTTTCCCAATTTGTAAAAACAATCTCACAGATCAGCTCAAAACAATCCCAGAGGAGAATTTGTCTGCTCTTCCTCTGTGTGAGAGGAGAATTAGAAAATAGTCTTGACTGTATCTAGATTTTCCCCTTTCACTGCTTTGGCTGCAGGACAAATTGATACACTGATTATTTTTGAAACACACACACACACACACACACACACACACACAACCAAGTACATAAATGTACACTACCAAATGCACACCACCAAGTGCTCTGCTGATCCCTTTTCACTGCGGAATGGGGTACTGGTTAAATATGTCCTTGGGCTATGCTTACAAAATATGTTGTATATGAGTGTATATTGGGGGCATGGTGGCTTAGTGGTTAGCACATTTGCATCTCCAGGGTTGGGGGTTTGATTCCCGTCCAGTGTGTGTGGAGTCTGCATGTTTCCCCTGTGCTTTAGTGGTTTCCTCTGGCTACTCTGGTTTCCTCTCCCAGTCCAAAGACATGTGTAGTAGTCTGATTGGCATTTCCAAATTGTCCAGAGTATGTGTGTGTGACTGTGCCCTGCGATGAATTGGCACCCCGTCCCCTGCCTTGTGCCCCAAGTCCCCTGGGATAAGCTCCAGGCTCCCCACAACTCTATGTAGGATAAGCAGCACAGAAAATGGATGGATGGATGGATGGATCAGTGTATATTTGAAATATTATCTTCTTTTATGTAGGCATTTATATATGCACTTATCACTGGAATGCCTGCCATAAAATGTTTGGTCTTTATTTTGACCCTGAGCCAGCTCTTTGCTACTAAACACTTGGCTCCACCTTTATAATTGATCAGGAAAGCTAACTATTAGATGTTGAATGCAAAATTAATAGGCTATAACATGCTATAATTTTATGGCCTGGGTCTGTGATGAATTTTAGCCCTGGCATCTCCCTGTTACAACCACATTCTTAAAAAGTATATGCGTCGAGCCTTCATAAGCAAATACAAGAATTTTCTGCTACCAAAGATTTCCACTTTTTTCTTTGCTGCAATCCAGACTGATTTCATTTTTAAGACTCCAATAACAAGAGGGTTTCTTAGATCACTTAATGTATTGTCAATTTAATATAATGTAATGTAAATTTAACATTTTATAAAATTCTTTTTAATTCATTCAGGATGTTTGGTGAACTGGTGTCCCTTACAGGGTGAATTCCCTCTTTTGTCCAGTGTTTCCTGAATAGGTTCAGGATCCTCTACGACCCTAAGCAGGACAAAGCAGTTACTAAAGATGAATAAATGAAAAATCATTATGTATTATTATTTAATGCAAATTTCCTGGTAACATAATGGTAATGGACAGCGATGGTTCAAATGGAGCCATGCATTTTTTATCTGGAGTCTCCAGAATCACCTGTGATTTTAGGAAAGTGCAAAAAGATCCCAGCAGGAGGATTTTGGCAGACTGCAGGCGCTGTTCCATTACAGCACCAGCATACAAGCCGCCATGCTGTTGTCTGTACCAGCACACAAGCCAATGTTATGTAAAGCATGAGGGCATGGCACAGCAGTGTGTAGGCTATAACTGCCTTGCCAAATAATCCCAAACTCACTTTACCAACTTGATTCCAGGTAGAAGCAGCAGAAATCATTCATTCATCATTCAACTTCAGTAAAAGTGCTTTATTCTGAGCAGGGTCACAATGGATCTGGAGACAATCTTGGCAACGCTGGGCACAAGGCAGGAGAATACACTCCAGATGGGAAGACACCCACTCATACACTCATTCACACCAAAGGGCAATCTAGCATAGCCAATCTGCCTACCTGCATGTTTTTGGACGGTTGGAAGAAACCTACACGAACACAGGGAGAACATGTGAAACTCTGCACAGACAATAACCCAAACTCAGGATCTAACCCAGGACCCTGGAGTGGCAATGCTACCCACTTGATGCCACCTGCAGCAGGAATCAATAGCATACATTACTTATCTATGCTCTTTGACCTTACTGTCTAAGCTATAACCATCTCTCCAATAATACCAAACTAGCTTTATCATCTTGAATCCAGTTAAAAGCAGCAGAAAACAATAACATGCATTCCCTGCTTGTCCATGCATATGAGCTCTACTGGAGATCATAGGAATGCCCTCTAAGGACGCCACAGTCTTGATTCTTCTCTGTCCAGACACTCACGTGAGTTAATTACTTGTATGGACTGTGCATGAAACAGATCCTGAAATCCTGTATCCTGTATCATGAACTGCCCTCAAAGAAGGAAGATTGTGTTTTGACATGATGCGATTTGAATTTTCGAAGCGTCACGGGATGAAAAACGACGAGCAGTCGCCTGCGCCGCTGGAGGCAGTCGAACATAAGGCGCTACACACACGCGCACACGCACGCGCACACGCGCGCGCGCGCGCTGGAGAGGGTCGGCGCAAAAGACTGCACAAGTACAGACCCCGGCGCGCGCGCGTGTGTGTGTGTGTGCGTGTGTGTTCAGCAGAAGCCGTGTTTTACCTTTCAGGACTCGGACTCCCTACAGGCAGAATGCGCGGAGCATCCAGAAGCAGAAATTAGTGTGTGGAGGTTTGAGGTGGCGCGTGTCTCTGTCAGCTGCTTCACCCGCTGCACTGAGACGTGCGCGCCGTCCAAACTAACTGACACTCTTCTGTCTTGTGGACGGCAGGGAAACACACACACACACACACACACACACACACCTCCGAAATGGCTAAGGAGACAAAAGGCAAAGGTGAGTTCCAGTTGCATTTTCCCCCTCATGCACAGCCTCGGTGTTGTCATTGTGTCATGCTTTAGTTCATTAACAGGTAGAGACAGTCACCGCACCTCTCACGGCACTTTGCTCGCTGATGTGCAGGAATGCGTGGTGTGAGCGCTCGGAATCGCGCGCGGTCAATACCAATCACGTGCTCAACGCCTTAACCTGCTTTTATATCAGTCTATCTGTTTACAAACTTAGATTTGGTACATAGATTTGGAACGGCTCTAATCGATGCATTATTTTATTCCACAGAATAAAAGTACGCATGGTTTACTCTTAATTCAGAATTGGGAATTAAAAATTACGCACAGTTGCACATACTTGTGTTGGCATTGCCTCCCAGGTGGTTTTGACAGTTGTTCTTGTTTTGCTTAAGCCATTTCTCTCATTTCTCTTTATATTAGTAACCACTGCAAAGAACAATGTCAAGCACGCCTTAGTTTGAAGGCTGGATTCAGTTTCCAAAAGAATAGGCCTTATTTTGAAGTTAAGCCCGCTCTTGTTTTACTTATATAAACTATGCACAATAGGATATGAACAATACACAAGAGACATGACGATTTTAAAAATATTTGTCAATTGGTACAGGGCTATCATAGGCACGTTTGCTTTACATGTCCTGTATACTATCAGAGCAGATGGACAGTGTTGTAATAGTTTATGACAGCTGGTAGTTGATAGACATTGATAGTCATTGCTACTGTGTACAGTATGATGTAGCAGCATCTGCACTACAGCCAGTGTAATGTTTCATAGCATTCTTTTAGTCCCAAAAGTCAAGAGCATTTATTTTAAGGATTTATTCTGCTTTCATACAGATTTACAAACTTGTAAGCTTTCTCAGAATTCATTTGTTCATGTAGATCTTCTATGCTCTCGTTTGGAATGTGCACGCACACATGCACACACACACACAAATCTTTTTTTTTGGCTTGTGTATATTTTTAAACTCTCATTCTGAGATTTTCTTGTCCTCTCTGTCCGGGTTTAGTACAACAGGGTTTAGGGCCAGAAATACAGTATTGAAAAAAAGCATACCTTTGCCAAGTGCATCTAAAATCACAAAAACCACCTAAGCACAGAGAATGTAGAGTCTGCGTGAAATACGTTTAAACAGTTAAATACAGTAAATAACTGGTTTAAAATGTTTTGTGTATCATATTCAGTGTTTATATTCTCTTTTTGTTTGCTGTTATTAATAACCTACTATTGCTATGTGCTTTGGCTCATTTCACTCCTCACAGCTCTGTTTATCAGCTAGCATCTGCTCTCATCTGCTGCCTTGAGACTCACAATACACAACCTTTGGTTCACTTCCTACAGATGGGTCAATTCAGGATCAACCTTTCACTTTCAGACTGCGGTTGAAACCGTGATAGATCATTAATGTGTCTGTTAGCATTATATTTATAATCACACCTCTATTGGGGAATACCTTAAACAAGACATGGATATTCCTGTGTAGCAGCTGTGTAACTAACCTGCTGCAGTAGATTATATTATTATATTTGGATTATATTATATTATTACTTTTCTAACAAAAAACAAGCGAAAAAATATGTTGTATACAAATCCTGTAATGAGATGTTTACATTAGGGCTGCAACAAAGGATTATTTATAATTGCATAATCTGTTGACAGGCCTAACTGACTAATAATCTAACAGGCTATTAGTGTCCCTGTTTTAATGACAATAACTAATTTAAAGTTACACATAATATATTTGACAAATAATTTGAAGATTCAATTGAATCATGTTTCATCTCTCTTTTTTTAAAAAATTGTACTAAATCAGTAGCCTGCATTGTCTTACCATTGTACAGACCTTGATATTAACTATGAAATTGCTGTGCTGTTCACACATGGTATTACTCTGAGTGGAATTTTTAAAAACTTCAAGCCATTACCATGAACCATTATGTAATCTAAAGTCAACTGGTTAGTCTATTTCTCTTATTCCTGAAATGCATAATCAGTGTGCTGTTATGGAAAAAAAAAATACAGGCCTTTGCAGTCTTACATTATAAAATCATTTTTGTTGGTGGTTAAATAAAGAACACATGAACTATAAAAATCCATGATGAAGAATTTTTAAGTTGACAGCTGGTTTTGTCAACTAATTGTTACAGCCTTACTTATTTAAATTATTAAATAAGCCTAAATAATAAAGCATTAGGTGGTTTGTGGCTTGTGACTGCGCAGTGTTACCTCTGCCAATGAGACTTTAAGGGAGCAATTTCATTGGACGTTTCATTCTGACTGGTTGATGATTTCCTGCAGTGTTGTTACACTGAAAATTTGAGAGTTGGCAGGTTGGCAGGTTGCATGAGACCAGTATAATTCTTAGTGTATGCATACAATTTTGAGTGTTACCAAAAAAAAATCTATGCCTGAGCAGGATAATTTTCAGTGTGCACAAGTATTTTTGTATGAGAGCAAAGTAAGCTGTGTAACAGCAAATGGAATCCTGCTCATGAATTTAAATATTATACTTTTGACTACTGGAACTAAAATAATGCCTTAGTGATCTTTCATAGCAACCCTTTGAGTATAGCATGTAAATTCATAGTTACCTTTAACCACTATATAGCATTTATTTAGCATTTCATTTGCTGCTCTAAGAAAGGTATTTGCTAACAGCCTGACAAAGACATCAGGACATGGAATTTAATGCTTCTCACATCCCACATCCTCAGTCCATTTCATTACAGGGCTCTTCCCATTTCTCTCCCCTCATCACCCCCCATTAATAAGCAATGTACCAACATTGCTGTTTTATAACAGATTGGTGTGGTATATTTAAACTGAAGGATATGTGAGGAGATAATAGTGGGGAGACTGGCTTGTTTTTCATTTACAAAGGCAGTAACAGGATTTCCAACACTAAATTAGAGCCCATCGTTTCTCTGCCAGTCATTCTTTATTGGATCTGTTGTGATGTATTCATCCGTGCTGTTTAGAAATGATGTTTTCTTACTGAACATATACACTTTTGTATAAAACATCCAAGCAGAAGCTTGTGTGATAAGTAAAAGCCTGGTAATACTCTGCTCAGGTTTATAAAAACAACTGAAACTGCACATATAGTCAGTAGTAAGTAGATCACTGAATCTTACTATTGTTGATATCATTATACTGTATAGATTTGTTTATTGCCAATGCATGACTGTTGTAGTGAAATACTCTTTACCCATGAAAATGTGGAATAGTCAGCAGGTTTCCATGATCCCTTATGGGGAATCCCATTATTAGTGTTGTATAGAGTATTAATTTTAAGAGCAGCATGGTTTGCCAATAAATGCATTAATTAAATTAATTAATTAAAGGCAGTACGGAAACTATAATTCATCTAAAAGATTTTGGTGTTATTCAGTAATATTATCGTAACTTTCAGTGTGGTGTTAGGCTATCGTAGAATAAAGAATGTGTTAATAGACTCAAACAGCTTAAACTGCAACAACTAACTTCGACAGGGCATCAATAGGGGGATTAAACATAACCTGCTGTGCGTCTGCTTTTTTTCTATTGTTGCTATGGTGATGTGAATGACTTCTCACATGTCCAACTCGCCTAGGTTAAAAGAGTAAAGCCTTTGTAAAAAAAAAAAAAAAATCTTTCTCACTTCTGCCAGACTCAATGACAAAAGGCACCCATTATGATCCTTCAGTCCCATGCAATAGTAATATGGTATCATAATGAATATTTTATAGTAGTATATAAAATAGTGTTGTGTAGATATCTATATTTTGAATTAAGGCTGTAATACAGCTTAGCTGAAGTAATCTTGAGAAAAAACAATTAGAGCAGATAAATAATTTGATTTCATATAATCAGCAATGTGTTTAACAAATTTATAGCTATAGGGGAAGCCTTTATTGTATGAAATATTAATGGCATCATATTTCATCATGTCTTTTTGAACCAAAGCAGTATTTATTATAATAATATAATTATATAATATTTTAATATATAATATATATGCTTTAGATTGATAAGGTGATACTATATCCAACATCCTTAATGGCTTTAAATAAAACAGGACATTTTCAGTTCTCTCTGAAATGTTTGTGCTCTGCCTAATTTGCACAACCATTTGGATGAAGCACTAAGCTAAAAATAGACTTCTGTGAGAGGCAATAACAGACAGCAGGTCCATGCTCGCTGCTACCCTGCAGTCTTTTGTGAGCAGGAGATGGAGGGTAAGCAAGAAAGACAAGGAGAACGCAATCACACAGCCATTCATGACTGAAGCATGAGAATGTAACAATGAAAGCTAGCTCCTTATGTAACTATAGTTCTGTAAATAACCGGATAACTCCCAAGGGTGCTGAGGATCACCGGGTGCTCCTCATGGAGTGGCATGTCATGGGGGATGGGTGTCCAGTTTGTCTGTAGACCATGGTGATGACTACCCAATGAGACAGCTTACACATGGGAGCCCCTTGTCTCTTTCTTCCATGATCTGAGGTGCTATGTGTTATGTGACAAAAAACAAACAAACACACAATTGGTGTTGTGGGTTGCCTAGCACCATCTAATCTAACTTGGGCACCCCTGTTTTAAGAGTGGCTGGCAAGACTAATTCAGAGCCTGTCAGCAGTGTCTGAGAGCTAGCAGGGACCAATTCAGATGCATATTCAGACATCAGTGAGGCTGGAGGTTGAACACGGCGATCCAGCTTCTAGGTCATTATCCAGTGGAAATCTCCCAGTTGCAGCTGAAGACACAGCATCCTGGTACTCCATCAAGGAGTTGCTAGTCAGATGCTGCGTCTTTTAGACGGTCAATGCTGAGACAGTGAGCATAGCTGGTGCCCATTTTTGGTTTCAAATACCAGCTGCACAGACATGAATCTTGCAGCATGGTGCTCTACACTATCCACTCGGTGTATAAACTCACCAAAAAGATATATAGCTGCAATCAGTGATCTGCAGGGTCCATGCAGTCCTTGCAAATAGCATCCCTAAAGGCTAGTTCTTGCCAAGAAAAATAGAACAATAAAGAGACCATAGATGAACATACTTAACAAGTTTTGTGATGATAGATCCATGCTAGTTGTGTAAAATGCCTGATGAAAACTGATTGACTGAAGGCAGCCATATTTTTTATTTAATTCAGTGATGATTAAAAATTGAGTTACAGATTAGCAGATCAATGCAGCTAACCATATTTCATATCATTTGGAAGTTCAGCTCCTGAGAAACAGCAATTTGAACTTAACCCCAACCCCCACGAATATAAATAGCGCCCTCCAGTGGCCAATTTGAGTGAGACTGCATCAGGTACTAGTAGGTCCCTCCCTGAAAATACCATTTAGGTTTAGCTATGACCATAGCTTAATGGAAACCTTGTCAAATGTCTGCTAAATCTTTATTGGCCGATGGTGGCCAAGCTTTTTCAGTAATGAGAGATCATGTAAAATCCATTTATATGTTAGCACATAGATGCACCCTACCAAATTTCAGCTTGATCGAACTTACGGTTCTTGAGAAACAGCTATTTGGAACTCCACCCCTATGTATGACCATGCCACAACCATTTCCATTTCCATTTATGGCATTTGGCAGATGCCCTTATCCAGAGCAACTTACAAAAGTGCTTTGAAGTCTATCAAAAATACATTCTGATACTGGCTCACTAGGTCACAAACTAGGAATACCTTCAGTCCAAAACTCTGTTGGGGAGGTAATAGACAAGCGCTCAGACAACACTTTTTTTTTTTTGTAAGTGCTAACTTAAGTACTTTAGGAAGAGGTAAGTCTTTAGACGTCGTTTGTAGACTGCCAGTGACTCAGCTGTTCGGACATCTAGGGGAAGTTCATTCCACCACCTTGGTGCCAGAACAGAGAAGAGTCTCGATGCATGCCTTCCTTGTACCCTGAGAGATGGTGGGACCAGTCGAGCAGTGCTAGAGGATCGGAGGGAGCGTGGTGCCGTGCGAAGTGTGATAAGTGCTTTGAGATAAGTGGGTGCTGGTCCGTTTTTGGCTTTGTAGGCAAGCATCAGTGTTTTAAATCTGATGTGGGCAGCTACAGGAAGCCAGTGGAGGGAGCGCAGCAATGGGGTGGTGTGGGAGAACTTAGGAAGGTTGAAAACCAATCGTGCAGCTGCATTCTGGATCAGTTGCAGAGGACGAATGGCGCTCAGAAGCAGACCTGCCAGGAGTGAGTTGCAGTAGTCCAGTCTAGAAATGACAAGGGACTGAACACGCACCTGTGTGGCCTGTGTGGAAAGAAATGGACGAATTCTTCTGACGTTATAAAGGAGAAATCGACATGAGTGTGTCAGATACAGTTGATTGTCCGTGGTTACCCCAAGGTTGCGTGCAGTAACCAAAGGCGAGATCAGAGAATTGTCTAGGGAGATTGCAAAATCCTGAGATGGGGATGAATCACCTGGGATGAACAGCAGTTCAGTTTTGCTGGGATTAAGTTTCAACCATTCAGAACCTTGCACTGAACACTTATTTCCAGTTTTTTGTGAGTAATCATGAATTACTGCTATTTGAGTAAAATTAAAAAATATTAAATATATAAAATATTTTTTTAAATTAATTAGGTCATCATCAAAAATCCCCTTGCAGATTAGCACATAGATGCACCACACCAAATTTCATTTCGGTTCTTGAGAAACAGTTATGTGACCTTAGCTCAGTCCCCTATATATGACCACACCCCAGACTTTTGGCTGGAGCTAAAATATTTCTTGAGGCTTTTTTATTCGGGAGAGCCCAAGGAATCAGTGGAAAAGAATTTTGTTTGTAGGATTCACGGTTCTTGAGATATGGACCAAAATGTATACACTTGCGTTCTAGTGCCACCACTGGGCTGATTGGGTCTGTCTCACTTGCCTGATTAGCAGGAGGGAGCACAAAAATGTATCCAGATGATTTTTATTAACCATGGTGGTTAGACAAGATAAGATAAGATAAGATAAGATAAGATAAACTTTATCGATCCCACAGTGGGGAAATTCACTTATCACAGCAGCTCACAGACAGTGAAAGTGCAGGTATTAAAGACTAACAATATGAAGAAAGAAAAGTTAAATATGAGACAAAATCAGCAAAAGTAACAAAAAAAGGTTAGGCAATAGTACTTGTATTTACTCAGACAATTTGAAGCGTTCAAGCATCCAATCTCTTATGCAATCTACTCTATACAGTACCATATACTATGGGCTAGTAACTAAACATAAAGTGAAGGAAACCTCTTAGACAAATCATTGTCTCACCCAGTATAGAAAACAGTGGGATGAGGATCACACAGAGCAACAGTAACACTCTGCTAATTCTGTTAGAACTGTAATATTTATATTTTTATTTATATTTCAAATTGGGTGGCCAACTGTACTGTGAGTAGATGAAAGGAGTTACGATTGGATTTTTTACAGCCACATCACAGTAATGTGGTGAGATAATGTGGTGAGATAATTGTTTCAGACAATTTCTGGAAGATTGTGCATCGCCCTTAAAGAGTCGAGTCGCAAATAGGAAAAAACAGTAATTGACAAGCAAACTTTGATGGATACACTTCCAAAAAGCAGACTTCAGTCTGTGGGCACAGCAGCAGCCAGGTTCTTCATAGCAGTGGATCTCAAACCAGTCTTCAGGGCCCCAGAGGGTCTATATTTTTGCTCTATCCTAACTCACGCAGCACAAGGATAGAGCCCTGAGGACTGGTTTGAGAACCACTGCTTTATAGGGCAGTTTTAAGTGAACTATGCAAAAACCTAAAAATGTAAAACCATTTATTAAATGAGACAACAAAGAGAGAAATCTTGTTGTACTTTTATGTGCAAGTTCATACCTCCTTATGGCAGCTTTGCAATTTTGCATTCATGCATTTTGCTTTTTTACCCCAATTCAAGCTTGATCAAAAGCAGTGTGACAGTTTTTTTTAGTTTACTGTCAAGTGCCCAAATGCCTTTAAAGTAGCTCAATTTGAATTCCTTCAGTGCTCTGACCATGTAATGAAATTCATAGCTGTTGTTTTTACTTCCCAGCTTGGCTGCTGTCTATACTCTTGTTGCTCAACAATCCACGCCCCCACCCCAATTTATTCTGCATGCTGCCTATGTATGGTAGTTTATATAGCTTGTCCTAGTTCCTTTGCATGCTTTTCCAAAAATAGTAACTAACTAAAGAATGCAGTGCAGCAGTGTTTTTGTCTTTTCAGGGTAAGCGCACTTGAACATTTTATTAGCATATCAGTGTTTTCAGGGTTAGAGGGCCATATGCAGCGTTTCACTGTTGAGAGTGCCACTTCAGGCAGAGAACTGCCAGATGGGAGTGTTTACCAGCCACAGTGCACATATGCTGTGGGGAAACACAATCATAATGGTGACATATTTGAAGGTGTGCATGAGATTTTTTTTTTGAGACACTGGTAGTTTATCAGAATAGCTGATTGTCATCTCTGATGGTCCTCACTTCTAGAAGGTCAGACCTCCAGATATGAGTGAAATGAAAAGACTCAAATGGATTGTGTTTATCTTTCTATCTCATTATCTTAATGGTACTAAATCAGGAGCCTGCACTTACATGTTGCCTTACCATTTAAAGCAGTCTAAATCTAAATTATTAAGCTAGTATTTAACATATTTGACTGTTTTCAGAGAACCAGTGCTAATTTATTAGGGTATTTTAATCCTTTAATCCATTCCTTATTGATGTGGAGCTATAAAAGTTGTCTCCACTTTGCGTATACTGTGTCACCCTTTTACTTTTTTGAGTGGAAAAACTTCATCCAGTTTTAACAATTTACATATTACCATCGTTCTCTCATTGCCATCATTCAAAATTTAGTCTGTTTGATATTTCTCTTATGGTGCAAGACATGTTCAGTAGTGCTGAGTGCTGAGCTCCTACGGGATGGGCGGGCAGTCAGAAATGGAGCAAAGAGAAAAAGCACACAGCCAGTGTCACTGCTATTTTATAATAGCGTGCTCTCATTTTAGTTATTTATTCCAGAGAGAAGGGAGCACAGCTTGCCCCTTTTGTTTTCTATTGCTCATGCTTTCAATGGTTCAACGGAAGTTCAACTAAACTCAGCATGAACCCCTTTTTCCTGTGATAGGTCTGACCTCCTGACTTGCTATAATGTAAGTGAGCAACCTTTATATTGCAAGTGAAATCAGGCAATTTGTTTCTTGTGTTTATTAAAAAGAAAACAAAAACTGCCTTAGCACCATTTAATTGACCTTTCTTTATATTCTTAATACTGCAAACAGTCGTGTATTACATTCTCTGTATCTGCATTACTGTTTTCTGAAGGTTGTTGTCATATACAACTACGAAGGTAAGTCAAATGAAAACTTAAAGACTGTGACATAAATTAGAGAAACAATACGTTACATTTGTAGTTGCAAAAGTAAAAATTTACTACTGGTCCATTGTTTGATACACATTTTTGACACCTATTTGCAATAAACAGTACAAAAAAGGTTTTTATTTGTCTCACACTCATATAATCAACACATACATCGCTGATATCATGGATGGTTTAAAATATCACTACCTCCCCTTTATTTTGAGGGGCGGCTGCCTAAGTACCAACATTTTTGTGCAATGTCTTTGTTAAAGTCCGATTTGCAGAGCAACGTAAGGAAGAGGTCTTTTCAGATGAGCGTATACTTCGCAAAATATGAATGAATGAGAGTCTCCTTTTAAAGGGTGCGTGTGTGTGTGGCTGATTGAACTCAGTGTTCATTCAGAAGCTCGGTGACTGAGACGGCCATGTTTGTAGGGCGCGGAGATCTGTGATGTGACACGTGGAATAGTATTAAATTTCCTCCAGTGGAAAGTATAAAGTACTGTATCAGTGCCTGTTTTTGGGAGATGAGTACAGGAGAGTTGATATCGTAGACCACTCTCTACGATAGAAGTCTGAATATGACAACTGGTAAAAATGCTGACAGCCTGTCTCAATAAGTAATAAGCTGAACTGGATGTGTTAATTGAAAAACAAAACAAAACTGTTTACTAAATTGGTCAGTGATCTACACTTGGTTACTGGCTCAGTGACTCAGTCATTTCTCAATTCCTCATTTGCTCTCGTACAACATGAAAGATGAGTTAATACTGCTGTGAGAAAATTAGCACATAACCCACCAGATGTCCTTCCTAACTAGACCTAGAATTGAAATGAAATTGTTAGGCGGAGAGAGATAATTGCTTTATTTTATAGTCATTTTTTAAAATTAAAACTATTGGGGTTGCATAGCATTAGATTATAACGCTATTAACATTGATTTGAGTGAGTCAGAACCCCTCACCCACCCCCTCAGAGACCTTCTTTCTATGTTGTTCAAGGCCAACATTTAAGAGACACATTTTCTGCGTATGTAAATGGATATTTCAAACCCCACACACAATTTTTAAAAATGCATACACTGCATTCTTATTATTATACATGTTCATTTTTATTTCAGTATAGATTTTTGATGTGTTGGAATAATTTTTTATATAATTTTAAACAAAGTCGTAGAAGTCATGTAGCCTGACAAAGTCAAATGGTGACTTTGTCATTGATAGATTTTATTTCACATACCACAGCACGGTCAGAAGGTGTGCATTATTTTCATATAACAGCATAGCTCGGACAGTAGCTGTAACATGAATGATAGGTTTATATTAATTAGCTTGTTCTGAAATGTTATTGTTTCTATAGTTACTTTTTTGGGGGGGTTGGTGGGGAGTGGTGGCGGAATTGGTGGGGGGCGGTTGGTTGGAGGGGCTGGTTAAGGAATGACTGTATATTGTAACTGTCTTTCTGGTGTTCCACAGCATTAAATCTTACTTTAAACCATTAAAATGCTCCAGACCATGCTGTTATTAGAAAATAAGGCACTTCGGGGCATCATGCTGCATCACACCCCTGACATGCATTATTTTTTGTATAACAGCATGGTTTGTTACATGTTATTCCTTACTTAATGAACTCATTTATTTACAAATACATTTATTTGCATTTACATACTCATTTAAATTCTCCATTTATCAAAACATTTGACAGAAAATGAGGCCATGGGAAATGAGGTTTGGGGGAAAGGGCTTCTAGGATGTGTCAGTTAATACTGGAGAGTTTAATATACCTGTGCAAATCATTTCAGATTCACATGACAGTTGGCTCAACTCCATTTTTGCTGGGGAGAAAAAGACTGCTTTAGCATACTCCGATGTTAAATGTAGGAGCCTATACAAAGTGCGTAAAGGTTGGCTGGTCTGATAGTATAATATAATCATAAATGTCTTTTAAATGTTTATTGTGACAGTGTCTTATCATGTAGAGATAATTGAATCGTTATATCACACAAGACTAGTAGTGATACCTATTTTCTATTTTCTAATATAATGAACTGCATGGCATGGTGGTGCACAAAAAAATGCCATTAGACAACAGATATTAGACAACATTTTCTAGTCAGTTTTGTCATTGTGTCCGGGTCCGAATAGGTGATGACGCAAGTGCATTTTCAGACCAGACCAGGTTGTAAAACACAACAGTGCTGGCAGATTTTGAATGTCACACCCCCTGTTGTGCTGTTCCACCCACACCAGTGTAGGCACTTTTATTTCTGACGAATGGAAATAGCAACTGAGCTCAAATGGTAAAAAAAAAAAGACTTCTGACCAAGCAAATTAACAAAACACCAGCATTATATAAGCAAATTAAACTTACGCCTGCATGAAAATTGAGCCCATTGTTATTGTTTTAATTAACACTATTGCCATGTTCTGTCATTAAATTAAAAAGCTATTAACACTGATTTGAGTGGATCAGAACACCAGGGACCTTTGATGTATGCCCTGACCCTAATTTTCTGAAGCCATTAAAAAATAATAATTTGGTGTCCTATAGACTTTATGCCCGGTGAATTCATATGATATACAATTAATACTTGTTACATTTTAATTAGATATTTTTGCTTTCTATTGAATGCACTATTCCAGTCTTCATTATCTGTCCGACCCACCATAAAATTAGGCAGATTCATGCTAGTCATGTTAGTGCTGTATGTTAACGATACAGTCCTCCTAGTTATTTGCTTGGACACTTAATCATTTCTCTGTTTTCTGCCCTGTAGTGACTTTACGCAAGCACAGCACTTCCCACTGGTGTATGCATAACATCACCCAAGAATCCATGGACAGCTCTGATGATGAGTTTTTTGATGCCCGAGGTTAGTGTCATGTTCCTCCAATGTTATACTTAATTCAGTTTTCCAGTCTGCTTTTCCATCTCTGTCTCTCTCTGTCTTTCTCTTGCCATTTCTTTTTCACTCACAGTTTCATTTCTTTGGTCTTCTTTGTTGTAAGGTGTCACTCAATACAGCAGCAGACTGATTCTGACACATCTTTTGGTATATTTTCTGTATCTGGCAAATTGAAACATTTATATTCCACCGTTGTTGTATTTAGTGATGAGGAATTTTTATATAAGTTTATGGTAAAATCGAATTACACAAAAGTAATTCAGTGCTTGTTAAAATTAATGGCATGTGTATGAAGTCCTTTACCAAAAAGACTAATTTATAACAGAAGCATAATATTTTACCATTTAGGTTATATGGCACAAATGTGGCATCCAAGACATCCACTATAAGCATCATAGTAATGAAAAAAAGTTATGCATATTACAAGAATATTTTATGTGTGTGACTTTTTATTATACAACTCATTTCATAGTATATAATATAATGGCAATGCATTACTCTCTCCTCTGACTAATACCCTATTTCCCTAGTCACTGATTTTGGTAGATGGCCTCCTCTAAGCAGAGTCACAGTTATGCCATATTCTTTCCATTTTTAATAATAGATTTAATTGTGCTTCATAGGATGTTTAAAGTTGGTAATTTTTTTTTAGAACCAAACCCCGATTGATATTTTTTCCAAAACCTTTTCCTGAACTTGTTTTGATAGCTCCTTAAAGTTGGATGCCATTTAACTAATTATGTAATTGCTGGTTATACCAGAACTAATTTAAGAGTTTCACATGAAGGGGGGTGAATACTTATGCAGTCAAAACATCTATGATTTTTATTTTTAAATCATTCTGAAAACTATATTGATTTTCCCCTTCACACTTATGGTCTATTTTTGTGTAGATTCATGATCATCCCAATTAAGGTTCATTCGAGTCATTTCAAAATATGTTTCCCCTTTAGAATACCATTTCCTTAATTGCATCACATTTGGTTTTGGTGAAGATGTTTAAGGATAAGGTGAACAAAACATACAGCAAAATGTCTGGGTGTGTGGGTATGATTTCCCTGGGCCAAAGACAATAAATCTTCAGAATGTTTATTTCCCTTTGAATAATGCAGGTCACCAAGCTTTAAATAGCCACTGAAATCAAGCCATGAGAAAAGTCTTATGTCGTCACAGAGCATTACATGCAAAATGCAGAAGAAATAAGCTTGCATTATCTGCACTTCAGGCAGAGAGGCAGAGAAGCTGCCTCTACATTGACCTGTTTGATAGTCGTGTTCTCAGTGGAGCTGAGAAATTGGATAATTGGGCATTTTCACAGTAGACAAGTACTATGAAGGACCCCTCAGTGGTAATATTGGGGAGTACCTTGGTAAATTAGTAAATGTACCAAATGACAGAAAGGCTGCGAATCCCAAAACAATTAACTGGATTGACCAGTAAAGTTGATGTCAGTAGATGCATGAAAGATGCACAGCTGGGGCACAGCTTCCAGAGTTTCCATTCAGCCACTTCCAGTCTCTCAGAAGATGAATGCAGTTTAAGTCAATAATTTTGTTTTTCACCTAACAAACTTTTGCGCAAGCCTAATGTTGTGTGAATGATATAATGGGGGTGGGAGTCTACAGGTAAGGCTGAAAGTTTACACCTACACCTGCACTAAAGATGTTCCATCTCAGTTTTTCACATCTCCACACATGTTACTACACACTTCTTTTGGCAAGTCAATTAGGATATCTACTTTATTCACATCAGAGGTTTTAAAATTTTAAATCTTAAAACAATCGAGCCAGTGCCATTTTGCCATTGATGCCATGGAAGAAAATCCAACTCAGCCAAGCAAATCAGTCTGGTTCTTAGGAGAAATTTTCAAACAAGCATGTTTACAAACAACAAATGCAAAAATAAAAAACTTGGGACCACACAGACACTACGTTGTTCAGAAAAGAGGCACAATTAATTCTCAGGTAATTGAAAGGTTTATCTGACAAAACAAAGGCCTCAGATAGCAAGGTATGTACTGCAACTATTACAGAGTCCAATGTCACTATGGCCTGAAAGGCTGCCATGCAAGAAAGAAGTTTCTATTCTAAGACCATAAAAAAATCCAGACTTAAGTTTGCAGGTGATCACTAGCCTATTGGAGGAGTGTTCTCTGGTCAGATGAAACAAAAAAATTGAACTGTTGTTCATAATGATCAGTGCAGTGGACTATGAAGCATGGGGGTGGCAGCATCATGCTGTGGAGGTTTTTTGCTGGAAAAGGGACTGGTGCACTTCAGGAAATAGACGACATCATGAGGAAGGAGGATTATCTAGAAATACTGAAGAAAACTCAAGACATCAGCAATCAAGTCAAAAGTTGGTTGCAACTGGGTCTTCCAGCAGGACAATGATCCTAAGCATCCTTAAAAGTTGTAACAAAATGGCTTAAAGACAACAAAGTGAAAGTTTTGGAGTGGCCATCACAAAGCCATGAACTGAATCCCTTAGAAAATTTGTGGACTGAACTGAAAAAGCACGGCTGAGCAAGTAGGTCCACAAACCAGTTCTGTCAGGAGGAATGGGCATATATTCTGGCAAAGTATTGTGAGAAGTTTGTCCAAGATTACCCCAAGCCTTTGATTCAAGTTCAAGCAATTAAAAGGCAATGCTACCAAATACTAACAGAATGTATATAAACGTCTGACCGACTGAAAATCTGATATAGTTAATAAAAACTGAAATAAATATGACTCTTATCTGTTATTTTGAAATGACCTCTTATGGAATTAAAGAAGTGAAGTGACTTGTAGCCAAGTATGGTGACCCAAACTCAGAATTTGTGCTCTGCATTTAACCCATCCAAGTGCACACGCAGTAGTGAACACAGACCGGAGTAGTGGGCAGCCTTTTTTGCTGCGGCGCCCAGGGAGCAGTTGGGGGATCGGTGCCTTGCTCAAGGGTCTCACCTCAGTCATGGTATTGAGGGTGGAAGAGAGCGCTGGTCATTCACTCCCCCCACCTACAATCCCTGCCGGACCTGAGCCTCGAATCCACGACCTTCGGGTTACAAGTCCGATCCGCTAACCATTAGGCCACGACTACCTCCGAAAGCAGATGCCCTAATTCATTTAACACAGGCAATGTATGGTAACGTGAAAGATTTGATGTTTGAATGTTTTTAGCCTAGGTGTATGTAAAAGTGTGGAATGAGAGATGAAGAGACTCATTACAATCACATATCATATGACTTCCAAACTGTCATCATGTGTGTAGCACCTCGATTCAACCATGTGTGTAGCGTTACACACGTAACTTATCGCTGCAGTGGGGCAATGGAGCAGAATGTGTAAAAGGCTTCACATGGTAATAATGATTAATAATGATAAGTAATAATTTACATTTTCTTTCTTTTTCAGGATGATATAGATATAGATATTGTTACATAAATCCTTGATTTGCAAGTTGCACTTGTCTGGGTGTTTAGAGGACATTAATCTTTAAAATACCAATAAAAAAATTAGACTTGCTTCTATAATGTGTTTTAGTGAATTAAGTATATGAAAAGATCAAACTGTTTTTGATGTGTCTTCTCAAAAGACCTGAAACGGGGTCTGTAAAAACTCTCTACATTCATATACCTCTCAGTATTAATAGAGTATATGTTTTCCCCTGCATGCCAATCTCATCCGCACTTTCCAGTGATGCCAGTGGATTTAAGCCTTTTCTTAAACTTTTTAAGTTTCAAATTGCATGGATTTACACTATACCCATGGCAAATAGGAATATGTTGGTAAACCATTGGATGGTTTTTCCTCACTAGAGCAGAAGCATAACTAAATTTAAAATTAGTGTTCAGTCTCAACATTGTTTTCAGCGTTTTTACTGACAGCTTGACAAACGTCCATTGTGAGTAACCTGTTATGAAGAACACACTCACTTGAGTAATGAAAAGAAGTTATGCAATGGATTCCTCCATTTATGTTACTATAGCCATTTATGATGTTATCATTACGAATTCATTAACATGAAATTACACATAGCAACACTGAAATGTATGAATTTTTTTCTTATTGATTATGTTGCAGCTCCTGTAGTTCAATGATCTACTGCTAGGTTGTTGTTTTTTTTTTAATCTCTCTATAAACCGTCATTAGACTAATCAAAATCTACTTAGAAGGGCATCTGTGATTCCTGTAAGATTAAAGGGCTCGTCTAATGTCTTCACCTTTCATTTATAATGTACGTGACATTGTGTCCCTATGTAGCCGTTGTGGGAAATAGAGCATTTCAATTATGTTCAGCATCAAGTGTGTTTGGTTTGGATCATCAAATGTATGACTATGATAGGCAGATGACAGCTGATCCTCTGGCACTCAGATTCTCTAAACAAGCAGATGGACTAATCACGATCTCTGAATGTGTTTACAGAACAGAGTATGAAAAGTAACGTGGTGACTTAATTGCAGTTGTCTAGTAAAAAATTATTGTCAGACTCTACTGATGTCTGTTTTCCAGAATCTGACCAGATCACTGGACCCTAAACGTGTTATATCTTATTTTATTCTGGTATTTTGTATTATTGGAGTGTCTATATAACAGATCTCAAGCCAGTTTATGCTTAGAATTATGCCTATATATTTTTTATGAATTTCTGTAGAGTGCCCTTTTCAGTCTCTCCAACCCAAAGCCTGTTATTACTGAGACCGCAAACTAGTTATGAATATTTATAAGCACAGCTCAAGTATTCATTAATATTCATTATTTGGCCCATGTTAGTCCTAAAATACAGTCTAGCTTAACTGAATGACGCAAAGTATTGACGTAGCAAAATATTCAACAATGAGGGTGGCAAGAAGATTAAGAGTGGTGACTTTATTAAATTCTATCAGCAGCAGTCCACTTAGTTATAGGAGTCAGAAAGTTAACTTTAGCTTACTCCAGCCTTTTGTTTATTTAACTCTTCTGACTCTTTTGGAATTTCCGTCTATTTTGGGGGTGCTCATGTTCAGCAGTGAATTTATTTGTGATATACTCCACAGTAGTGGTTAATGGCTCATATGAAAGTAGACACTCAGGGCTATAAGAATTTGCAGTTTGGCACCTGACAATAATCAAAAGTGTCTCACTTTCTTTTCGTGCTGATTGAAACCATGTGTCAGTCACACTAAGTTTTCAAATGATTTCACCATATACCATTAAAAATCTATTATTTTAAATGGTGTGTAAAAATAGGATTCTGGATTGAGTAACAATACACTACGGTCATGATTCAATTTGATTCTCAAAATATTTTGAACAAAACTTGATGAAGAATGAAGAAAAATTACGACTGAAAAGACTCCTTTTTCATTTCGGAATCATAAACAATGTACATTTTTGCCTGTATAAAAATAAATAAATAAATAAATAAATTGCTCCGAACAAAGGTTTAATATTGTAAACAATAGTGTACTACAGGTTCAAGCATATCTTAAAAATAAGTAAATACATTTATACATTCTCCCAAAATAATTTGATTGAATAAACAAAGTCTCTGACTTCAGCTAGACCCCACTCGCTAATTTCCGCCATGATGGATTTTTTGCTAATTTGCGTAATATGCAAAACCTACTTTTGCGAACTAGTCCTAGGATTTCTGACCGATCTTCACAAACCTGATGTCAAATTATTCAGGAGAGAATGAAGCTAAATAATGATTAAAAATATTGAAATTTGTAAACAGAATGGCCAGCACATCAATCAGTTCTATGGAGACAGTGCCTTATTTACTCAAACAGCTGTAACTCATGAAAAACCAAACTTGGCACATGCTGCATAATTACCACCGCTACTCAGCGAAGTCAAGGGACCAGCATCGCCCTGATGTTGGCAATATAGCACAACGTTTGGTCTTATACCTCAAGAACCGTAAGTCCTACACTCAAAATTCTTTTTTTTCCCCCCTTTTATTCCTTGTCCTCTCTAATGCATGTCTGTCTTTCTGATCTGGAGCTATTGGTCGCTACACAAGTGCAGATGATTCCCAGCTATGGTGCAGGCTCTGCACGAAAGAATGTGACCAGCGTGCTGGCTATATGTTTTAACTGTATGGGTTGTGCACACTGGGACCCCTGGTGTTCAAACAGTGTAACTGCATTAGATGCATAATTAACAGAATGCTGATTTCTACAATGTGAATTGCACATTTCCACAATGCACATCATCACATGTCACGATGCATCATTATACCCTTAGTTCTAGAGTTTTTGGCCCCTCTGAACTGAAGAAACTAAACTAGGTATGGATTTTAAATTTTCTCAGTGTTGCACTAATCTAAAAACTACTAACATAAGGAAGAAACTGATTCATAACCGATTAATCCTGTTTTGGCATTGACTCCGTGTACTCTTTGTGCACCCTTGAAAAAGTATTCTTCTATGGTTCTTTAAGGGTTCATTGGATAATTAAGGGTTGGAACCCTTGGAACCCTTTCAGAAACACTATCATAGGGTTCTACATAGGATTCTAAATTGTCTGAAAGAGTGTGTCATTATAATTGCCTAACTTTCTATAGCAGTTTACAATTTTAAAACAATATTGTAGCATAGATATTTTATTATTAACATACCTCAGTCAGACTTATAGTTCAACAGCCATGTTTCTCAAAGCTTTCATGTAAGTCTTGAAGGTGAACAGGATACCGTGCTGCTTTTAACTGCTATTCAAGGTATCTTTTTTCTTTTAAATATTGACTAGCTTTGGTTGCCTTTAATTTATTTTGATGTGCATGCTTCCCCTTGAGTAAACTGTATTATTTCTTATCCTGTTGCTCAGGATGGGAAACTGACAGCTGGTGTAAATGAGGCACAGTGGGTGTTTATTTCTTGTAACTGTTAGATAACTGTATGATATCCTGCATAATGACTTTCCACACCATAGCATTAATGATATCTTATGTTGTTTCTGTGATTGTCTTCTTCACAAGATGCTTTATATATTATGTATTTGTGGCCTTTCTGGTGCTTTATCTGTTGCAATCTAAAAGCACAGCTAAATACTGTGGGGAGTAAAAGGAACATCCACCTTAAAAGGCACAAGATTGCATATTTTGTACTGGCTTACTGTTACAGATAAAATAATGGTTAAATTGGTTAAAATGTTATTAAAGCAAGCGTACCAAATGCCTGAGAAATCTGACAGACTCTTTGTGTTTACATTTCAGTCTTATTATAGATAGTTCCCAAAGGGCCCTTTACTTCCTCCTTTAGAGCTCCAACCCCAGCGTTTCCAGATGCATTTACATCCAGATACATTACATCAAAAGAAGTACTAGAAGACATGTTGGAACTGCTTTTGGAAGAAAAAAACAGTTGAGCACAAATTGGATAAGTTGTGTGCTGTATTGCTGTATATCTTTTGTATGTCTGAAAAGAACTGGTAACTGGTTATCTCATCTGCCTTTTATGTAAGGAATCATTAAATATTGCCTTATTATTTAATTAGCTGGCCAGAAAAAGCAATGATTTTGTACCGTGGCAGGACTAAAGCAGCTTCATGGCAGGATGAAATCAGCTCATGGTGGGATTAAAGTAGCTCCATTGTGGCACTGAAGCAGCTCCATGGTGGTAGTAAAGTATCTCCATGGCAGCACTAAAGTAGCTCTATGGTGGGACAAAAGCAGCTTTGTGGTGGGAATAAAGTAGCTGTATGGTGGCACTAAAGCAGCTCCATAGCAGGATTAAAACAGCTCTATGGAAGGATTAAAGCAGCTCCATGGCAGTACTAAAGCACACCATATGGCCAAAAGTTTGTGGAAATCTGGCCATCACACCCATATGTGGGCCTTCCCAAAACTGTTGCCAAAAAGTTGGAAGTACACAGTTGACTTGGTTGTCAACTTTGTATGCTGTGGCATTAAGATTTCCCTTTATTGGAACTAAGGGGCCCAAACACGTACCAGCATGACAAGCCCCTCACAATAAGTGAGGTCCATAAAGACATGGTTTGCCAAGGTTGATGTGGAGGAACTCTATTGGCCTGCACAGAGCGCTGACCTCAACCCCATTAAACACCTTTGGGGTAAATTGGAACGTTGACTGCGCCCCAGGCCTTCTTGCCCAAAATAAGTGCCTGACCTCACTAATGCTCTTGTGGCTGAATGGGTAAAAATCTCCACAGCCACACTCCAAAATCTAGTGAAAAACCAGCCAAGAAATGTGGAGGTTATTATAAAAGCAAAGGAGGGACTAAATCTGGAATGGGATTTTTTTTTTTCAAATTTCAAATTCAAGATATTTTATGTTGCCAGTAGGGTACTACGAGATGCTAATTATGACTTGTTGTATATTAATTATTCTAGTATTATTCAGGACATTTCCTTCCTTCCAGGGATAACAACCTTACGATTTAGAGAATTACTCAATTATTATAAGCTTTATTTTCTTCCTTCTTCATAAACTCCACCTTCCTTCCTTCCTTCTTTTCTTCCTTCCTCATAATCTCCTTCTATTTTTGTATTAGTTCTTTTGTATTAGCAATTTAAAGCTTTCCTTGAGGTGGATGGTTTGTGGGTTTTATCCCACTAGTCGCTTTTCATTTCAGACATTCTTTTCTAACATCAGAAGAGCCAATTTCCTTTCTCTTTCTCTACATCCCTCAATCTTTGTTCTTTCTTTCTCTCATATAGCTCTAACTATTTCATTAGCTGTATTGAGACAGGTCCAAATGACAATAAGATAATGGCCATTGCAGCTCTTTAGAACTGCTACTACTGTCATTACTGTGAGTGTAAGTGTATGTCCCAAGTGTACAGTCTACTGAAAGCATTGAAGTGACAGGATGATGGAGAGGGAGTGTGGCAAGTGGCCCAATGGCTGCAGAACTTGATGGAGGCAAGCAGACCTGACAGAGGGCTGTCACAGCCACCCCTCCACACTCTGCACTCGAAGAGAAAAGACTGAACATGTTGCTGTCACACAATGCATACTGATCTGTCAACTGTTCCATCCTGTCTTGCACAGAAGTACTCTGTGGTTGCCTCCCAAAAACAGTGGCTTGTCATTAGGGAGTCACATTGACAGGGTAGTTGGTGAAAGTTAAGGTCCTTTAATCTACATTTGATGTGTACAATTCATTTAGACTCTCAGAGTTTAGTACAGTACAAAAGACAATAAAGCAGGAATGGATCAACCGGAAAGAAATAATATTGTATGCCATATGTCTGATAATCCCCATACATGAACTGTTGGTATTTTGTGTCTGTATGTTGTTTCCTACAGAGGTGCTAGAGGGGAAGACTGCTATGCTGTTGGGAATGAGTCAGTGGAACTCTAATGACCTGGTAGAACAAATTGAGACTTTGGGGCAGATTGACCAGACACAAGGTAAGAGCAAAGGGACCTTGTATCAAATTCTGCGGTCACTAAAACAGCGTCCCAAAGAGGCACTGCTGGAAATATTATTATAACACATACCTTCAAAATGATTAAGAACAAAACTGTAAGAACAAATATGGGTATTTCCCAAGTTTGTAAGTAGGCTTTTCTCAGTCATGAGGCAGTTTCTCATTGCAGAAAAGTCTCAGCGATATAAATGTATTTAAACATACCTAAAACATTTGTATATCACTTGAATTGTATTGGTTTGCTATATCATATTAAAGGTGGAGAAAGATCTGACATGATTTATCTTGGTTTCCTTTTTTACATCATGAAAACCTGCTATTTTAACATGGGTGTGTAGACTTTTTATATTGCTGTATCTGAAAAGAACCATAATCCCTATGCTTTAGAGATTTCTCACAGGCCTCAGTCAGGTTTGCAACATAACCATATCACTGTAACAAACAGGATTAGTATTACTATTATTTCACTAAGTAGCTATGCCAGCTGCATTCTGTCCTGAACATCAGTGATCTGATGTTTATCAGGTAATATCTGCTAATGTATGAGAATGCACTAAGATATACTGTTTCACAGTTATGCCCACTAAAATGTGATCGGATTCTCTAAAGTGGTACCACAGTCTAGGCATAGGGATATTAAGAGAATCACAATAATTGACCTGGTCTTTGGGTGAGTAGTACAGTTTTCTTCTCTCCCTTGTTGATCAGAGAAACAATGGGATGAAATTTTGTAATATGGTTTGAAACTTATTTGAAATTATCATTAAAACCAGTTAATATCATTCATCAAAAACTGGCAAGACTGGTAGACTCGGCCTTTCTGCTTGTGCTGTGTACAGGTAGAATTTTTATAAGATGTGTGCATTGTGATACAGGGCTTAATTAAATTTACTGATGTACAGAGAATGCACCAAAGGGCACCTGATCAATATACTCCTGCATCTGATTATTTTGAAGCTCACAATACATTTAAATTTCCTCTTAGTGGTTGTGCTAAGAGGAAATTTAAATGTATTGTGAGCTTCAAAATAATCAGATAATCATTTGGCTGTTGCAACATATATGAACAGTGAATTTGCAGCATTTTGAACAAGCAGTTTGAACATTTTTCTCAACACAACAGGGAAGGTGCAGAAAAACAATATTTTGCAATTACTCTCACTGAATTCATAATAAGCCTTTGGTGCTCTGGAGTCGAAAATTTCTCAGATTACTCATTACAATTCTGTGATGTCTGCTTGTAACCGGAGTGCTTGTTAACAAATTCATTGTCACATCTTATTCTCATTGTATTCTCCACATGACTGGGCACTATGTATTATACTATTCTATGTCCTTAAATTGCATGTTGAAGTAAAATGTGATTTTCTGAAAGCAGGGCCAAATTAACCAGAGTGTGAATGTCCACTTTATTGCTTCTCTCCTCTCTCTCTGCTCCTTGGCAAATGATTTCCTATACTTTAGAAAGCATTATAGCACCAAACTATATTTAAATGTTTGGTAATACAGTTCATATTTATTACCCCACATGCAATATAGTTTTTTGTTGTTTTGTCTTTGTGTTTCTGCACATTGGATTTGAAATGAAAGAAAACGGAGAAAACAAGCTTGGATTCCATGCTTGTAACTGGACTGAGCATTGAAAGGAGTAGGTGTTCAGTGGGCGATAGATTAATTAGTCTGTCACAGCCTGGTGTGCAAACGGCAGACATTAATTAGGAAATGCTACTGAAAAGGCTCTAAAATGCCACTGGTGGGTGTTCCACTGCTAGCAGACACAAGCTTTTAGACATTCTAAGCTGTTCTCCAGGGTGTGGAGTTCAATGCTTTTAGGTGTATTCTTTTACACAGTGTCTGGTGTTTCGTTTTGCAGTCCACTTCTATCTTGCTTAATTTACCAGACTTTTATGCTTTCAGAGATAGACAGTACGACTTTGCTGTAATGCTCTGTATGAAAGTAGGTAGTTTTATTAGTATTTGGCGGGTACATCAGCCAGCCGATATATTGGGCCAATGTTGAGCATCAGTCTGTTGAAAACAGACATTTCTGATACAGGAATTTGTGTGCATGTTAAAGTGCTAGACCAAAGTAGAAAAATAATACCCGTAAATCTATAGAGTGAATAATGTTACAAAGCTGAGGTAGGCCGGGATGCAGATGCAAGCGCAAATTTTTCTTTTCTCAGCAACTAAGGAGGGAAAGCGCAGAACTTATATAGGTAACTAATCAGAGGAACACAAAACAGGTGTGCACAAACACAGGAAGTGATTACAGACAACAGAAAAAGACTTGGAAGTGAGTCCCAGGGTGCCCTCTGGTGGCCGGGGTCATGGGGGCACTTTGTCAGTTTGTTTCTTCCTTAAACACATAATGGCAAATAATGTCAAATGTAAGAGAAAATATGTTACATAGATGAGAAAATGAAGGCACACCACTTGCTAAGAGGTGCATAAAATCAAACATATAGCCATGCAATCTCTATAAACAAACATTGGCAGTAGAATGGGTTGTACTGAAGAGCTCAGTGACTTTAAACATAGCACTGTCATAGGATGCCACCTTTGCCATATGTCAGTTTGTGAAATTTGTGTCCTGCTAGATCTGCCTCGGTCAAATGTAAGTGCCATGATTGTGAAATAGAATTATCTAGGAGCAACAATAGCTCAGCCACAAAGTTGTAGACCAAGCAAACTCGCAGAACGTGGCTGCCGAGTGCTGAAGCACATAGTGCATAAAAACCACTTATCCTCTGTTGCGTCACACACTACAGATTTCCAGACTGCCTCTGGAAGCAACATCAGCACAAGCACAACTGTTCGTCAGGAGCTTCATGAAATGTGTTTCCATGGCTGAGCAGCTGCACACAAGCCTACAGTCACTATGCGCAATGCAAAGCGTCGGCTGGAGTGGTGTAAAGCATTCCGCCACTGGACTCTGGAGCAGTGGAAACGTGTTCTCTGGAGCCGTGAATCACACTTTACTATCTGGCGGTCTGATGGATTAATCTGGGCTTTGTGGATGCCAGGAGAATGCTACTTAACAGAATGCATAGTGGTCTGGGCTGTTTTTCAGGGTTTGGGTGAAGTCCCTTACTTCTAATGAAGGGTACTGTTAATGCTACAGCATACAAAGACATTTTAGGCAAGTGTATGCTTCAGACTTTGTGGCAACGGTATGTGGAAGGCCCTTTCCTACTTTAACATGACTGTGCTCCTGTGCACAAAGCAAGATTCATAAAGACATGGTTTGACAAGTTGTGTAGGAACTTCAGTGGCCTGCACAAAGCCCTGACCTCAACCCTACTGAACCCCTTTGGGAGGAATTGGAACTTGGATTGTGAGCCAGAAATTCTCATCCAGTGCCTGACCTCACTAAAGCTCTTATTGCTGAGAGTGCACAAATCCCCACAGCTATGCTCCAAAATCTAGTGTATCTCCATATTAATGCCTGTGGTTTTGGAATGGAATGTCCAACAAGCTCATATAGGTGTGATGGTCAGGTGGATGGAAACATTAGTTAAATTGGAAGCATATCTGTTTTGTGAGGTGTGAGAGACAGAGAATATATACTTGAGGGTAGAGGTGTCATTTCAACTGTTTTTGATGTCACTTCTGCTCACAAAGCAATTCTGAAGATTAATGGATGTGTTAATGGATGGATGGATGGATAACACTGCGTTCTATGCTCTCCCATGTTAATCAAGGTGGCCTTTTGTACAGAGTTGCTGCTGGTTGTAAAATGGGCCTAATATGCAAACTTGAAATATCTGATTGTGTCCATTCTAGTTTAAGACTTTGGTACTAAAAAAAAGTTGTATTGAACATTACTGAAAATGTGGTGCTTTTGTTGTCCTGTAAGCTTCATATATGTCTGCCCACTCCAGCCTCTGTGAAAGTATCATCAGACTCTAATGCAAGAGCCCATTTGATGTAAATTTGCCTTTATGACGCTGACAGCCAGATCAACAGTGTCTCAATAGCCTTATGGATAACTCTTTCATATAATAACATTTTCAGTGTTTATCCCTCAAAAGTCACATTCAGTTGTTCATCTAGATTATACATAGAATAGTGTGGGTTAAGATTTGTGCCCATTAACTATTACATCAGTGCTGCAGCTTCAGTGTTGCTGGCTGAACTGTGTGTAAGAAACACTCCTTTTCCTCTTTAGCTTGACTGCACTGGTCCGGTTCCTACGGGCAAGAGCTTGTCTCTGCTGGTACTGTAAAGGATCTAACATAAACCAGTGAACAGACAGTCTGTTTTTTAATCTTTTTCTTTCTCTCATTTTCTATCTCCAACTTGCCATGTTTAATCAGTCCTTTATGTCAATGTATTGTTCCTAAAGTATTCAAGCTACTAAGATGGCTTTTTTTGCACATGGGTGTTATAATACGATAGGAGCTCCAGAGAAATCTAGAGCTTCTAATTAAAACAAACCCTGTCAGTAGCACTACAGAAAAAAAAACACCCATTCTGTTTCCAGCAGGTCAGAGTTGGATTAGAGCACATGCTGGGGATCAATAAATTAGAACAGAAAACTAATTAATCCAGAAGGATTTTGTAGAAAGTAAAATGCCCTCCCGCTGCTTCCAGGCAGTATCAAAGACTTTATCCACTCTGGCCATCCAAGGCTCTGGCCACACACACACTGACACACACAATGCTCACATGTATTTGTACTAATACTAGCTTCCACAAGTCAGTTTTATTATAAGCTGCTTTCCTTCACATATCCCAATGAATTAATTTTTCTTCTCTTGCCAGTGCTACCATTTTAATGCAGAGTGCGTAGAGCAGTGAGACAAAGCTACAATGCAACAAAGAAAATGTGGGAGTTGGGGGTCATGGGGTGGGGTGTTTAAACATACTAGTAAGGCTGTGCTTTTTTGGAGGTATTCTTGATCATTTGGTTACTGATTTTCCACTATTCCAGAAGCACTGCTGCATTTTTCCACTCCTGAGTGGACTGTGATGTATTGCAAGGAAAATAGACGCAGATGAGCTCATTAAACCTAAGCACAGAGTCCAAATAAAGAAAAAGCTGAATTTGCAATGTGTACTGTATGAAAGTGCTAGAGTTGGAAATAGAAATAAATGTATCTGCTCAGTGTTATGTTGTGTGGAACAATGAATGCAGCTTTGTTCTCTCTTTCTTCCACCTAGATGGATGGATGGATGGATGGATGGATGGATAGATAGATAGATAGATAGAACTTAATTGCTGAGAAACTGCCATTTGTGTTGCATTTAAAAAATGTCTTGTACTTACATGTATACTCCTGTTTATCAGAGGTATATAGTCATACATTTACTCTGTTACATGTGACTTATTGAATGAATTGTACTTATGTAGGAGTGCATGTTAGTTTCTTTCATGAGTCAAGAGTTGTTGTGTTTTTTGTTTTTTTTTGCAATCAGTTATAGTTGTTCCACTAAGCTGAACAACAAAATTGTATCAGACACAGACAATTTACAGTAGCTGGAATCAGGAACACTTGACCGCTATCCACTATTTGACTTTGGTTTGGTACATATCCTCTTGTTATTTACGTTGTTAGGTTTATATCTTACTCTTTTTACTTTTTACTCCTTTTTTCTTACTGTTTTTGGTTCAATTAGTGGTTAATGAGCTTGGGTTAGACAGATTGAGTCTGTATGTCAGATCAGTACAGCATGCAATCACTATGAATATTCAGGGTTATTTAAGGTGAAATCTCACCTGTGTTCCTCTCTTTAGAATGCTGTTAATCTGCTGAATGTTGATGTTTTCAGGGGATTCAGATGTAACCATCAGAGACAAGTTGCTTACAGTGAACAACAAAGCAGAGTGGTGGTGGTAGGGGAGGTATACCACTCGTGTGGTCCATTGCCCCAGTGCACAGAGTGGTGTGTGAAACTGGCCTGCGCTGGTCAGTGACATTTTTCCAATCTTACACTGTCTAGTTTCTGTGAGCCTGTGCCCACTGTAGCCTTGGATTCCTGTTCTTATCTAACAGGAGTGGAACCCGATGTGGTCTTCTGCTGTTGTAGCCCATCTGCCTCAAGGTTCAATGTGTTACATTTACATTTACATTTACGGCATTTGGCAGACGCCCTTATCCAGAGCGACTTACAATAGTGCTTTGAAGTC
>CM075016.1:11417599-11464104 GCA_037576675.1 Pangasius sanitwongsei | reverse complement strand
TGTGTGTGTGTGTGCGTGCAAGTGCTAACTTAAGTACTTAATGAAGAGGTAAGTCTTTAGACGTCGTTTGAAGACTGAGATGTTATGAGTTCTGAGTTCTGAGATGCTTTTGAGTTTCCATTGTGAGTTCTTTGGTGATTTGAGTTATCATAGTCTTCCTGTCAGCTCGAACAATTCTGACCGTGCTCCTCTGACCTCTCTCATCAACAAGGTATTTCTGCCCAAATCACTCACAGGATTTTTTTTGTTTTTTGCACCATTCTGTATAAACTCTAGAGACTGTTGTGCGTGAAAATTCCAGGAGATCAGCGGTTTCTGAAATACTCAGCCCAGCCTGTCTGGCACCAATATGCATGTTGTGGTCAGATCACATTTTTTTGGCTGAGCTAGCATTCACAGCACCTTGCTGTGGATAGTCAACAACAACATTTACGAAAGTCTGTTGCTACTCTGGAGGATCGATACTGACTCGGGTGAAGTCCACCTCGCTTAGAAAAGTCGGCTATCCCCAGAAGGTTTTCCAGTTTTCAGTATGATTCATGTCTTTTGTATTTTTGTAGCCAGGTATTGAGGACAGACAAGGGGTTGATGGCCTCTATGCTATTGTTAAAAACAGAAAGTAGATTACTATCTTGCATTTAGGTTTGTCAATCAGAGATGAAAAAGTGCTTCAGTACTGTTTATTTTAATGACATTTGTGCCAACATGAATGACAATACTATTTAAAGAGTGACTTGAAATGACCCTTTAGTCCTTTAGAGACTTTACTTCTAGGAAAGTGTTGAATATCAAAATTACGTTCAATCCAGCTTCCAAAAAGTCGAGTCGCCGATGGTGTCATGGGTGTTCAGTGGCTGTGGTGAGGGTGATGATGAGACAGGAAAGCTTAGAACCTCAAACTTGTTTGTTAGTGTGAGCTCTGAAAGTGGTGGTGGAGAAGAACTAGGCTGGGTATGGTAGCGTTGGCATTTGAAGTTGGGCACTTAGGTGAAATTAACTGTGACCAGCACTTATTTATGATACAGTCATATTCCAAAGCTGTATTCTGCGTCATGGCCTCATGGTAACACTGTTTTGCGGCCTCAGTTCTTAGACCGCAGCTGGAGCCCAGAGGACAGGCTGTGCAAGCCGAGTGGGACCTGCAGAGCCACTTCAAGGTCAGTCCTCCTTGAGTTGAGCGGTGCCTGCTGCTCCAGAAACTCCACAATCTTTTGCTCCACTCTTCAAAGCTTGATTGAGGTCAGCTTAGTGTCAGTGTTTCCCCCACTGCTGTGTTTCACGTTGCTTGTTTGCAGTGCGCTGCATACTTTTTACTGATTTATTAATGACTCAGTGTAAAGCCCTCAGCACAAACACTCAGGCTGACAGTGTTGGGGTGTCCTCTGACTTTCCCACAAGTCGGATGACTTACGAGAGATGGCAGGGTCATGGAGCGGTCAGGTCCTTGAACAAAACAAGACTCATGATTGTAAGAAAACTATTGCACTAGTAAACTGAGAAATGGCACATGATCTAGACTACAAAAATGTTTTCTCACAGCTTTATTGGACAGCTGTCCAAAGTGAGAAGACTGTCCAAAGTGTGTTATGAGACAGTAGTAGACAGTGTGGAAATTTCAGATAAACAGATACAGGACAAGAGGGTGAATTGTAATGGTTTTGGCTCAGAGACACTGACAGCACACTAGATGGGGAACCAAATTGTGCACTCACTCATCCTGTACACTCATCCTGTAAACCTACACCTCCTGGCTCTAATGGCTCTAGGTTTTTTTGTTTTTTTTTAAATTTACTATGCTTTGGGCACAGCTGACTGTGTCCTGCACTAATCGCTAATCTGCATGAGCAGCTATGTTCTGCCTGTTAAGCATTTTCTTTGTGATGTTCTTTGTAATTGTATTGAAAAATTACTGAATGAATGTAATTATTTTATTTGAGTCTTTTTAGTATGAGAGTGTCCTCTCCATCTCCGCAGATGCACTGCCATTTGAAAGTGAATAAACAACAACAAAAATGTTACTATCAGTTTCTTTCATACATGCACCCTCTTTCATTGGCTTTCATTTTGTGATAAGAATGGAGGCCAGGCCAGGATTTAAAATCATTGCTCAGTTAGCAGATCTATTAGCCTCCACACATTTACCATGCTATCACCCTGAATTAGCCAGAGGAAGAGCTATGGGCACTGAGAACATGAGATGGACAGAGAATTGAGAAATGACACAGTCTATACTACAAAAGTGTTTTCTCAATGCCTCTTTGGACAACTGTGCAAAGTGAGTAGGCTGTCCAAAGTCAGTTATGAGACAGTTATGAGACTGTCCAAAGTGAGTTATGAGACAGTAGTAGACAGCTTAGAAATTTCAGATGAACAGATACAGGACAAGAGGGTGAACTGTAATGGTTTTGGCTCAGAGACACTGACAGCACACTAGATGGAGAACCAAACTGTGCACTCACTCATCCTGTAAACTCACTCCTCTTGTACACATACCTGAGATGTTTTTTTCCTGTGTCAAAATGTATTTACTGATTGTGTTGTTTTGTTTTGGAGAGGTTTAACACTGGATCTATGCTTTAATGCACCTTCCTACTGATTTCAGTGTTACCTGTGCATCTGTGTGAAGTGACCTGTAATGGAACTTTTATTCTCTCTCTCTCTCTTTCTTTCTCTCTCTCCTTCTCTCTCCTCTCCTCTCCCTCTGGCATGCTGTTCAGAGAGCCTGTGCCATGTTGACCAGCCCAGGTGCGTCCATCAGAGAAGCATTGATGGACTAGATAGCCTTGAGGTAAAACTATCTCCAGTAGTATCAGAAATGCATCAGAAATGTTTCTACAGATTATTTCTGTATTTATTTTGCTGTTGTGACTGCATGCTGTATGTCAGCATATGTCGTACACTACAAGCCAAATATTTGGAAGCAACAGTAATGTTGTGAAAATAAACATGAAAATGAATAGGGACAGACATAATGGACAGAAATATAATCAAAATTTCTACAGCAATGATGTATATCACTTTATTCTTATTATTTTTGCTTTATTATCTTTTTGCTTGCTATCTATTAAAAATTATAGATCATACACATACAGTATATACACTACATATATTGTATTGTTTTGGCAAATTGATGTACCTGCAATGTAATTCTGAAACTTTAAATCACTTGCTTGCTTCTATACTTTTGGCCTGTAGTATATGTTGACTGTTAATCTGCACATGAGCCAAAAAGCCTTTTGCTATTCTGTATACCTTTTTACTTCATGATATTTGCATTATGACAATAATGTTCATTGGCACTGATCTTAATTAAATTCACTTGTACTGAATGTTATTATAAATTGTCTGTTAACTCAGTTAAGACCACCAGCCCTCTTGTCCTTCCACCACTTGCACTTTCCATCACTATTTTTCTTTAGTTTAGGCTTGCTTTAAGAGATGTGAACACACCTCTAATACAGTACTCAGTTATGAACCAAACTACTAAACCCTCATCTACCAATATTCGGAGGTATCTGCCCTTGTCCAAGTGAACTGTGGTTCAGTTTGTTGTAGTGGAAGCACACTTTTATGATAGTCCACACTCAAATGGCATGAAAGGGACTTTCCAGTTGCATCACTAGTGTAAAATACAAGCACAGGGATGCACGCCAACAGTGCTCCAGTCTCAGAAAATTCAGCATATAACTCTGTGTTAACACTGAAAAATAAAGACCACTTCTTCCTGCACAAAAAAATGTATTTGCAGAACACATTTACATCAATGTACACAGATCTGTTTTCCTTTAAAGGTTGAAATATCTCCACAACTACACTTTTTTACAGCTCTTAAAAAATACAGCCCTGTTGTCGCTTTTATTTGTTGATCTAAGCCCATTCTCTTGTCTCCTTTGCTGCCAGACAAGATGTAAGATCCAGGTGCTTGTATTGGTGGTACACGGGGGGAACATTCTGGACCTGGCCAGTGGTGACCTGGGGGCAAAGGCTGCAGACGTGGCCACTCTGTCCTCAGTGCTGGAGAAAGTGGCACAGGCGCACTTTGAGGCTGCCACACACCAGATACTATTAAAGCTGGTCCCCTGTCCTGCTGTATGTGCAGAGGCCTTTTCACTGGTTTCCAAGTGAGTCACTGAGATTGATGTAGAGTCATGAAAAAGGATTTCATATTAAAGAATTTAAATAGTTCAACATTTGCTGGAATTCATGGATTTTAACTTAATTATATTATTTGGCTGGTTTAAGTGAATCTTTTATGGCATTCTGTATGCATTTTTAACATCACCCAATGGAAGAAACGATTCTATACAAATATGTGTAGTGCAACTTTATATGAAATCCATTGGTGGATAGAGGAAAATTTCTCATTCTCTCAGCCATTCATGTTATGCTTATTGGCAGAAATGTGCAGATGTGTAAATAAAACTGATTGGGAAAAGTTAACATTTGCTCATTTGGCTGATTGATTCATGCCATACAGATGATTGGAATAATTGATTAGAAACACCTCATTGAACACTCCACTGATGAGTTGAACTCTATTCCCAATAATAATTACATAGAGAATGGTTGATACTTTTGATATTAACATAAATATTAAACTATACATGAAAAGCAATGAGTGTATCATTTATGAGGTTTGTGAAATTACATTAAATTACACAAGTTACTTTATAAGTGTGGGAGATAATCTAGTATTGTTTGGAAGTTTAATGAGTAATGATCCAGGATAGGACAGGACAGGAAAGAGGTGTTGATCCAGGACGAAGTCAGGATAGAGAAAAAAATACAGTCCTTATTATGGCTCGGACTTCATCCAGATGTAAAAAAGGCTCTATGTAGATCAGAGTATTGTCCACATATAGGTATGCGTGGTAGGTAAAGTGGCAAGATGGCAGAATAGAACTAATTTCTTTGCAGCCTGTTTGTACCAGTGATGGCCTTCATTTCACTCCACACCTCCTTCACATTGTTCTGCTGTTCTTGTCCATATAATTGTCCTTCCCCCTGCAGATTTTCTTCTTTATTACCAACCTCACACATCTGATCTTCTTTTTTTTCTTGACCTCAAGGCCCCCATTTTCATGTTTAGCAGGTCCTTCTTTTACTGGTCCTTCTTTTAGCAGGTAGGTCTTTTATGTGACACACTGTCTTTATGGAAACGGTGTCCTCCCCATGTAATGCACATAGCATTTCCCAGTCTATTTCCAGTAAGCTATTCTGCAGACTTTCCTCAGCCTCCACCAAATTTGTCACAGTACTAGTAGTAACAGATTTCTCCAGAAATAACCATTGGAATGTATGTTGAATGTAGGGCATACACAACCAAAACAATTGAGTAAAAAAAAAACATGTGCAGGGACACAAGGCATTAGTCAGTCATTAAACAGAGATAATATAACTGCTAATGAATTCTTTTTAATCTCTGCATACTGTAGAACCTTGAAGACATATCCAGTATTCACAGAAAGCTATGAACACAATTTTTCTTTAGGTAGAGATTAAAGAGAATTCTTCAGTCGTATTTTACTACTGCCTTCCATTTTGTGTGTCTTTAAAAAAAAAAACCAAAAGATTTAAAGTATGCTTATAAAGTATTTCTATGAGCCATTTGATGTGCTCATTGTAATGCCATTCATTACCTCCCTTGGTTGTTACTGACTCATAGTCTATGACAAGTAAACAGTGGAAGTAATACCTCAAAGCAAAGCCAACTAATGATAATACTAAGGGAGAAATTGCCTTACTAATGAATAACATCTCTCAAAACTCCAGAAACTGATTTGTTTCCTCTAAAATCAGGGGATCAGACAAGCTTTTTTTTTTTTTTTTTTTTTTTAATATATGATCACACTTGTTTTTTTTCTCCTTCTGGCTTATGACTGTCATTATTTACCCTTGCAAACAGACTTAAGGAGAAGACTGAATAGATGCCAAGGAATTGGCTTCAGTAACTCATTGTCTATTTGCCTGCATCTTTAATGCATGCAGCATGAAATACCGAAAATAAGGTTCTCTAGACCTTCTAATCATTAGATACTAAGTCAACACATAGACATAGATAAACAGACATACAAATTAACACTTTCTTCGCATGTCAACAGCACAATGTCATAGACATTGTGTCATAGACATTGTGCTGTGGATGAATGAAGGCATGCATAAGTGGGGGTGCTTTTTTGAGTCAATGGAATAGAAAATCCAAGCTTCCTATTAGCAGGCTAATTTAATGTCCCATGTAACTATCTTTCTGCTGGAGGCTAATAACGGAGGGTGAAAAGCCACAGAAGTCTTCAGAGCACAATGTACAGTGTGCATGTGTGCTCTGTTATTATGCAGGCATTGGAAGAATATACAAGTTCATACATAATTGGGTAGAACAATTAAACACTTATAGTTAAAATGATTGTTATTGCCAGTTTTTAATTCATGTCTCTGCCTAAGATAACAACGGTCTTTCTAAGCATCTTTGTATTCTGTAGTGCAGTTCTTGAGAACTTTATTCCTTTCCCCCCCATTAATTGTGCTGTCATGTTTCCATTTGTTATAGTTTGAGACGTTAATGGTTGGAATGAGAATCCTGTCGAGAACTTTAAGTGTATTGTAAGGAAACATTATGTCTTTTGAAAATGAAAGTGATGAAACATTTATTATTGCTTGTTCTTTGCTCTGTGATGAATTGACAGCCTTGAGCCCATTGTTCCCAGGATAGGCTCCCATCTGTACTAACCCTGATCAGGATAAAGTGCTTACTGAACATATGAAAAATGTAAGAAATTAAGCTTATGAATAGACACAATTAATGGCTTTAAATGTGCCACAGTAGACATGTCAATTTTAGCAGTATTATGGGGATTTTAATGCACAACCATTTGAAGGTTGTCATTACCAAAAATAGTGCAGAGAACAGAAAACTACCAGTGCTTTGTGATGTACATACATTAGCGTGTATGTTAGATATGTTCATTTGTTCATTCTTGGGCACTCAAGTGCTTTATTCTGATCAGGGTCGCTATGGACATTGGTATTAAGTGTTGCTATAATAAATTGAAGTGTCATCCCAGAATGCATTACCTTTAATGGATTGCAGCAACTGATGATTGGGTTAGGTAATGTCAGTGAAGAACAAGGCATGTTTCCAGGGGGCCCAGTGGTCTGAATCCAGGTTCCTGGATTCCTGGCAGTGTGATAATGTGCAGAATGCTTTCCCAATACACATTAGTACAGTTGATGTCCATTGGAGAAAGTTTGAAATGCATGATGCATGCATGGTGAACATTGTTGCTAACCAAATTCATACCTTCATTGGTGCAGTTTATTTACATTCAGATGAACCACCAGCAATGATTTTTTTTTAAATCATTGACCTTCATAGTTACCAGATCTGAACCTGACTGAGCATCTTTGGGATGAGGTGAAAAATGGCTTGTGGCTCTTTGTGGCCAAACTGTACAGGTGTAAAACTGAAAGTTCTGCAAAACACAGTCATTTCAAAATGGTAGAACATTGCTGCAAAAAGCATATTTTAGAATACGTGCCAACACAAATAAATGCTGTTCTGAAAGGTATAGGAGACACAATCTGCTACAACATAGGTGTAATAAATGGGCAACTGGATGTATGTACCATCTTCACCAACAATTACTGCCAATATTACATGTAAAAAGATACACATTTAATGTAGATGAGCCTGCAACATCAAATGTAAATGAGGTCATGTGCCTGATGCATCTTAAGTTTAATAAAGAACTTTTGTCTGAGGTGTCCCCCAATTACATAAATGGAATTGTGTTGCTGGAGGGGTGCAGCTTGCTTTGTATCTATGATAATTAAATAATTCAGTGTCCAACTTATCCAGTTTCCTGGTGTGAAAGTAGTGGCAGTGTCAACCTTGACTCAAAACCCACTTTTCAGGCAGACACTCTTATTTATTACAATCTTACAATCAGCTTTCTTTTTTTCCAGTTAGAGGAACTTTTATGGAAGAATCACAAGGAAAAGAAAATAAAGCTGTTAATTAATGCAAATAAGCATCCACATGGGTTTTCACTAACTAATGCTCAGCAGAAGACTGAACCCCGTGGAGAAGTAATGGATAATCTGTGACATACAACAATCTCAGTTCTTAGAGAGGAAGCAGAATGTTCTTGATAGCACACACTTATCCTTCCGATGTAGGCACAACATGAGCAACACATACCATATGCAGCTTGTTTGCTAATTAGGAAGATGTCAGTTTCTGATGGTAGTCAGTCAAGTGCTATCTGGCTTAATGATGCCTCTAAAAGGTTATGTCAATTAAGTGATGATAAAAAAAACCCGATGTGCTGACGATGTCCAGATTAGCAAAAACAAGGTTGTTGTGAAGTTGCTGAGACATAAATGTGCATGACATGCTAACATATGTGCGCTATCTGGAGTGTATGCTATGGTTAGTGGATTAAGGTTTAATGTCACTGTTGTTTGTTGCCCATTAATGAGATACACATGATAATGGGTAGACCTAATAAGCCTACAACAGGTTTCGGCCCATCTAAAAGGGGGATATTGATTGCCTTGCTCAAGCGCAGCTAAAGCTTGGCTATTTTGAGAACTGACAGATATTACCTGTAGAGCATCCAAGCAGGGAGCTCAGCATGCTGCATTTCTAAAGCTTTGAAGGTTTTGTCTTTCAAGGCACAGAGGCTACAAAATGCATCTCTCCAGGACTGACCGTTATATGACCATGGTGTTAATGAGGGCAAATATTGTAGAAGGAGTTGCTGTAGGAGTGTAAAAAAGAAAATCAATTTAAGCTCAATACCTTGGTTGCCTCATTAGTCTACATTTTCTCATTAGTCTATATTTCTCTTTTATGGGTTTTCACTTCTTTCCAGTTCAGCAGCCTTTGCAGGTGGCAGACATGCAGTCATAGGATAATGATGTTCTTTAGGGAAAGAGTCAATGCTGTAAATAATTTGGGCATCTGTGCTGGTGTCATTATGATACCATACTCCAGCATGCACATATTCCATATTTCAATAGCAGATTAGTCGTGTATATTTCTTCCAGCAAAGCAAAACAGTGCCAAGTTGCTACCGTACCTCTACCACCAACTGTTTGCATAATTACTTAATTGTACAGCTCAAATAAATAATGGCAACACAACACAAATATAGAACGTACCCTACCTAGTGCATCTGAGTGACTAAATGGTGATCTATTAACCTGAGGTCTCATTTATCAAGCTTCTGTAGAACAAGTTCTACATTTGTGCATAAGAACTACCAGTACGCACAAGAAAATTGATATTTATCACACTTGCGTATACACAGTTGTACATAATGGATGTTGATAAATTCCACACATTCTGAATTGTTGTGCTTGTGTACGGCCACATTCATTTGCTTTATATGGTAAACAATTTCCCTTTAAAAAGCCCAGTAGCCTGCTCAAGGGACTGCTTGTTACAAACATATAGCATGTCAAAAGGTCTAAGAAGATGAACTTCACTGACAGTTAAGTTGTTACGGGTCTTGGATGTATAATGGCGTCGTGCTGGGCCTGCTTGTCCAAGAGGACAATATATGGTGTGGAGTGGAACCAAGTGCGGACACAGACTGGTCACCGGTCGTAGTGCTTATATGATACTGTGTAGTGCTGATGTGATAGACAGCCTGCCAAATGGCTCAGCCTGAAAAATGAGCACCTCGAGCGGGGCGCGAACCAGATACTGTGAAGGGTACAGGCTTGGGAAACTCAGAGCCTACGGCTTAACGCAAAAGCACCGCAGCGTGGTGGGCAAATAACACAAAATGGCTAATAAATAAATATGATTTTTAAAAAAGATTTTATGCATATGTATGCGCATTCTATTGCCCCAATTACTTGTACAAACTCTGCAATGGTGTGTAAATTCATCATTTTCTGCCGCCGGGTTTGGAAATATAATGTATTGCATTGTGAGCGCCATGAATGCAGATGTGTCATTATTCGACTCATAGTTGGTTGGGAAATGCCACACGTATCTATTTGTAAAGTACCCGTGGCTAAAAGTGCTAGAATAGAGATCAATTAAAATTGCACTGAACAAACAAAATCGACTGATGAGCTACTGATTACTCTCAACATAGATTCCAGTGGTCTCTAAAAACCATGTTCCTCCTTCCACAAAGATGCAAGAGACAAATCTTCAAACAAGGCATCATCCCAGTCAATCTTTAGATGTGCCTTTTGCATGACTTTACTTTCTATTCCATCTGTGTCACCTGTCTTCACCTTGTTGTGAGCACCAGAATCATGTAATTATTCTCTCAATTATGGTGATATGATGATATGACAGTAAGTGGGATAGAAGCACCTCTTACTCAGTTTAACCACTAGTACAATTTTCTACCTCTAGGGGTTCCTGCATATGCATGATCAGGAGTGTGTGGAAATTTACACACATTCTCATGCACAAGCAAAGCTTAATAAATCACATTCTATGCATACAAACGTGCGCATTAATTGTTTACGCACAAAACTATGCATATGCAAAGTTAATAAATGAGACCCCTTGTTGTCGGGCCATGGACACAACCAACCTAAGACAGAAACAAGTGTCCACAAGACACAAATGCTGCTGAAAGATATAAAACTCCTGGAGGAAGCCTGTGGTGACTGTCACGACAAACTTGACAAAAGACTGGAATATGCATAAGCAAGGCTTCTGGGGTGTCAAGGATTATACATTTATACTAGAGCATTGAGGCTGTTATATTATTAACAACACAGGTCTTTCCTCTGTAAGATAGCATTGGGAGGATCCACTTCCATCTCTGTAGCTGTCTTATAACACGGTCTGCGTAGGCTTCTTAGTGCTTCTTCATGTATTCATCAATCCAAAGAGGACTCTGATCATTCGAAAACCATCCTTGGTCCAATTACATTGTTATGGAAGCTGATAAGGTCCTGTTTTCGCCAGTCCCCAAAAAGTAAAGATTTGCCTCATTAATGTGGGCAGACTGAGCTTTTTGATAGTTTGGATAGATTTATTACGTTATCTCTGTTTATGATAAAACAGCCAAGTCATCCACATAAGCTGCTAGTTTAACTAGAGCCACGTCTGGAAAACCTGGAGCTGCAAACCTGTGAAATTGTTTCCCTAGTGAGGGTATAAGGCTCAAGATGATGGTGTACAAGTTATCAAAACTAGTTCATTTAGATGCAAGCAATCCCTTGCTACACCTGCCCATATGTTTTGGTTTTGTCCCAAACTGTTTGTTTTCTGGTCACTGATTTTTGAGTTGTATTCTAAGATATTTAATAAAAATATAAGTCCAAACCCTCTAACAGCCATCTTTGGTATTGTCGGTGAAAAGACCACTGTTTCAAAAAGTGATAACTGCATAGCTTTTACTTCTCAACTGGCAAGGCGATAGATTCTGCTCAGTTGCGAACAGGCTTTCCCCCCTTCTTTTAAACAGTAGGTTGGAGATGTGCTACAATTATTAGGTTAGGAAAAAAATAAGACTGAATTTACAGGGCTCTGGCTCCAAGTTTGCTGTTATGTGGAGGCCTTTCGTAAGTTATTTTCAAAATCAGTTATATGATTTTCCTATATAATTTTTTACACAATATTTTGTTTCTTCTTTTTTTTCTCTTTGTTTGTACACATGTAGTATTGCCTTTTGTGTTAGTATGTGATTATGTTGTTGATAGTTGCATAAATAATGAAAAGAAAAAAATTGTTCATTTAGGGTCATCTGGTCATCATGTATTATGGTTGATATATAGATCAACCCTTTAGATAATATTTTTAAATCAACACAGATACAGGATGCCAAAACAAAGAAGCCAAGGTCTCCTGAGTCTTTTGATCAATACTCACAGACAAGATGTCATACAGGTCAGAGCCAATTAGGTTCCAGAAACATTTTCAGAATTCTGCTGAAAGCCATCCAGCACAGGTGACTTGCAATTGTTCTGTTTTCGCACAGCTCTTGTTATCTCACTGAAAGTCAATGGGCTTTATAAATCCCATCTGTCCTCCTCTGAGAGGAGCTCAGCAGCTACAAAGTTATCACAAGCCTCTGACTGATAGTTTCTCATAAAATGAAATTGCAAATGAATGCATTTCTTGTGGGTCCATTGTTTCTTTGTCATCTTGGTGTCTTGGCTGATACATGTGCTTCATCTCTCTTGTCATATTTTCTAGTCCTAAAAGGAGCAGTAGGGCAATCCATATTGTTCAGCTGAGAATACCTGGCTCAAATGAGAGCACCCTTGCCTCATTCTTCTAACATATTCTTTAAAATAAAAAAATTCAGGGATGTCAGAGAAATTTGAGCCATCTCTGTTGTGGCTGCTTTCCTTAAGGATTTCTTGTTTGAGGGACAACATTTTTTACTTTTAAGGCTCTGGTGCTATGTGTAATGTACTGTTCGCACAATATCGTTAACTGTACTTTGCCCATGTCCCGCCACTGACTTAATGTAGGGAAAACTGATCATTCCTCTCACTGAGATTTTAAATGAGTGCCCGAAAAATAGCACTGCTGAAAAATCTAAATTTACTGGCTGCTTAAAAGCTCAAGCTTCACTCCAGACACAGTTTTTCCTCCCCAGTTTGGTCACCTTCCAATTCCCACCCACCAGCCAGCTCTCTCCTATCATACAACAGCTAAAAACTGGAGTAGGTGAAGACTAACACATGCTTCCTCTAAGACATGTGAAGCCAACCAAATGCATCTTGACTGCTACTCATGCTGTGTCACAGGGCAGTATATGCCCTTTTCCACATACATGATGCCTGCAGATACCCATGATTGGCTACTGTTGCTGTGTTTGGCAGAGGAAAGAGAGTATCTCTCCCAACCTGAGAGCTCGGACAATTTTGCTCCCGGCCATGGATGGCTGTGGCATCCTCAGGATTCAATCTTGCTTAGTGAGATGATACCAAAGAGTAATGTGAGAGTTTGCTGTCTGAAGACTTTTGGAAATGTTTAAGGAGTAGAACTTTGAGGGCTGTATTGTGAAAGGTAAAAATTAAAGCTAATGAACACTGTGAGTGAAGGCTGATCTTCAGCTATTTAATTTATATCAGAAAGGTGACCCTGCTTACACATGATTCTAGCTGCACGCCTCCTTCAAAGCTAGGGCTGATGAATAGACTTAAACTGTTTCTTCTATCCTTCCTTCCGCTGAGCCGTACAACTGCATAGAGATCTCAGCTGCAGCTGGCATTTAAGAAAGAGCAAAATGTGTGTATCACATTTTGATATTAATTAATCACTGAGCCAAGAAGCCTAATTCTCCTGGGATATAAAACCTACAATGTCAAAACTGTATAATGCAATACTAAAATGTGAACTTGGAAGTAACAATCAGGACTTAAGTTACAGAATGGGACTTGAGTCATACTTGAGTTGCATGTTACCCTGACTTGACTCAAACAAGGGAGGCTGGCGAAATTTCAGCTTCAATAAAAACTACCAAAAACGAATAAGTTAGGATTGACAGTCTTAATGTGTGATGCTTTTTCTGGCGATTTTGTGATTGTCATGCTCAGTCATTTATTGCACTGATGAGAGCAGAGCTGTTCTCATGGTGTGGCTAAAGTTTAAATCTTTCTAGAACTCTAGATTTTTTTGCCACAAAGCATTAAAACTGGGCAGTAATTTTATGTAACAATAATTATATGTAGTAACAATGCATAGTCTTCTATATATTGGAATGTCATATTAAGTGTTAAAGGTCCCTGGAGGACCAGTGGTTAGGCCTTGGCGCTATCACCGTTGCAGCCCGGGTTTGATTCCTAGCCAGGGAACCAACCCCAGCCACTGGGGTTGCACATGACAGTGCACCCCCAGTGCTGGTCCCAAACCCAGATAAAATTGGGGAGGGTTGCATCAGAAGGCATCTGGTGTAAAAACTGTTCCAAATCAAATACACGGACCAATGATCTGCTGTGGCGATCCCTAACGGGGAAAGAACAACAACAACATATTAAGGGTTAAAGACTTAACTACTAATAAGAAGCATCACAGAGTTCATATCTCATACCTGCACATCCTTTAAACAAGGTACTGAACGCTAGGGGGACATCAGGCTACTTATTGCATGATCTTGAAAGAACATTCTTTTATAAGAAAGGAAAACAGAGAGAGAGAATGAGCTTCCTGCTACATGTGTTTGACATGACTTTAAAGGGCATAAAGGGCCTAGGCTTGAAGGAGACCCAGTCCCTGCCTTTGACACTGTCTCTAACATCATCTCTCTATCTCTCTGAACAAGGAAAGCTTTCAGTTTTTTCCCCACCAGATGGAGTTTGGATAAAAAGACAAAAATAATGTTATCTGTGTTAGTCCAAGGCTGGCATCTCATGATCAAGGTTGCATTTGCAAGATTTGTAACAGTTTGCTTTGTTTTGTCTACATGACCTGTCTCTCTGTTTCTGTCACAGCCTGAACCCTTACAGTTATGATGAGAGCTGTGTGTCGAGCAGTGTGGATCACCTTCCACTAGCAGCACTTCCCCTCCTCGCTATTGCAGCACCACACTATCAGGATGCTGTGGCAATAGTTATCGCCCAAGCCAATCAGGTCTACCACAGCTTCCTGCAGTCCCCAGAAGGACAAGGCTTCACTGGCCAGGTTGGTCTACTGTGGATCAGAAAACAGGCTTAGCTTTTTTCCAGCCTTTTTTTTACTATTTTATTTTACTAGCTTTTATTATATGTCTCATAATAGCCTAGTTAGGGCTTTGTTACTGAGAAGCTGTTCTAAGCTGGTATTAGTACAGCATTAAAAGGCAACCGTCATCACAGTAGTAATGGGGAGAAGTTGGTGGGGGTGTGTGAGTCATCCACCGATGAGTCATTCCACAGTGGGAGAGGACTCTCTCTCTGCCCATTTGTCCTGGTTCCTTAGCTCCCATGATTAGCTTGCAGTAACACATGATCATTAAATTACAATGCACAAGTGATTTCTAGAGGAAGTGCACTTTGCTTATGTTTATATTCAGTGTGCTTCACCTGAGTGGACCAAAACATTGGGATGCTGCATGACTAACAACTTAACCTCCTGACCAAGAAAGAAAAATATATGTATCTGAGATTAGGCTCTGAATTTTCCAGTGTGTTTATCACTGACTCCCAAATCCAACTGAAATCCAAGCACAGTTGATGCATGACAAATAAGTCATTAAGAAGCCACAACAGTTGTTTTGTTGCTGTAATTAAGATTATTGACAGTCCTATTGAGCTGTGGCCACCACTAAGATCTCCTACTGTGGAGCTTTGTTTTACAGCACACTGCTTTTGCTGTAGGTTCTGACTTATGTGTTTGTGTGTGTGTGCACGTGTGCATGTGCTGTTGACCAGGTGTGTCTGCTGGGTGACTGTGTGGGTGGCGTGCTGTGTTTTGATGCACTCTGTTTCAGCAACAGCCCACAACATGACAATCCTAGTCACAGAGGGAGACACAACAGTATGGAGAGCCTAAGGGTATGTAAGGGTCCTGGCTGTAAGTTTTACTTAGAGCCACTCCAAAGTTATCTCAATCCCCTCTTGTCTGTCCATTATCTCAGGCGATTGGTTATCGTTTTCTGGTTTCAGTATAAGTTCCCTTTTAACCCAGTTTTGATTTTGGTCCTCAGAAGCACCATCTCCTAATATGACTCTTTTAGTGACTGTATTACATTGCTCTTGAAATACATTTCACTATTTAAAAGGAATTGGATTTTTTTGCGCTTAGGTGAAAGTGTTACTTGTAATGGTGATTCTTTTATCCCGACTGTATTGTATGCTCCCATCCTACACAGAATAACCCAGCGCTTCTAGAAGAGGCCAACTTGGGTCTGCGCTCTAGTAAGCGCCTCAGCAAAAGCAACACTGACATCTCAGCCCCTGATGGGAGTCGTGTGAGGAGGAAACGGCTCACTCGCAAACAGAGTGATTCGTGTGCTATTGACTCCTCCAAGAGCCAGCAACATCCAGTTCTCAGCAAGTAAGTGTCAAACACAACAAATTCTCATGGTTTCATCAGAATTATGGCACGTTCTTGTCACAGCTAAGGTAATACAAGATAAGAATACATGCTTTTGTGTTACATTTTCTCAAAATTTCATACAAGCATTTAAATCAACTGCATATATCAGTTTAGCCTGATAAGCCTGAGCGTATGTGTATAGCTGGAACTTGGCCATGGTCTCAGTGAATGTGTCAGTCTTCTTCACCCTGACATTATGTGGCTCATCTGCCTTCTGCAGCCTTATACCGCCTGTGCCAGTATAAACATGCAGTATGTGTATTTACTGCTGTTTCGAAATTTCCGGCAGTTGCCTGAATTTCTCTGTGACGTAGACTAATGCTGCTCTTGGGGATTCCTTGCAGTAGCTAGGCACATGGCAGTGGATGCCAGAAGTGTGACACATAAGCATAAGATTGGATTAGCCACCGATTTTTGAAACCATCTCCAAAACTGTATATGGAGCTTTGATTGTGAGGGGTTTGGATATTGAAAGACTTAACATCTCATTACAATAATTTCTGTGATATCCAATTTTTAATATAAATTCCTTAAACGGACCTGTTGATACATGGCACCTCCATCTCACATCCCACTGCTGGGAAAGCAGAAGTCACAGATCCTATTTCCACATATTTGATTGTCAAGGATGATGACTGAGGCTTCTTGATATTATGGATGATATAGACTAAAGGATTTGTTCAGGTGTAATACCTGTTCCAGACACCCACCCTGTTATTGTTTTCATTAGAACCTTCCAGTGTATGTGATTTTTGTATGCAAATCTTATTATGTTATTATCAAACTATCATTCTGTGTTGCTTATCTTTGGTAAATACACTAGCCATAAAAACACATTCCTTAGAGCTGATTTATACGTGCATTAATATTGTGTGTGTGTGTGTGTGTGTAGTCAGGTCCAGGATGGAATAGACCTAAGCCCTGGAGGAAGCAGTCCAATGTTGAATCCAGGCCGTTTTGACTTCGAAGTGTCAGAATGTTTCCTGCTAGGCTGTCCACTTGGACTAGTGTTAGCCATGAGACGCACTGTTCTTCCTTTGGTTGAAGGTGAGTGTGTCGTACTAAAGCACCACACAGGCTGTGGCACATTGTCCTCTCTATGTACCGTTAGCTTACACCTGGCAGCCAGTCCAGCTCTTCTAGTAGAGTGAATTGCAGTACTGTCACCACATTACAGTGGCTAGCCTTCAGTTTCACTACATTCTTCTATAGAAAACAAACTGTTTATTAGGAAAACTGTAATTATATGCAATTTTTTCACACCTCTTTGTGGCAGTGACTCAGCTGCAGCCTGCCTGCTCTCAGATCTTCAACCTGTTCTACCCCTCTGACCCGTCAGCCTCCAGATTGGAGCCCCTTCTCCATACTCTCTTTCACCGGCTGCCTCCATTCCCTGTTCCACGATACCAGCGCTACCCGCAAGGCGATGGTCGCTCCACCCTCATTGGTGAGGAAAATAGACTAAGCCTTGATATATTGGGCCACTACTGACCACCCAGGAGTTTTCATGCAAGTGCCAACTATAGAACCCCTTCCTGTTTAAAGAGTCTCTGACAGGATGTTTTATTTGCTAGCTTGCAAGCTGCATTTTGCTGTCCTAGCTAACGGCAAATAAATATAAGTATAAATATAAGTACAAATGAAGTCATTTGCAGCCTTTGAGTCGCAACAATGGAGAGACAGTCAGTTATGTAGCTTCCAGAAAATGCATCATCCTTACAGAAAAGTCATTGAGACATATATTTTTAGACCAATTTTTTGCATAAAATGTCTTATTTACTATATGTTCCATAAGTAATTTTATGTGACCAACTAAAGATATGAATATGAAACCTGAGATCAGTATTTTTAATTGTGATTGGAGGGGTGTGACTTGCACCCTTCAAGAAAATAAATTACTGACTTACAATTATGTAACTTAACACCCCATTGACCGTAAGGGGGAAAAAAAATTGTGTTGAGGACAGATATCAGTAGACATGCTCACACACATTCTGGTTTAATGCGGTAATTAATTACTGTAGCCACATACTGTGGTTCCCGAGCTGCCCCATGGGTAAGGTAGTTTCATCATTATAGTCATCACAGATCCGCTCTGCAGGTCTGTAAATGTGATTAATGTGTGTAATATCCAGGAATAGCTGGCCTGTTTGTTTGTTAATGGTGTTCTGGGCATGCACTTTGATTTTGTTTGGGGGTTAATTCCAAAGGCAAGGTATTTATTCTACATGTATAAATTATAACATGAAGATGGAAAGTATGGTTGACAGACAGGTGTTCAGGGGTCTTTTTTTGTAACATTCTCAGACCATTACATTACTTGAGTGTCTCAGTATTCTGTCTCTCAATGTTCCCCCTCTTCTACTTGTCGCAGCTCTACCAAATTGCCTTTATATGACTGCATTTCACCTGATCTGGATTATATTATAAGCATAAACAATCAGGCTTTTTTTTTGTTATGATCTCTAAGCTCTCTCTTCAGTTTTCAGAGACTGGAGACCCAGGTCCTTTGTTTAACTCCTTTTAGCTGGCTAGCTATGTCTCTCCAACACAATCTGCCTGTCTTTCTTTTCTCTCCCATGTCCTCTTTTTCTCTCCCATTATACATCATCTGTTAGTCTCTGACATTCTTTCACAGTGTTTAGACACAGCCAGAAACAAAAGGCAAAACAGAAGTGTGGAGGCTAGAAAACAGTGTACATAGGATACTAGTGTCTATGGCCCTGTTCAGACTCGGTATTAACATCCATCTGTTCATAGCTGTTCATACCGGGTATTTTCATGTGTGTCGAAGACATCTGCAGTGACCACTTGTGATCGCATCTGTTCAGTAGCAGGATCACAAAATCTTCCACATTTTTGTGACCCTGCAGCTCAATGTCACTTCAAAACCAGACCCAAAACTAGCCAATACCAAAGAAAAATTCAAATGAAGTGTTTATATTTAGCCATCAGATGGTATTCTCAAATGAAATCATTTGGAACTCAGACTGGTCGATAAAAGCTATATTTGTACTGTCATCAGGGTATGAGGCACTAATCAAATTTCAGGTGATTTCAACAATCACAAGAACAAAAAGAGAGGGAAGTAAAAACCCAAAATAAAATATGAGTTGCACATATAAATTTACACACTGAAAACAATCAACCTCAGTTATTCTGCAGGGTTATTACAATGATCTATTTTTGGGGTTGTATTTTGGTAATGTGAGCTATTATGAATAGGCAAAATGGCCAAGTTGATTTTGCAGAGTCATTAACACAGAGGATGCAGGAGTATATGCCTGACAAAAGATAAATATATTATGCAAGCAGTGGCACCCTATTAGCATCTCTTCTGACCATACCTGTCCCAGCTGATGATCTCAGAGACTAAACTAGCTTAGCTGCCTTCTACATCCGTTTTGAGAGTGTTACAACTAGTAGTTTCTGTGATACAGGGGCTAGAGTCTTAAAGAGGGATATATAGAATGTACGATTTCCTTTCGTTTTCACAAATGTGATGCAGCAACAAACAGGCATAACATAATGTGGTTTTATGTTGAGAAATGTTTTAATAGTTCTTTCTGTTTGTTTTTTGCTGTTATATTTTCTGAGTCTGTTGCCTTTTTTTGATTGATAATGTGTTTTGCACTTACGGGCCGCTGTATCAAGCACATCTGTGCCTTTTTACAAGGGGTAATTCAGAGACAGAGTATTGTTACGCAGTCCAAGGTCAGAACACAGGAATACACAAGTAAACAGGCCAGAGAATAATGGCTTAAATTTACTAGAACATAATAAGGCTTTGCAGCAAGCACCAAGTAAATTAGCTGTGTAGACACAATGCAAATGTGAGAGTAATGAGGAATCATGACAATGGCTGAATTTGGAAACTGAGAGTCTCAAGCTGGTGTATTGCATTGTGTGTGAATTTGGCAGTGACATACACATTAAAGTGCCATTTATCTGTGCACATATTCCACAATTCCACAATGACAATAAAACTACTTGATTTGACTTGACTTGACTTGACTTTTGAGAGACAGTATGAGGGCTGGAAACTTACGGAATTTACGGAATTTACACATATAGCAACCTGCTTTCTACATCACCTCTGTCTCACTAGGTATGCTAATAAGAAGAGCTAGTTGTTGTAATAATTGGTAGTTTGGCTCTGTGACAAATAACAGGCTGTGTGGTAGAGGCAGGCAGGTAAAGGGACACATTAATTCAGAAAATTCAGTGAAGCGTAAAAGCTGAGTGCTTACATTAGAAAGCCTGTTGAAGGGTTCGAAATCACTTTTTCTCAACACACACAGAAGTAGAAGTAGGGCTAGTGGATACCTAGGAAATCAGGTCAACTGAATAAGGTCATTGTTTCTATTTACAGAACGTGGTTAAGTGGTTGAATTTTTACTGTTTTTTTTTTCACTTGGTCATCAATGTGTGTTAATGCAAAACATCCAATCAACAAATAAAATGAAAAAGAACCCTAATCTGGATTATGCTGAGAACTGCTAGAATGTTATTAATTATCCAAGCCTATTAGAGAGATTTGCCATTGTGTTGTGAATAAGCATATAAATTGTTTGTACCTTTGTGGAGCAGTGATTCATTTTAACTGAAACATTGCTCACCATGCTGCCTTTTCACATTTCTCCCCTGCTAGCTGAGGACATCCATGGCCACTCTGATGTGTTCCTGGATGAAGAAACTGTGCTCCCATTCTCTCTGAGGGTAAATGACGCAGAGGGAACAGTGAAGCAGGTTTTTGGCAGAGGCCGCAGGGCAAGTCTGACCAGCACAGACAGTCAAGCATCCGGCTGCTGGGAGAGCAAGCTCAGCTGCATCATTGCCAACAGTGAGTGTGTAGGCACACTCTGTTATACAAGCTAAACTCACCCACACCCACTCAGAACTGCTATTCTATCAGTCATACTTTAAAGGTTAAGCTGCAGATGAAATACATTTACATTTACAGTTAATAACTTTTATTATTTGTGCATATGTCTGTGTGTGTTTCAGTCTCCAGTACCTGGTGGGGCTCTAAACGGCTGGACTATGCACTTTATTGTCCCGATGTATTGACTGCATTCCCCACTGTGGCTTTGCCTCACCTGTTCCATGCCTCCTACTGGGAATCTACTGATGTGGTGGCTTTTCTGCTCAGACAGGTAATACATAACTCTAAGATCATTCCTCTCTGTATTATGGCACAAACATCCCTATTTTGTTCTCTAATATTTCATTATTTCATCGTTTTGAACTGTTGTCCACTTCACGAGAATGCAGATTTATGTAATTGCTATGTATGTTGGCCTGCTAGTTGACCATTACTTGTTTAATGGCTTCACGCTTACTGTTTGAATATACCTAAAGCAAGAGTTCCCATTTATGGTGTAAAACTGCATTGCACCTTGTATTCCTGGGATACAGTAGGCTGGATCTAGAAAGAATGAAAGAATGATGAATAATGTAAAGAGGATTTTAACACTGTAAACTTCATTCTTAGTCAAGTACCAGAGAAAATCATCACAATTTAATTGTTTTAATAAAGTTATTTTCTAATTTATGGTCTCAGGACTTGATTCCTTTGGTATTATGTAGAGTAATATTATTTAATATATTAAATAATATTGTTTGTGTGATTGGCAGGTGATGCATTGTGACTGTGTGAAGGCTCAGGAGGCAGACAGCTCAGACTGCACCTCCTTTTCCCCTTCCAGCCCCAGAGAGAAATGGCTACGGAGACGTACACATGTTAAGCTTAGGGTGAGTGGTACACCAGTTTCTCTGACTAAACCCAGGTGTGAGGCAACTGCCGACATAAATATATAATGTGCCTAAGTAAATAAATCTTAAAACAGGATGTTTTTTTTTTTTCAGCTTTAATGAATTACAGCTAATATATATCACCAGCTGCTTCAATTCTGTTAAAGATGAGGAGAATATCATGCTAATGTTTATCTTGAATATGGCTATATGCTCATGGCATTTTTTCCTGATTTGATCATCTGCTCATCCTCAACCAGTAATTAGCTCTCCGCTATCATGTGGCAACTACGGACTGGGGAAGGTAAAAGCTAGTATGTGCTTCCTTCACAAGATGTAAAACCAGCCACTGCATCTTTTCAAATGATTGCTCACAATATGTCACAGAGCAGCTGTGCATAGATATGTGAAACCTAGATGCTGCTTTGGGCTTGACATATTTTCATTTCGCCCTCTTGGTTCAGATTTTTCCCATTGACATAAATAGAAATCATATCATTTATGAAGATTTTTATGTAAATGCCAGCACAATGGGCAGCATTTGGATATAAGAATCCTTACATTAAACATGAAACTAATTAGCTAATGTTTTTAATATTCGGTAGCTCATGTGTGGTTCGGTAATTTGTAGTTGGATTTCAGATTTGGATTTGGATTTGTGACTAAGTACATTGACTTAGTTTATCAGCTAGGCCATGTTTATCTTGAATTTCCCCTACAGGGGATCAATAAAGGTACATCTTATCTGATCTTATCATGATTTAATGAAGCTAGTTTGAGACATTGGCCATGTTATCTTTAGCTTACATTGTAACTTGATCAATTTATATCCGTGTTGTTATTTTAGATGAAGCTTATACTTGTGATTTTGTAGAGTTTAGATATTGCTGATTTCTTTTATATGAATTTAAAAAACCTCTTCTCTGGTCTGATGTATTATTAGGACTTAAGTTTTTATTAAGTTTATAGTAGTTTTAAAATGATCAATTTCAGTAAAAGTCAAGACAGTTTAAGTCAGGCAGGCCTTGGTTTATGATCGGTTATGTCACGCCATACATTTGCCGTAGGCTACATTGCACTGCTTTGCTCAAGTTTGAAGTTGTTTCCGGTATGAACTTGTGGAGGCGGGGCCGGGGTCGAGCGCCAGTTTGTGAATGGAGGGTGGAACCGGGAAGAGTGAGTGTTAAGGACCTAAACCTGTGGGGGTTTTTGTTAACGAGTGTTCTTTGTTTCAGTGAGCAAGGATAAAAGGAGGAGAGAAAAGAGCTACGAGAGAGGGAGCTGAGCAGCATAGAGCCGTGTGTGTGTGTGTGTGTGCGCCCAGTGAAGTAAAATTGCTGAAAAGTGAAGGAAAAGAAAAAAAGGAAAATAAAGAGCCCCCTTTTGAGTTATCTCAAGCCTACCTCCCGTAATGTTAGTATGTTAGTTATGTTAGTAATGTTTAATGTTAGTATTGTGGTTGCTTTATGCTTGCAGTCTGGCTGCCTCAGTTGTTCCCCCGCAGTTGTTCAGTTTCTCTGAAAATGAGATTTATTGTTGGAGAGTGGCGTTAATACAGAAGACAGCGTGGAGAGGTGACACCCTCTTTTGGAAGGACCCTGCACTGCAAGAACATTTTGCGACATCATATTATATTCCACTGAATAAAGGAATGAAAGAAGAAATTTGTAAGCTCTGTTTCTCCTTTACAGAATGTCACTGCCAACCACAGAGTGAATGATGTCATTGCGACTGAGGAAGGGCCGCAGACTCTGGTTGGTCGGTTTATGTACGGCCCTCTGGACATGGTGACTCTGACAGGAGAAAAGGTATGAGAGTACCTTTCATCAGTCAAAAACACTTGTGACGTCTGTGTATAGTTTGATTTAGTCTAATATTTCTGTCTCTTTTTTTTCTACCTCTTCTCTCTGTAGGTGGACATATATTTAATGACACAGCCTCAGTCAGGGCGCTGGGTTCACTTTGACACTGAGGTCACCAACAGCAATGGCCGAGTGTCCTACACTATCCCTGACAGCAAAAAGCTGCCTGTGGGAGTTTATCCTATTAAAATGATTGTGAAGTAAGTTCATGCTATGTGCCTATTTTCCCAAGTACCCTAAAGATTATTTTTGTTTCTATGATTAATAGTTGATGGCTGTTTTATTCATATAATTGGCCTAAATTGCCAGATTGAGACTGTTCATTTAAGGCTGTCCGTGTAGGCTTTGCTTTGAATGAGCAGATTTCTAAACTGTCTGGTTCAGGGTGAATGCAGAGTAACTCTACAGTAGGTGGTACAATTGTTTTCATGACCATTTATCCCAATCACCCACTTTCCTTTTTTTCTGTTTCTGTTTATTCCTGTCTTATTTCTCTTGACTTATCTCTCTGCTTTGACCTTCAGGGGAGACCAGACGAGTGCAGAAGCTTTCCTGACTGTGCTGCCACGGGGAATGGAGTGTGTGGTGTTTAGCATCGATGGGTCCTTTGCTGCTAGCGTCTCCATCATGGGCAGCGACCCTAAAGTGCGGGCAGGTGCTGTGGATGTGGTCAGGTGAGTATTAATGAAAGAGAGAAAAATAAACAGAAAAATTAGATACAGCACAGACAAGAGAGAAAGTAGAATGATGGAGTGGAGTATGGTAGAATTAAGATATATTTGAATATTTACCTAATTAAACATCAGCTAGCATATGACTGTTAGCACCTGGCAGATTATAGAGGTCTTCTAGAAAGATAAAATGAATTCAATTCAGATCATTTTGAAAAGTCTACGATCTACAACTAGAAAGACAGATTTTGCACAATGGGCTGTGCTCAGGGTTGGCAACTTAAGTCAGTCACTACAGTTCAAAGGATAGTCTAACAGTGTTAGCAGTAATATAATGGTGTAATATAAGATAAAATGCTGCTTTGCATAGTATTTTTTTTTTTTTTACAGAATGGGCTGTTTGAGTGCCATCTACTGTGCAGTTTAAACACTGCTATAAGCACTGTCTCCTTAGCCAGCCGCATATTATTTTAATTTTGGACTGCTCCAGTTACTTTAGTTATCTGCTCCAACACTTCAATTATCTATACGGTTTAGTTCATCAGTTTAGTGCATTTACTTTCTATTTGTTTTATGACAAATCAGCAAAACTGGGTTCTTTGTTTTGGACTAAAAAAAAAAGAAAGCAAGTCATTTTACTTTGAAGCATTCGATCCAAATGTAGCTCAGTCATAAATGAACTGTATTTTTTTGTATTGTATATTTACAGTACAAACCAGGGACATGCAGAGAAACACCTGGCATTATTGCAGTAATATTAGACAGAAGAACATATAACCAGGGGGAATCTGATATTTAAATAAGTAGATGTAAGATGTATCCCAGATATTTTCAAGATATCTTAGGGACTTGAAGTATGAAATGAGCCCATGATATTGCCCTTCTGTTAACATGAATGAATATTATATTTATCCATATTTATAATGAGATTACTCATGAGAGAAACATAGGAGGGTTTGAACTGTAGGCTCTTGGTGTGTTTAAATTCTCTCATAGTGATAAATGCAACATTTCAATTTAATCCATCAAGGTAGGATTACTACAATAGTAAAATCGTTGTTTTAAAAAAGAGATGTATAGTGAATCTAGGCTACAGTAATAATTACATGAATGAGTAGGACCTCTTTACAATCCAGGGAAATTCTACTAACCAAAGCTGTCTCTGGTAAAACCTGTAAAAACAATAGAGGGATCTGTTATTTAACTGTTGTTGTAACAAGTATGTTAATTGAGTTAATGTTTTAACATGGTTAATGTATGGCAGAACCTAATACTAATGAAGAAGGAGATTTCCAGCAAGTAGTACTATTTGGTACTAATAGCAACAGAAACCTTAGTGGGGTGAAAAGTTTGAAGATTATTGTGAGGTCCAAATACCAGTTTGCACAGTTTCAACTCATCACTATGCCTGCCTAACTCATCTCTGAATATGACTCTATTTTTGTAATCAATTCAGTATGATTGTATGAGAAATGGATGTTGTGTTTTGCGTTAAGACACTGGCAGGACCTGGGTTATCTTATTATCTACATCACTGGGCGTCCAGACATGCAGAAACAGAGAGTGGTGTCATGGCTTTCCCAGCACAACTTCCCACAGGGCATGATCTTTTTCTCCGAGGGGCTGGTGCATGACCCACTGCGCCAGAAAACCATCTTCCTTAGAAACTTGATTCAGGAGGTAAGGTTCTCTTTGTCTGGTGTTCTGACCTATCCTCACTATTAAATTTTGCATATGCACCCTTTTGCAGAAAGTGTTGTAAGAGAGTGAAAGCTACTTTTTCCATGTTGTTAGTGTCACATTAAGATCAACTCAGCCTACGGCTCCATGAAGGACATCTCCGTCTACAGCATGCTGGGTCTCAGCCCCAACCAGATATATATAGTGGGCAGACCATCCAAGAAATACCAAAACCAATGCCAGGTGATCCAGATTTTCATTCATCCTTATGCGTACCAGGAATCTTCCACTGCTGGGGTATCTTGTTGTTGGTGCTATGTTTTGCTTCTCTTTCTACTGTTTTTTTTGCATTCTGACCTGACCCTGGTTTCACTATGCTGTGCAGTTCCTCAGCGAGGGCTACGCTGTGCACCTTTCCTCACTGCAGTTTGGCCACCGGGCCCGGGCCAAGAAGACCTCATCAATGCGCATGGTGCTGCGTAAGAGCTCTTTTGGCCTGTCATCAAAGCCGGACTTCCTGTCCAAGCGCACACACCTTCGACGTACCATGTCTGTGCAGCAGGCTGAACCTCCCATGACCTTGAATCCCAAACCGGAGCGTGCCCAGAGCCAGCCTGAGTCCAATAAAGAAACTGGGGGTAGTGAAGGAGGTGGTCATGTGATGTGGGTACGGGCAGGCATGCACCGGGGTAACACCACTCCCTGATCACACAAAGCGAGAAGGATGAGAAAACAGAAGACAGTACAGTGTCTTCCCAGTACAGTGTCCTGGTAAGTGTCTTCTCTGTTGACAGTTACATATGCTGAAAATAATGGAGTAGTTGGTATTTAGTGTTGACTATGATTTGTCTCCACTTCTGTCAAGATGAGAGAGAATTTTACTAGTTTGGACCATAAGGAATCCACTTGCCCTCTTGCATATACTGTCCCTCTTGCATTGTATATCTGTCTTGTAATTTCTATTCAACATTTAGTCCATAGTTCCCTATAAACAGTGATTCATTTTCACTTTTCCACTGTGTGACTCTTGTGTCCTACAGCACTTGAGAGTTTTCCATGTAGTTCCCCCCAACAGGACACACTTCAGCACTGATTTTAATGCTTTAACTGTAAAATAAATCCCACAGTACAGATTTATCTATACTGTGCAACTAATCCAACTATATTCTAGTACTATTCAAGTACTAGACTCTTTATCTAAATGAATACAATAATATTCTGGCTATTTATTGAAGAGCTTTTTATTCCTGTGGTCCAGTTTGATTTAGTGATGTTTGGTTTAAACCCATTTGATTCAAGTGACCAGACAAACAGGCTAATAACTCTTAGAAGTCAATCACAAATGTAACATGATTTGATAATGTTGGGTTTTATTTCCATCAATGTAACAAAAAAAAAAAATCACAGAACCCACGGTATGTTTCATGGACTCCACTTTGAGAACCACTGTTAGAGTATGACATACTTGCGTTTAACCTGGAAAACATGCAAGTCATTGATCTTTTTTTACGAACAAAAGCATTTATGAATGAACTGCATTTCCCTACTAGACTAGTCCAAACTAAATATGGAGGGAAATCTTCTTTTGATTTAATCCATTAAGCAAATTTTCCTTTTTTTCACAAGAGCCTTATTGATATTCATAACCAAACCCTAGGCAGAGCTATTATTAGGAGCAGCTCTCTGCATCTCCTACTCTGTCATTGCTCTCATCACTGCTGAAATATGAATGCACATGTCCATTTTAGCTGTCTGTGGTCTCTAATCTAAAGACAGATTGCTCAGACTTTCTCCAGTTCAGTGCAAAATTATGTTTCCTTCATGAGATGTGTGGGTTGACTGATTATGTTCCTGGTTAAATAGCAGTTCTGTTTGTCGTTTGAATGAATCTAGGTATTCAGATGGGCTTTCATTTGAGGATTTGCACTCTGTGTCCATCCTTCAGTGCTCTATTTCTCTTCTGCATTATCTTCACATCTAAACCTTTGGGTGAGGCACTACAAATCACATCTCTGCTCCGAACTTCACTAGATACAGCTTGCTTCATCTCCCTGTGGATTTGATACATCAAATGCAATGCGAGTGCTGCCTATTCCTCATCTCTCCTGTTTGAATCAAGGCAATAACATAAATTATAAGTAAGCAGTAATTAATTAGTAATTAAGTATCAGAATCCAAATATAAGACTGTTTTTGAGTTCCAGCTTTTAAGGAGTCAGCAACACAGAGGTGTTTTTTTTGCTTGGTCTTGTGAGGATTTGGCTTGCTCTTTATTTGAGCTTGGCCTCCAGGCATCCTATTTCAAGGTATTTTGTCAATCCGGTGCCAGGCAAGATGAGATTTATAAGATTCCAGCTGAAACATCAGGATGTCTAAAGCATAAGGAAATATGCACAGTTGAAGAGGAGAGCTCATAAGATGCTTCTTGGACAGGTCTTGATGCTGGCTCCTGCAATAATCCTTTTGTGTAAATATTGCAGACTCATCACTGCTCTCTGGGCAGCTGTCCATGAGCGCACAGAGATGAAGCTAGGCTGCCATACGCTAACACCATGCCAAAGTGCCAGTTTGACCCAAACCTGCTGTTTCATGGCGCAGCTGCACAGCCAGAACCGTGCATATGACACAATGGGTCCTTTGCTAGGAGAAGTGCTGAACTTCCCTCTACCTCTGTGCGAGGTCACGCCTTATGTCCAGTCTCTCATGCCTGTTATATCAGTAGCTATGGATTAACTGCCATACGAGAGGATTATCAAACATCAGTGGTTTCTGTTGTGGCCAATATTCTCCTTGAACTAAGAATATGTAATGCTCATACCTGCTTTTTTATCTATAAGTGTCATCTGTCAAGGAAACGCGACTTTCATAGATTTAAAATGGAGGGCAGCTTAAGTGTATTACATGAATTCTGTACATTTTGATGTTCCTCATGTTCTCACTTAGGTGACTATTGTAACTTGCACTAATCAAATTGATTATGGTATTATAGGTGTAATTGTTTATGGCTGAATGCAGCAATGTTTACCATTCAAATAATGGTTTTGTATTTGTATTGTAATAGTGGTTGTTGTTGTTAACAAGTTTGTGACTGTACTGCCCTAATATTACACAGTAATAAGGTAATTGTTAATCTGATATTGATATTGTTTACATGTAAATGACTCATGCATAGACTGTACACTATAGGCCAAAAGTTTGAAAGTAATGTTACTTTGGAAAAAAATAAAGAAATTGTTACATAACATTTGAAATTGTTACAAAATAAAAGTCCCAAAAATGGTTCTTTAGAGCTATGCCACAGCAGAACCATTTTTGATTTCCGAAAGAACATCAATCCATATATTTTCGCCCCTTTTGAAACAATCACTTTTCACCAGAAAGATGCTTACACGTAATGCTAACATTTATGGAGGGATTGTTTTTAGCTTGTCTTAGTTTGGCAAGATTCATCAATCAAAATGGTCTTTAGGAAACTATAAAATAGTTCTTCTATGGCACTCTGAAGAACCATTTTGGGCACCTTTATTTTTAAGAGTGTAATGGACTGTAATCAACAAAGACCCTGAGGGCTTTTTGTCTGTAATACATCAGAATAAGAGTATCACTCTTAGGTTAAACTAGATGTCAGTAAATGTATTGGATGTTAGTGGAATGGCTTAAATTTAAAATATTTTTGAAACTTGAAATGTTCATTGCTTGTTTTCATACTGTTGGTCTATACAATCTGTATAAATTGAGATCAGTATGACATATGAGATGTTACTTGTCTCTTGTGTTGTATTAGTTGCTTTTGTATTAATGAAAACTGTTTCTTCACTGAAGGAACTGAAAACTGCAATGTTTCTTAATTTGCTTAACCAAAGTAATTGACACTTGTATAATGGACACTGTCCTTTATATAGACCACTTAGTGTGAAGTGTGTGTATGTGTGTGTGTGTGTGTGTGTGTCTATACTAGTATGCATACACGCAAATCAACATGTCTGTGTTGATTTGAACTGTTTTGTATTTATTGTAAATGTATGAAATTAAGAGCAGTCTTGGTGTATTCTTTTCTTTTCTATCCTTACCCAGGGGTCATGTGATTGATAAATACAATCTTAAACTGAGCGTGCAGCTTGAGCCTATGTGACAAAGAAATTTTAGGACAGACAGTGTTTGTGAGCTTTTGTGAAGTGTGAACAATGTCACTTTCTGCATTAATATACTCAGTATATGAATGTATTTTCAGCCCTGTAGACATGTGTATAACCTTTTAAGGATATAGACTCATCTGTATATTCAGAGAATATATTTGTAATTTATTCAAGTTATTTATTTTAAGATACAGCTATATTGTTTATGACAGGACGAAGGTGGTATAACTCACAATTGTGGTATTTGCAGCCAATAAAATTGCTTTTGGCTCAGTGTGTGACAAAACCCTATACCTTTCCTCTGTGGTATACCAGCAGGTAATCTGCAGTGAAACCATCACTGCATCTAAACAGTTAACAAACAGTTAACATTTCTGGTAACCAATGATGGATCTGATGTACATAGGAATATTTGCATGCTAAATATATTTCCCTATAAGTTTGTACCATTTAAAACATTTACAGGTATGGAATGATTCCTGATTTTATAACTAAAATATAATTGACAAAGTCTGAGATGCTCAGAAAACACCAAAGAACAACACATTTTTTCTTCCTAAGGGGTGGCCAGTGTCATGCTAGCATGAAGCATGGACACCCCATGGACACCCTGGTAAGAAACTATTATTTAGCTAGCAAACACAGAAGAGAACTATTACCTGGCTCCACTTATCAAAACAAATAAACAGGTAAGCAAACACTGGTCAACTTTTTTATGTTAATAATGTTCATTATTTGGAGGCATAACGTTGGATTTCTTTGAGTTTGTAACACTAGTGTGCTTCATGAAATGTAGCCTAATATTATTAGCTATGACTTTTTGTAGCTTGCTGGATGACAAGCAAACGTTGCTTAGATGTGTGCCTTTTATGTCCATTGGGGATCCTACTCAGGCCGTACACAGTTAACCACATTATGTTATTTTCTATGGATGAGGATTAGTATTTTTCCCAGTCTTACCCGGGTCTAACCCAGCCACCCCACTGTAAAAGGTATGGCTATGCCATACTTTAGAGCCTGGTTTTTGGTCAACTTCAGGACAGCGTGGTCAGCCTCAATCTGATAAATTGGGCAAGTGCCCAGCCATATAATAACCATATTTAGAATATATCTTTATAAATAAAAAGGGTTCTAATTACAGTATTCTCGTCCATAGACATCTGCTCTCTGTTGCTCCAGCACATTAGTGGAATTAGATGAAAGATAAGTACTATAAGGATCAGAATACTCCCTCTGTCTCTGCCACCAAAACACAGCATCTTACATAAGCATGTTACATAAGCACTGTTCTGAGCTGCAGGTTTGACCCAGCAGGCTCATGGGGATTATGTTCCCACTGAATGCTCATACTGGGAAAGTCTTCTTCTGCCCTGACTGCTGCACTATTAGTTATCAAAATGACTTAAAAAATGTCTGCTTCCTCTGACTACTTCAGCAGTTAAATAGAGATCACGTAAATGTGTTAATTTGCACTCACATATATTGACTATTTTTTTATGAATAAGAACTAAAATAGTTACTCATGCAGATAGTTTATGAACATCCCTAAAAGTTGTAATATAACGTCATAGATTATATCTATGGCTTGAGTGAGCATGTAAAAATCAACAGACTTTAAGGGTTTTAAAAATCATAATCAACACTCTACCTCAGTAGTTTCATCAGGTTATGATTATGATTTTGGTTAAAAAGGCCTTTCTCTTGTGTATCCCATGTCATTATGAGAGTTATCTGTCTTTGAACCCAAACATCAATATTTAACTTAGTGTAATGGCTTTATGGCAAAGTAATAGACAGTGAATTTACCCATCTCTTGCATACTGTAAATACACTATATGGCCAAAAGTATTGGACACCTGACCATCACATGTGGGCCTTCCCCAAACTGTTGCCACAAAGTTTAATCACACAATTGTATAAAATGTCTTTGTATGCTATAGCATTAAAATTTCCCTTCACTGGAACTAAGGGATTGAGCTCAAACATGTTCCAGCATGACAGTCCCCCTGTGCACAAAGAGAGCTCCATGAACACATGGTCGCCAAGGTTGGAGTGGAAGATCCCGGGTGGCCTGCACAGAGCCCTGACCTCAACCCCACTGAATACCTTTGAGATGAACTTGAATGCTGACTGCACCTCAGGCCTCCTCACCTGACATCAGTGCCTGACCTCACTAATACTTTTGTGGCTGAATGAACAAATCTCCACAGCCATGTGCCGAAATCTAGTGGAAAGCCTTCTCAGAAGAATGGAGCCTATTATAACAGCAAAGGGGGACTAAATCTGGAATAGGATGTTCAAAAAGCACACAAGGGTGTGATTAGTCAGGTGTCCACAACTTTTGGCAATATAGTGTACATCACGTATACCTTTCTTTGTGAAAACTGAAGATGAATCAACCTCAATTTAAGGTCTTCTACTGGGGACTGGATCACTTGAACTTTGCACTTTTTCTAGTGATATATTAATTATCACTTAATATAAGAGTGAATTTGGACCAGTGTATTAGACAGCACTCTGCACCATTATCATCAAAACACCAACTGTTCCAGGAACCTGTAGAATATATGGCAAGGTACATTGAAATTGTTCTGGCAGCTTGTGCTGGGCCAACACCTTACTGACACTATGTTGGTTTTTCCTTTAATTTGTCACTCTTCAGTGTGTGTTCTATGGAGAAACATTTCTATCCTGATGGGCATGGTCTCTTTCAGGATGGCAGCATCTCCATCCAAAGGTTACAAGGGCTTACTAAATGATTAGATGAGTATGAAAATGATGTAAATCATTGATATGCTGTGGCCTTCACCATCACCAGATATGATATGGCCTTCACCCAACTGAAATTCTACAGGAGATATTGGAGCAACTTGTTAGACATCGCTCTCCATCACCATAATCAAAACAACAGTAGACAAATGAACCTTTAGAGGAATGGTGTTCATCCCTCCATTACAGTTCCAGAGACAATAGGGTGCATTGAAGTTGTTCCTTTCATTTGCCTCCTATGTATGGCACAACCCAATGAAAGTGGATCTTCCTAACAAAAAAAATCTACAAATCTTACCTTGTTAATAGCTAAGAGTGGAAACTTTTGTTCCTGTCTTCTTTCATATACTGTTACATATTTCTCTTGTGACATCTACTACAGTTTATGGTATTGTAAAACATTGTGCATTGTTTATATGCATAGAATGTTCATTTGGGAGGAAGTATGCATTCATTCTATTCTAATGAGCTCTAAAATCTCAGAGACTTTCCTTTCAAATCCTCAGTAGAGGTTACATGGATCTAATTGATAAACCATTAGGAATGCTGAAATAATACTTTGCCATGGTGACCTCTGACTGCACAGCTGTGTCAGAAAGACTGTCTCCTGCAGTGAGTGTGGATTTAGTGAAAAACACAAGTGTTGTTTTTTGGGGGTTTTTTTTTGACAGTGAAGTTTTTTTTTTTAATTGAGTCCAGTTCAAACCTGTTGTATAGAAACCTCTATCATGTCATCTGAAGGACAGGACCTGTGGTGAAAAACCTAGTATGATCATTTTTCCTTCTGTCTGTGTACTCTCATATAAACAGAGAAAGATGTTAGCAGTCTTTTACGTCTTTTGATGTTACTGTTTATTCACTCTTGCTTCAGTATTTGCTTGTATTTGTCTCACAAGACAGATAATATTAGGGATAATTATTATTGGTGCTATTGTTACACAAATAAATTATTACCTAATGGTTCAGCAATTTCATGCTCAATGCATCCAGTTTTATCTTTCTGGTTTGTTATTGTACAGGGTGTCCTAAAAGTCTCCATACATAGGGGAAATGAACACTTTGTAGCAAAATGTATTCCAAAATGTTTTCATACTTAAGTTTATATTATGTATATGTCAAAAGAAGAACATATTGAAATCATTCTCATGGCTGGCTGCGATGGACTTTAACAGGAAACATGGCAAGCACATCACACTCGACACTGTTGCCAAACTTTTTTACAAATTTGTAAAGACTGGATGTGTTGTGGACTGAGAAGTGGACGTCCATGAACATCTACTGACTAAGGCACAACCCATGTGGCATGCATAGTCCCCTATGTATGGAGACTTTTGGGACACCCTGTATTTTATGTTTCACATCCTAAATATTTGCTTATATTTGTCATAACAGTGTTATATATTACAAAAAAATAACATCACAAAAATGTTACTGCTGCTAAATGGAAATTACTGACTGTACAGGCTAATGGGTAATGTGCACAGAGAGCCTACTGTTAACATTAACAGATGGAATTATGGTCGGTGTGGCCAAACACTTATAACAAAAATAAACCTAAATAAACCTAATAAATTCAAAATTATTTCTTACACATTACCAGAGGTTACAGTTCCTGAAAATACCAATGTTAAACATCCTCCAGCTGCATACAATACTCAATACTTTCCATGCCACGATTGCACTTTTCTTGCATTTTTCTAGCATGGAGCATTCACTTTCTTTCAGTTGCTTTCTTGCACTGAAATATAATATGCACATATCTGCACTGATGGCTAGATTCTTATAAATATATATATATATAAAAATATAAATAAAGGCTAGTATGATGATAGACATAGTTTTTTGGTCACCTTATAAATTGCAGTCATATTTATTACATATGAAATGCAAGCAAAATTAATAAATAATGTTTGCTTTTAGGAATTTATTGTGTTGGTGTCTTTGGAATTGGAATGAAATCTTTAAATGCAGTTTTCTCCCTTTTCAGTTTTGGTGGTAAATGGAATTTAACATGCTATAACTTTGTCTGATTGAGAATCATGCAAAAGAAAAACATATCAGTTCAGGAACTATAGATATTGTTGAAAGGTTCACCATGTAAAGTGTACTTTCAAGGTAAAAACTGTAGTGGTATATTGTTTGGAAAAGATAAATTGGAGACCATGTTTAAGCTAAATTTGATGTCAAATTATACATAATAGACTGAACATTACAGTGGTTTTAAGCTGTTTTACTTAGTCGACTTGTGAATATTTCTAAATTTGTTTTAGTGTGTTCAGTAGTTCATACAGCCATTTGTATAACACAAAGAAAATCAAGATTCATGGCTTTTATCTCTGCTCTCTTTGTTTCTCAAGCTCATGCATCAGTTCCTGGGTTTCCTCCTTTTCTTTGAGGTTCACTACTGGTCTGGATAACCCAGTTCACTCATTTTAAAAGTGGACATTAAATGTTTGACTTAACAATACTGCACATTGTGTTATGGTGGTGCTTTCCTTTCTAAAAAGCCGCGTTTGTCCAATGTTTGGGTGATACGCATGCTGCGGGGAAGAGAGTTCATGCTGTGAGTACACTCCTGAAACATTCCATAAGGGTAAATGCTAAAACATGTTTTGTATTTTTTGCATTTATAAAGTGAATATTTAACAAATTGCCTGGAAGGTGTGATGTGAACTGTAGCGGTTGTAAAATCCCAAGATGATAATGACAAAATCAGATGTTTCAGTAGGAAAAGCATTAAGTGTGCAGCTTATGTATGAAGGACTAAACGTTGAATAATGTAGATATCTATCTGAGATTTCTAAAGATGCATATTATTTAGAGGTGATTTTAATAGACATATTGGAAATTACTGAATATTATATACTACTACTACTACTACTACCAATAATAATAATAATAATAATAATAATAATAATAAATAAAGACAGGGGAAGAACCCAAGCTTCACTGGAGCTAATTAAAAATATTATATACTATAGCAATTGATGATTAGGTATCATTTACATAAAATACATTTTGAAAGCATAGTTTTTGACAAAGAACTGATCAATTGTATTCAAAATGCAAGTTCTAGCCACTACTATGTACAAGCATGTGTTCCCCATTGCTGATTGAATCAAAGCTCACCACTTTCTGCATCTCACTTAATCAGTGAGCCTTTAAGGGTTGTGAAACCTTGTCCTAGAAGTCAGAGGAATGCACAGCTGCAGCTGAGACACTGTTGCCTTTGGTGAGTTTGGATTTAGTGAGGACATCTGAGTAGATCATGGATGGATCTAACCCCAGAGCTGAAGCTCCTTCAATGGAGCCCAGTGCCAAACTCTTCTGCTGTCGTTGTGTGAGGCGCTGTCTCCCGCTGGCTTACAGAGAGGAGATCTACCACATCTTGAGGATGACTGGGCCCCTGGTGAGTGACTTCTATCTCACACATACGCAAGAGAAAGTGTTATCATTCTTGCGTGAGCTTGTTCTCTCATTGATTCCTAGCACACAATGGTTGTATGGAGAAAAAATAAGATGTAGAATGATATTTTGGTATCAACAATTATTCCCAACCTTTTATTGGGTACATTATTTTGTACATTTTACTGTGGTTTGCCTAAATATAGAGAATTTATCTTTATGACACATTCAGATTCACATTCAGAAACTACTCTACTATTCTATCTTGTAATATTAATTCAATTCAATTTTCAATTCAATTTTATTTGTATAGCGCTTTTAACATTGGACATTGTCACAAAGCAGCTTTACAGAAATTAATACATTCAAATTAAATCAAATCAAAATAAATTGTAAATGTTTATTTACGTTAAACTTCTGTAAATTTATGTTAATATTAACATTACTGTAAACATAGGTAGTGCTATATAATTCTGATTTTGCAAGTCACCATAGCACAGTATAACATAAATATAAAGGAATCATATAGGAAAAAAAGATCAAGCGCAATACTGTGCTATTATTACACATTGTTACATTTTCTTTTAAACTCTGGACAGTTGTTTGTTGCCCTCGCAGCTCTGTTGAGTCTTTCATCTCTGTTGGTTATGTTTGTTTCCCCAGCTTGTGTGCCGGTTCTTGAATTTCCTTCTTTTCTTCGTGGTCACAATGTTCTGTGGCCGCCTGGGGAACACTGTACTGGCAGGCTATGCCATGGCTTCAGCTGTGAGTCGCCCACTGTATCCCACTTGGAGTCAATGTTTTTGCAGAATTTGTCAGAATTCATTATTAAAATACTCTTCCTCTCTATCATGCACATTCATGAAAAGTAAAAATCCATTTATTGTGTTTTCAGACAATAAATGTAACTTCTGCAGCAACTGGATTAGGGCTGACTTTGGCCTGTGATACACTGGTTTCACAGGTAGGTAAATAAAATTGGCTCTTTCATTGTCAGTAACTAAAATCATGGAATTCTTATTTATAGTCAGCGTTTGAATAGTATTGTACTTTACTACTTTAGAATGACTAAAGGCTGCTATGTATTAGGCATGGAGAAATTCAACTGATTTTAACCTACTTCAAGAAACCTAGCAGATTACTGATTAGATCCATGATAGCAGTAAAATCTGGACTCATTCGATGGCAAAGTAGTAGCCATACAGGCAATGGAGCTCGTCACAAAAATGTTTCTTTTCATCAGTAATTAAGCTTCTGTTTCTACGTGCTCTTGTATGCAGACATTTGGCAGTAAGAACCTGTTACATGTAGGAGTAATCCTGCAAAGGAGCATTCTGATCTTGCTGCTCTTCTCTCTTCCCTGCTGGGGTGTGCTTATTAACACCCAGTCTCTCCTGCTCCTGGTTGGACAAGACCCCGACGTAGCCAGGTCAGGCATAATTTAAATTTGGTTATAACAGGTTCAAATGAGGAATTTTATACACCTCATAGGGGAAGCACAACTTTTTATTATGGCGTGTTTATATATACTCACTAAGCACGTTAACAGAAACAGCTGTACAATTACTTATGCATGCATTTATCTAATCAGCCAATCATGTGGCAGCAGTGCAATGCATAAAATCATTCAGATACAGGCCAGCAGCTTCGGCGATGTTCACATCAACCATCAGATTGGGGAAAAAATGGCATCTCAGTGATTTTGAGCGTGGCATGATTGTCGGTGCCAGAGTGGCTGATTTGAGTATTTCTATAACCGCTAAACTCCTGGGATTTTCATGCTCAACACCCTCTAGAGTTTACTCAGAAAGGTGCAGTAAAGAAAAATATCCAGTCAGAGGCAGTTCTGCGGTAGGAAACACCTTGTTGATGAGAGAGTTCAACAGAGAATGGCCAGACTGCTTCAAGCTGACAGAAAGGCTACAGCTCAGACAACCACTCTGTACAATTGTGGTGAGCAGAAAAGCATCTCAGAATGCACAACATGTCGAACCACATCAAACCCTACCCAGCGTTAGTATAGTGTTATTAGCATAGTCTTATATATAATCAATCGTAATATACCAAGACAGGCTTTTTTTTCCCTCCCTGACTGCCTGACTTGGATGTTGGTCTGCCCTCTTGTTTAATTTTCAGTCTCTCCTCATATAAGTATGAGAATCAAAATCATGAGCAGCAAAATCAGGTCAACATTAGCATTAGTCTGCCATTTCGTCCTAAAGCTGCTAGCTGAAGAAGGAAGTGACAGCTAGCTAACTAGACTTATAAACAACAAATTTCAGAAATGAATGCAAATAATCAAACAGAACTTTAAACTTACACTTAAAAACTTAAACTTTATTTACAAATTTACAACACTACTGCAGGCTCCTTGGGGATTCCAGTTGGGGCATATATGTTTAGGTTTGTGATGTCAGTCATGTTCATTCCCGGTTTAGTGATTGGCAGGAGGTTACAAGGTTCCGCCCCTTTGAGAGTGCACTGTCCAATAAATTTTGAAATGTTTTTTTTTTTTTTCTGTGCAAAACACACCTGCCCACAGTCCATTAACTCCCAGTGTATCCGTGAATCCAGGCAGGACTCAAAATGTCATGTTAATATTTCATTCCACGCACAAGCTTCAGTAGCTGTCTGTTAGAGCTGTTATCACTGCGCTGTTCCCCAAAAAGAGTTTGCATTAAATGAATGAACAGCGAGATATTGCAGTGAGATATTTGATCATTTGATTCACTAAAAAATATTGAATTCGACCAAGATTGATGAATAATATAGACACTAAACATTTCATTGCTGCATTTTTAAGGAAATATTAGGGGAAGTTGGGCTTCCTGTGTTCCTTAATGTAACACAGAAATGACTCCACTGTTGTTTTTTAGGGTAGCCCAGATTTATGTTGAGGCATACCTTCCTGCTCTTCCAGTAAGGCCAAATTTACTTATGTAAACATTATAAAACACATACATGTGTAGGTCTATCCTCATTTTGGCTTTATGTTTCATGTTTACAGGCTTTATTTCTGTACCAGCTGCAGGTGTCTTACCTCCAAAACCAGGTTTGTTGGATGGAGTGAACTGCTCTGTAAATGGTCTGTATCTGTGTATCTGTGTATCTGTGTCCCATATCTGTAGTAATGCCTTGAATATATCTTTGTCCAGGGTGTGATTGTACCTCAAATGTATGCATCTGTGGTGGCCAATGTTGTGAATGTGCTGAATCACTACATTCTGCTGTTTTGGTGGGATCTTGGAGTACAGTGAGTACTTTCCATTCATTCATTCATTCATTCATTCATTCATTCATTCATTCATTCATGCATTCAAAGTCCACTCCTGAAAACACAATGGGTTTTCTAATTTTTTGTGTGTGTATTTTTATGATTGTATTTCAGTGGATCTGCAGCAGCCAATTGTTTGGCTCAGATCTTTTCCTGTTTCAGTTTGTTTGCTTACATCCGCTTTAAGAAACTCCATGTTAAGACGTGGGGAGGTGAGCATGTTCCTTTGCACATTACAGTTCATTTCACCAGTTAATGCTGAGTTGAATGTGCCCTCTGTCTGTGTTCAGTTAGATAGCACTGAAACACTACAGTGTCATTACGCAGCTGATTATTTCCCCTGCTTTTAAATTCAGGCTGGTCCTCAGAGTCACTGCAGGAGTGGGGCAACTACATGAAGCTGGCTATTCCTAGTACATTAATGTTATGCTTTGAATGGTGGATCTATGAAATTGGAGGATTCTTAGCAGGTAACCTCTCTGAACATTTTTTTATTAAGTGGAAGGTTACTATAGAAGCATAACTTACTGTGCACTTTCTCACAGGAATGCTGGGAGAAGTCAACTTGGCTGCTCAACATGTGGTTATAATGCTGGCTTATATAAACTACATGGTAACAATCTCTCTTAACATATTAATGAGGATGATTCATTCTAAACCACATGAAGCAACTGTGTACCATAATCAGACATGGGAAATACTTTGCTACTTATATAAGGATCTTATGTTAGATATTTATTCTTTACTTGAATATTATTGAAATAAAATACTTTTACTCTTACTAAGTTACATTTCCAAGAACAAAACTTACTTTTTACTCTGGACATTTTTATTTAGACCTTCGAATTACTCAATATAAATCATCTTCTCTCATCCAGCCAATGACTGTACGCTATACATATCAGGGAGTGGGTTCAGCATCCAAGCATTCAGTTCAGCATTCAATCAAGTTTGTCAATGTAGAAAAAACAAACGATTATGAATTGTGCCAATTCATGTAGCTATCCATGTGCGTTTGTAGATGGAAAAGTGTCTAACTTGAGGATAAGCCCTACCCCAGTAAAGTGTTTCTGTATGCTATACTACGCAAAGGCGATAAAAAGAAGTATCACCTTTGCCTCCCTGGAAGGCTATTTTTATTTATTTATGGCTAATTTATTAGCCAGCAAGTCAAATTATAGTTGGCAAATACTATTTATTTACATGATATTTTACTTATGCTTAATTATAAAACTACATAGTTTTAGTCATGCATATAATCATCAACCCTACAGAGACTGAATGATGTTTTCTGGTGAAATTACTTGAAAATCATCTTAGCAGGATAGTTTTACTTTTTTACAGTTATGTTTAATGTGAAACCAAAAGATTAACTGAATTTCATCAGTTCAAAACATTTTCTTTCTACTTTTTAATACTTGAGTACATTTAAAAGTAGCAACTTTTTTGTTTTAACTAGAGTACATTTTTGGGTGGATACTTCCATATTTAATTGAGCATGCTTTTGACACATTATCTATACTTTCACTTAAACATAATTTCTTATTACTTTTTCCAAACCTAACCATAATCCATGCATGTCCTACTTCCTGAGCAAAGCTGTGGATTAAAGGAACTACACTTCTTACAGCATGCAAGTTTTGTGCACATATTGTGTGTATGTGTGTGTGATATACATGTAGATCCCAGCTGGTTTACAAGGTGCAGCTTGTGTGCGTGTGGGTAATGCGCTAGGAGCTGGAGATACAGCTGGAGCCATCCTCACTAGCAAAGTTTCTCTCATCTGTGCAGGTGACAACACTACACGTAACTTGTTTCATATACACAGCTTATATATTTCATATATAAGCAGTACTCACAATTTGTGTTTTAAAGCATTTTAGCTTGACCAAATGCACTTAATTGATTTGACTCCATTTTTAGCTGTATTGGCAATCATTCAGGGTGTGGTGCTTGGTGCCACAAAAACAGTCACTGGATTTTTGTTCACTTCAGATGAGTAAGTACTCGCGATCTGGTTATCACTTGAACATTTTAATGTTTGAGTTGGTTATTTTTTTGTCAACATTAATCAAAAACATAAAAATTGCCTTCTGACACTTGGCCTTCACTTTCAGGACCATAGCAGAGTTAGTTTCTGAACTCATGAGCATCTACTGCCCCCTTCAATTCTTTAGTGGACTGCTGGTGAGTTTTTGTAATTCTACTCTACTCAACTCTACTCTACTCTGCTCTGGGTCCCTGGAGGACTAGTGGTTAGTCCTCGGCCCAGGTTCGATTTCTGGCCAGGGAACCAACCCCAGTGGCTGGGGTTGCACAAAACAGTGAACTCCCAGTGCCATTTCCAAGCCTGGGCTGTGTCAGGAAGGGCATCTGGCATAAAAACAGGAGCAGCCAAAAGAAGAAGAACATCATTTACTCTATGATACTACACTATACTATAATTATACTATACTATACCAGGGGTTTTCAGAGTTTTGTAGCCAGGGACCATTTGAACTGTGAAAGAAATTCCACAGACCCCCGCAGTACAGAATTATTTCATGAACATTATTTAAATGTGTACAGTAATATTTTGTATATTTTAGATCCATACAAGTTTCTATTCCTGCACTTTACACCAACAGAACACAGGTCCAAGTTGATATTATTCATAGGCTAACCATTTTTTTGAGAACCCAATAACACTCTAATTACTACAGTAACTCAATAATAAATAAACTAACTTTGATAATGGTGGGTTGTGATATTCCATTTTAGTAACTAAATAATAATAATAATAAAAATCATGCTTCATCCTTATGCTTCACGGACCCCTGAGTGTCCCCAGACCCAACTTTGAGATCCATTGTACTATACTCTACTCTACAAAGCTACACTATACTATACAAGCTTCATCCCTTCTTTAACACATTACAGTTTGCATAATAGATAATGGTAACTGTCTGTTAATTGCCTGTTTAAACAGTTCTGACATTTTGGCATGGCAAGATGATATTTCAGTGTCTGTATCAGCAATGGTTGTGTGTTTACTGGATGTGAGATTATGACTCTTATTTCCTCAGTGTGTTGGCATGGGCATAGTCCTGGGCACTGGGCAGCAGCGTATTGCAGCCATCGCTAATCTAATTGGATATTATTGTATTGGACTTCCACTAAGTATCGCTCTGACCTTTCCAGCCAAGTTAGAAGTTGCCGGTTTGTACTTTTCAAACACTTGTATATGAATAATCCTAGTATGAGCAGAATTGTTCCGCATTTGTAGCCAAAAATATTATAGAAAGCCAATCCGTTTTCTTTGTTAACAGGCTTTTGGTGGGGCCTTTTTATTGCTGTCTTCTTGCTATCAATCTTTTTCATTGTCATCATCTTCAAATTAAACTGGAAGAAGATAACAGAAGAGGTATGTCCTGATATGAAGTTGTGTTTATGGTCACAATGTGGCAGATTTCATGATTTAATACCAAGCACCTATGCTTCTTTAAGGCTGTTGAGCGTGCTGGAAGAGGGAAGAGCAGAGGCATAATGCTTCCAGAGTTTAGATCCAGTCACCGGCTCTCCGATAGCTTTTTCCTTGCACTCAGTAATTTAGAGGTGAGTTTCTCTTTAGCATTTCTGGTTAAATATTGCCAAGCACAACAAATAATATATTAATCACTGTAAATCAGCTTCAGAATCAGAATGGCTATATAGCCGTTAGCTCTCAAGAAGCGGATGAAGAAGGAGGTACTTCAGTGGCTCAGGAGAGTTTGAAAGAGACTCAGGAAGGAGGAATGAGAAAAGAAAATCAACTCTCCACCTCACAGAAGAGATTGGGAGTGACTCAGGAAGGAGGAATGAGCAAAAAAAATCAACTCTCCACCTCTCAGCTCATCATCAGGAGAGGGCTGACTGCTCTGACTGCTGTCCTTATCCTCAGTACAGGGATGACTGTCCATTTCATCCTGCCTCTGCCTGAGGTGGCTTCCATCACCAATAGCACTTTGGACTTCGAGAACTCGACTTTATCTTCTCCCATTGCCACACAAATGTTATCTTTTTGAGACTGATGGATCCTTGCTGGATAATAGTCAAAGTGTTTTCATTTGGTATTGATCTTATGTAGTGTATTACCATTATAGTGTATTGATCTTAGTGCCATTTAAACGACCAGGATAAGGAATGGTATATAGACAACTTACTGGTGAATTGTGAGAATGTTATGAATTGACATGAGGTAGAAATACAATGAATTGTAAGTAATACAGCAAAATTGGTTATTATCTCTCTATCTAAACAAAATAACAGAAAACTTGTGTTAGGTTGAGAGATAGGCTAATTAATATTTGTTTTAATTACACGTCTATATGAATAATGGAATGAACTGCATAGACAAGGAACTAATATTGTCACTTAAAATAATTTATTAATATGCATTTCTGTAACTCTTGAAACATATAACAAGAGACTGTAAACCTACTGTATAGAACATTATACCTTCATGTAACCTTTTGCCTGAAGTGACAGAATGAATGTCCATACAGTAAACTCCCTGTGACTATTAACTCTCTAACATGGCTTTAGGCCAACTGAGCACATTACTACCACTTCAGTATTACACTTAAAGCAATCCCTACAGCCAGAATAATGAACATAGCCAATAGAGTCAGGCCTCTGCGGACCACCAAGACCCATAAAGGTAGTGCGCTCCTCGTTGTAGTCAAGTTGGGCAGATTCTCCGCCAGCATCTCTGTGTCAGTGTGAGGGCCTCCATTAGTCAGATCCGCATTGTTAGCCTGCTGTACTGTATCTGCCAATAAAAAGATTTTGTTAATGTGATAAACTCCGCCTGTTTCTTATTACACTTAATTTAAGTTTACTAAACAATCAGTACCAAATATCAGGCAGATTCTTACCATCCTCTGTGCAGTCCTGAATTCCAGCTCTTATCTGTGCCTGTGATCAGGACAAGGTGTTCTTATCACTGATGTAGTAGGGGTACAATGATAGATGCAAGTCAAACGATTTTTTTTTTTCCTGGAGCACTCACCTCCTCTGTGGCTTTCACCCAGTTTAGCTTTATTAGGAGAACTATGAAGAAAATTGACTGCAGGAACACACAAATCAAAAGGCCAGTCCAATGACCTATACGAGACCAGAGAAGCATGACTGAATGTGAAGAAATTGTACAAGAAAAGAGAGTGAGAGAAAAAGTTATTTTCCTACCAAATATGCCCATTTTAGCAGCAAACATCAGAGACACTCCAATAGGAAAGCCTATGCCATAATATCCAATCAGGTTCCCAGCTGCCCCAAACAACTGCTTTCCTAGGGCTCTGACAATACTCCCACCAGCTGCCTGATTAGTGAAGAAATACAGTCTTATCAAATTCCCTATGTACAGCTTTAACCAATTTGACAATGCAAAAATGTTTTAAATAATACAATAAGAACCATTCTCTGTTAAGTGTACTTCAGATTTTACTAGTGAGTGTACTATGGAGTTTAAACTTTAACTAGTTGGCTCATTACTCACTGCTGTTGCATCAAGGAGATGGAAAGGGGCATAGAGCACCATTACATGACTGACTATCTCCCTAATCTGTCTGTGAGAAGAGAGAGGAACTTTGTCAACTCACAGTTCAATTATTTCTCATGCTATGCTTATCATATAACCACATAAACACCAATATGTCATGTATTACATGACCAAAGTTCAGGAATGAGTTGAGTCAGTTTAAGAAAACTGTAAGCCATATCAGTAAATCTCTATAGCTTACAGTGAAAGTAAATGATAGCACAATTTTGAGATCACATATGAATGAATAGTAGCTCATTGATGATTTGAGATCATCTATAAAAATATATCTCAAATAAAAAGTGGGTAAAATGGCATTAATAAAAAGCAATTAATTTGCAATGCGTAGTTAATTAATAATAGATTAAGTGTGGTGCACTCACTGATCATTTGAGAAGATGTAAGAAATGACATCTTTGCTACTGCCAATGATAACTGCCAAGCACACTGAGACGGAGACTGTTTCAAAAGCACAGTATAATTAACAAAGAGTACGTCAGTGAACAGTGGGATTGAAATAAGTGTGCCTGACACACAAAGATCAATCATAAGTTTACTAATTGTCATACCCATTATTGTGATTAAAGATTTAATTCTTTTCTGTTGTCTTTATGCCACTATAATGGGAACATGGGTGTGTTTTCAGATAATGATGAATCTTAGTGAAAAACAAACAACTTCATGATGGACATATGTTGCATACAAGCTTGTTTTGCGAGTGTAACCCAAATGCCTACAGTAAATGAAATTTAATGAATGACTTCTAAGTCCTTCTTTGTTGACTTCATCTCAGCCCTGGTGAGAAGCAGCAAGTTATCAGTTAACAGTCAATTCACCATCTAGAAGTAAATTCTATAGATGGATAAGCAACTGAGACAGTATAAATAGATGTCCATAGACAGTGTTTATAAATGGTGGATGGAAGACCACAGCCTAATCAACAATTTACAACAGAAATTACTCTCACTTATGGTGAGAAAAAAGAAAAGAAAAAGGGGAATGACATTGGACAGAGGACTGTGTGTGTGCAGGTCTCACAGTCAAATGAGGAACAATTTCAACAAAGCGCTGCCATCTAGGTGCTAAAAGAAAACAAGCCGTTCCAACAACAAAAGGGGATCTATGATGAAAATGTATATATTTAATATTAAAGCAAATATATAATATTCACACACACACACAGTACTGTGCAAAAGGCACATGCAAAGAAATGCTGTAGAGCAAAGATGCCTTCAAAAATAATGAAACTAAAAAAAAAAGACTATAAAGAGCAGTAAACAGTAATAAATGAAACAAGGTAAATATTTTGTATTATATTAGTAGTCTCAGGTACAATTTGTGCAGTTTTATAAGGAAATGAGCTGTAAGTGTTACTGAGCATCTTGCAGAAGC
>CM075016.1:11387066-11409844 GCA_037576675.1 Pangasius sanitwongsei | reverse complement strand
ATACAAACATTTTTCTGTAACATTTAATTTTGTGCTGGAAAACTAATGTTTGGAAATTTAAAATGTTTTTGTACTGAATCAATAATGTAGAAGTGCTAAAATAAAAACCTACAACAAAGTTTGTACTAAAAAAATAGGGTGCCTAAGACTTTTGCACAGTACTATATATATTCTTAGTTTATGGGTCATTATCATGAATTGCTGCTTTTTTCACCTAGTAAATTGTATTTGTTTGTTTGTTTGTTGTACTTTTTATTCAAAAAAGGACATGGTCGTTATTGATCCCTAGAACATTCTGGCAACATTTAATAATAATAATCATCATCATCATCGTTATCATCATATCATTATTGTGTTTCTATCAGTTACAAATAGGCTACATAGGAGCTATAAGAGCTGTGTCTGAATCACAAGAGATATAGAATAAGCATGAACATACTGCTTTTTATTGACCTGTAAATGCAGCATGGGATGAGTGGGTTATAGGCTAGAGTAGGTAAAAGTTTATCTGCAAATCGAACAAAGAAAAACACATTTAAGATCAGTAGCCTATATATTACCTTTAAAAAAAGAAAAAGAAAAAGAAAAAGGAAAGAAAGAACAAAAGAAAAAGTTGACGTGATAAATGTAAACATGTGGCTCTTACTACTAGATGGCAGGATAGCTGTACGTTTTAGGGAGAGTTCTTAGTTCTCAGTTGTTAGTCTCTAGGCTGTGTGACCAGATGGTGGAGCTGCTTCCTCACAAGTTGCAAAAAGCTCAAACGTATATTGCCAAAGTCTCAGTGACCTGCCTCATTACAGCTGCTTTACTATGCAGTGAATATGAAAAGTCTACACACCCCTCTTAACACTGCATTGAAACTCATGTTCAAAAGTAATTATCATACACATGTCAGCAACTAAGTGCTTCTGATTAAACCCAAATAAAGATCAGTTGTTTCTGTAGGACTTTCTTGACATTTTCTTGGTTTCATACGAGGCACATACAGGATCTCATTGTTGAAAGGTATTAATCAGGAGAGGGTAACAAAAGAAATTCTAAAACATTAGATGTACCATGGAACACTGTGAGGTTCATCATCAACAAGTGGAGAAAATGGGGCACCACGGTGACATTACCAAGAACAGGACATTCCTCCAAAATTGATGAAAGGATAAGACGAAAACTTATCAGGCAGGCTGTCAAGTGACCTATGGCAACATTAAAGGAGCTGCAGGAATATTTGGCAAAGCACTGGTCACTCCTTGCATTTGACAACAACCTTTCATATTTTTCACATGTTTGGGCTATATTATACGGTGGCTAGACAAAAGCACTTTCTCAAGAAAAAAAAAAACATTCAACCCTGCCTAAATCACCCAAACCATGCATCAAAATGTGCTATCATATAATGAGACCAAGGTAGAACTTTTTGAGCATAGTTCTGTAAGATATGTTTCACGCAAAAACAAGACAGCGTATCAGCCAAAGAAGTGAAGCGTGGTGATGGCAGCATCATGCTATGGGGCTGCTGCTCTTCAGCTGGGACTAGGGCTCTAGTCAAGATCTTGGGAATCATGGATATCTCCAAATACCAATCTATTTTGGCACAAAACTTGCAGGCCTCTGTTAGGCAACTGAACAAGAAGGAAAAAAAAAATAACCTTCCAGCACAATAACAACCCAAAGCACAAATCCAAGTCAACAAAGGAATGGGGTCAGAAGAAGATGATGAATTTCTTTTAAATGCCTGGTCAGAGCCCAGCTCTACATTCTAACAAAACCTGTGGAATGACTTGAAGAGGACTGTGCGCAGGACATCCTTTCAATTTGATAGACCTGAAGCAGGTTTGTGCACACCCCTTAACTAATATTTTTGTTAAAGCACCTTTTGCTTGTAATACAGCACTCAATCTTTTTGGTTAAGACTCTTCAAACTTAGCACATCTTGATTTGGCAATTTTATAACTGATCACTCTCATCAACAAGGTGTTTCATCCTACACACTTTACTGCAGGTAAAAACTGTTCTTTAGTCAGTTTATCAGTGACTGGATGCTCCAAAAACTTTTGCCAGATGGCAGTTCAGAGAATAAACTTTGTGCTGGGTGAGTGAGGTCTGAGGTGATTTTGTGAGCTTTCCTCAGGCACCGTGACCAGTAGATGTCCTCTATAGCTAGGAGTTTGTTGCCTGTGATGAGTTCTGCTGTTCTCACCACTCTCTGGAGAGCCTTGCAGTTGTGTGCATGTAACTGCCATATCATACAATGATGCACCCAATCAGGATGCTCTCTGTGGTACAGCAGTAGAAGCTGCTGAGGGTCTTTGGGTTCAAAAACCTTCATATATTGAATAAGACACCTGCATCCATGTTTAATTACTTTATAGGTTGAATTATATTTTCACAGTCTTGATGTTCTTAACTAATTTTATGCATTGCCATAATCCTGAGCTTAATCCTGTATTCAATATTAATTGTATCAAGATCCTTCTTATCACAAACACCCTGTTCTGGAAGAACCCCAATTCCCCAATCCCCAATTTGAAATCATGCCCACTTCCCAAGTCTCTGCCAACTCAAATCTCTCAAGCTCATTCTAAACAGGTTCACCGGTTACTCCTTCGACTCTGAATACAGCTACATATCCTGCTTGTTTGTGGGTCTTTCTGCCTTCAGATTTGTCTTCAGTAGGTGAAAGGCATTCTCAATTGGGTTGAGGCCATCGGACATTTCATGGCCTTAAGAAGCCCTTGGGCTGCTTTTGCGGTATGTTTTGGGTCATTATCCATCTGTACTATGAAGCACCGTCCTATCAGTTTTGCAGCATTTGACTGAATCTGAGCAGAAAGTATAGCTCTATACACTTTATATGAATAAACAACAGTGACCCAGTTCTATTGGCAGCAATACATACCCATGCCATAACACTGCCTCCACACGTTTGACATATGATGTAGTATGCATTGGATCATGAGCCCTTCCTTTCCTTCTCTATAGTCTTCTCTTCCCATCATTCTGGTACAAGTTAATCTTGCATCAGAACTGGTCAGCCTTTTTGTAGAGTTTTTTTTTTTTTTTTTTTTTTAGCAAAGTCTAATCTGGCTTTTCTGTCCTTGAGTGTTACCCGTGGTTTGCATCTTGAGGTAAACCATCTGTATTTACATTCATGAAGGTGTCTCTTGATTGTAGACTTTGACAATGATACGGGTACCTCCTCCAGAGTGTTCTTGACTTGGCTAGATGTTGTGAAGGGGTGTTTCTTCGACAAGGAAAGAATTCTGCGATCATCCACTTTACTTGTCCTTCCAGGGATTTTGGTGTTGATAAGCTTGCCAGTGCATTCCTTCTTTTTAACAATGTACCAAATTGTGATTTGGCCACTCCTAAAATTTCTGCTATCTCTCTCTCTGTTTTGTTTTGGCCAGCGTAATGATGGCCTCCTTCACTTGCATCGACACCTCTTTGGACCTCTTATTGAGAGTTCCCATGAACAGCTACCAAATGCAAATTTAATGCTTGGAATCAACTCCAGACCCTTTATCTCCTTAATTTGCCATGAAATAGCCAGGAAACAGGCCACATCTGGCCATGAAACTGCTTATCAGTCAACTGTCCAATTACTTTTGAGCCTGTGAAAATGGAGAGACTTCTTGATTGCTTCATTTCAAATCCAGTGTGGTACAGAGGCAAAATTACGAAAATTGTGTCACTGTCTAAATACTTATGGCCCTGACTGTATACACCAATCAGCCATAACATTAAAACCACTGACAGGTGACATAAATTGATTATCTCGTTACAATGGCACTTGTCAAGGGGTGGTATATATTAGGCAGCAACTGAAGAGTCAGTTCTCGAAGTTGATGTGTTGGGCCAAATTGTGATGGCTAGAAGACTGGATCAGAGCATCTCCAAAATGGCAGGTTTTGTGGGGTGTTCACGGGAAGTGGTTAGTACCTACCAAAAGTGGTACTAAATGGGCGCCCAAGGCTCATTAATGTGCGTGGGGAGCTAAGGCTAGCCAATCTGGTCTGATCCCACAGAGGAGTTCCTGTGGCACAAATTTTTGAAAAAGTTAATGCTGGCTATGATAGAAAAGTGTCAGAACACATAGTGCGTCGCAGGTTGCTACGTATGGGGCTGCATGGCCACAGATCATCAGAGTGCCCATGCTGATCCCTGTCCACTGCCGAAAGCGCCTACAACGAGCACATAAGCATCAGAACTGGACCATGGAGCAATGGAACAAGGTGGTCTGGTCTAATGAATCATGCTTTCTTTTACATCATGTGGACAGCCTGGTGCGTGTGCGTCGCTTACCTGGGGACGAGATGGCACCAGGATGCACTATGAGAAGAAGGCAAGCCGGCAGTGTGATGCTGTGGGCAATGTTCTGCTGGGAAACCTTGGGTCTTGGCATTCTTTGACACGTACCACCTACCTAAACATTGCTGCAGACCAAGTACTCCCCTTCATGGCAACGGTATGCCCTAATGGCAGTGGCCTCTTTCAGCAGGATAATGCGCCCTGGCACACTGCAAAAATTGTTCAGCAATGGTTTGAGGAACATGACAAAGAGTTCACGGTGTTGACTTGGCCTCCAAATTCCCCAGAACCCAATCCAATCAAGCATCTGTGGGATGTGCTGGACAAACAAGTCCAATCCATGGAGGTCCCACCTCGCAACTTACAGGACTTAAAGGATCTGCTGCTAATGTCTTGGTGCCAGATACCACAGCACACCTTCAGAGGTCTTATGGAGTCCATGCCTCAATGGGTCAGAGCTGTTTTTGTGGCACAAGGGGGACCTACACAATATTAGGCAGGTGGTTTTAATGTTATAGCTGATCGGTGTATATACTGCTCAGTTCCACATGCTCATTGCTTATTTCCATTCCCTGTTTACACTGCTAAGTCATTGTTACTCATGTTCTGGTCTGTATTTGTTGTCCATGACTTTGCTTTGGTTTTCAGATTTTTACTTGGTTGTTGCTCTGTTTATTGTTTTTGAGCCAGTTACCTTATTGTTTGTCTTTGGCTTTGTTTGTGGGCAGTGGTAGCTCAGTGGTTAAGATGTTGGACTACTGACTGGAAGGTTATGAGTTCAATCCCCAGCACCACCAAGTTGCCACTGCTGGGCCCTTGAGCAAGGCCCTCAACTGCTCAGTTGTATATAAATGAGATAATTGTAAGTTGCTCTGGACAAGGGCGTCTGCTAAATGCCGTAAATGTGGCTTTGTTTTGCGCTACTTGTTTTTTAAACAATAAACCTTAAAGTGCTTATTTTAACCTGCATATGTGTCAGGTTGTCTGGTCCAATCCTGACACACTTCACAAAATTAAATAATATGCTATACACCACAGCACAGTTGAATTCTCAAATCTAATTGGTCAGAAAGTGTTGATTACTTTTCTACAACATCAGCTCTGACAACAGTTCTGGCTGCAAGGCAGGCTTCATTCCAGGTTTATATTAATGTGCTGATTCTAATACATTACAAACATGTGTGGAGGAGGCTCCACATATTCTTAGCCTAATAATGAACTGGTTTAAAAAACATGTTATTTAACAAAGAGAAAAAATAACCATTATGGTGAAGTTTTTCTGTGATGAGACTTTTATTTAACATTTATGGAATAAGTCTTGGGTGTCAGTGTACTGTTGTGTAACAGTCAGCAAGGTTTCTACTTACTGAAAGAGACTTAATGACAGAGGACTTTGCACTAACAAAGGATTTTGTCTTGTTAACTGGACAAGATGTGCATATATACTGCCAGCAATATAACACAAGCGGGAGTGTGTTATTGCGAATAACATCACTGCAGTGATCTGGCCATAGATCATCATAGCTGTGGTGCTATAAAGTATTTCACTGTCCAATGTTTGCATTCTGCCTTCAACTTGAATAATAAAGACTCTTCCTCCAAATGTGGACAAAGTTACTATATATATTATATTTTTTAATATATATATATATATATATAGATATATATATATATATATATATATATATATATATTATAAGGAATTTGGTAGAAAATAAGCTGTTGTCAGATACTGTCTAAATTTCTAGCCTATAAGTTATCTTCCCATTATAATTCAATGTAACAACAACTCTCAGCATAACAACAGAAACAATATATTGCATTACATTTGGGTTGTTGATTTAATGGAATTAGATATGATGGAAAAAAAAAATCACCTAATGGAAATACTGTATATAACAAGAGACTGATTGTTTTGCTGGACCTTGTTTCTTACAGCAGTGAGTACTCTGGGAAACGATGGCTCCAAATATTATTTGCTTATGATTAAGACACTTATTTTTAAATATTATTACAATTTTTTTTTTAAGTTGCTGAACCTACAACCAGTAGATGAGCAAATGGTTAATCTCTTGCCTAGAGTTCATCACTGAAATTATCCCTTGTCATGCCATCTCAGCAAAGTAAATTCCGTGCTTACTTTAATTTAGAAACGTACTTTCATGTATAAATAGGCCTAACGGGTACACACCATACATGTTCTTGTTTCAGCTGGATAATGAATGGGTGTTTGAAAAACAGTAAATGAGAGAAAGGCACTGTAATTACATCTGCCCATGTTCCCAGAGACCCATGATCATAGTGATCAGAGTGCCACTGCACATCCAACCGCTTGTTAACTGCTTATTCGTTAGGCGTCTGACCTCTTAATTGACTCAATAGTAAAATGAGATTTTGTGGTCAAGGGTAGGGCCTTGACTTTTTTACAGTCACGCGCTGCCTCTCCTTCGTTAAAGCTGATGGTGTATATTTCAGCAATCTCTCTGCTGTCAGCGCTAATTTGATTCTGATTCTGAAATGGCTTCAATCTTACCAGACTAAAGGTCTTGTGGGTTTTTGTGTACAGGTAGCAAGTGTGACCACATAGCAGGAGATTATAATGGTTGTGAAATTCAGGTTTTTGTATGAGCTGTTGTTATTTAACTGCTTCTGCCATGTCTATGTCCATGATGTCATCGGATATAATTACTATGGTGCACATGTCTGCTAAACAGAGGTTGGATTTGTTTACTTAAGCCGTAACACAAAATCTCAACAACACCAGCTAATAAAAAGTCTGATGTGTCTTTTGAGCCCACCAATGAAATCTTTTTGAGATCTATTCTTGGATTTTGACATTAGACAAATACATTAAATTCCCGAACCAACATTTTCCCACATTCCCCCTAGAACTAATATCCATGCTGATATTAGCATTTATAAATCTCCTTTTAAATGTTTTACTGAATGACAGTATATTTATTTCTATTGTACAATACTGCAATAGCATTGTTTCTATTGTACAATACTGCTACAATTTAACAAGTTATTATTTAGTCAGACACAGTCTTTTAGATAATTGCTTTGCGCTGTTGGTTTGTCTGCTCTGATCTGTTTAATAAAACTGCATCCAAACCCACCTGATTCTGACAGAAGATTTCTTCTACCAAGGATGCAGTGAGTCATGGACAATTACAGCAAGTATTTTCACCCCAACGAAGACTAGTTGGGCAATAGCAACAACAGCTAGCTGCCATCTATATAAACCTCTCCCAGCAAACCTCACTGATGCAGACATCAACCTAGAACTGCAACCAATAGATTCATCTATGCAATGTAAAGCCTTGCTTTGTCAACCAGTAAGGGAGGGAGTCATTACCCATTGCATTATGCCAATGTGTTTGGAGACAAGTGCCCTTCATCGGGAAAACATCGGGGATTGTCCTTCATTGGGACTACCTTTACTTGTACCATCATCAACTAAGTACCCTTTTGGTCTGGAACTTCCCTAGCTACAGACCCACAACCCTTAAATTTCACCACAGTGCTATAAATCATGCATAAAGCTTCCCTCAATCACTATTGAGTCTACATTGACTAAAAGTAAAACAATCCCAACATCGAACAACCCCCAGACATTCTTGGTACCACAATGTCTTTAACAAAACCAAAGCATGTGTACTACACTTGTATTGGCCCTATGACTTTGACATTAAGCAATTATCAGATATGACCCCACCTTGATTTTGTATTTATCACATACCAGCAGTAAAAGATAAAGCTATGGAGGAGTACATTTCTAAAGCACTCAGGTTTATCTTTGAACTGGACCGACTCAAATGAGCCTGTATTTTCACTAACCTTGATCTCAGAAGTGTCTACAACCTAATTCGGATTGTGAGGGTGATGAATGGAAGACCGCATTTAGCACTGCCTTGGGCCACTATGAATACTTAGACATTCTGTATGGATTGGTCAATGCACCCTCATTTGTTAAAGCTTTTGTAAATGATAATGCTAGATACATTATCTCAGACACATTTGCATCACTTACATTAACAATATTTGAATTTACTCCCATTCCTTCAATGAGCACATCTAACTTGTGAAATGCATTCTTCAAAGACTCTTGGTCAATAGGTGATTTGTAAATTTCATGTTCCTAGTGTTGCATTTCTAAGGTACATTATCAGTAAAGAGGGTGTGTTCATGGATGATTTCAGGGTAGACTGGCCAATGCCCAAAATAGCAAAGGACCTACAAAAATTCTTTGGCTTTGCCTTAACCCACTAAAAACTAAATGGGTCCTATACTATTCTCACTTCCATTTTACCACTTCATACCTTCCTGGCTCCATAACACTAAAGCTGATTACCCAACTCAAAAAAGTAACTAGAAGCAAGAAGATTCTGGCTCCGTGGGGCCATTACATAGGACGTAGATTGTGAAATTTCCCAAGCACATGAAAACCATCCCAATGTTCATGATAAACTGTTTACTGCTCTCTCATTATTAGTCACCAGGCACTCTTCAATCCTGAACAGTAATGGGATTCCATGCTGTCTGACATTCAGAGAATTGTTAGGTCCTGTTCCACATGCAGTCAAGCAGAAGTCCTGCCCATTCACCAAAGTCCCTTGTCATACCTCAGCATAGAGTTAATCACAGATCTACAAGATTCAATCAAAATGACCACTATTCTAGTAATCATTAACCAGTTCTCCAAATCACTTAGTTTAATCCAATGTCACATTTTACCCATGGCTTTTGAATCCGCTGAGTCTATATTTCAGCACATATTTAGGAACTTTGACATCCCTGAGGATATTGTTTCAGACAGAAACCTCAATGTACATTACAAGTCTGGAAAGTTTCCATTGTATCCATTGAAACACATCCCATGACCCTCAACTAACAACAACAACAAAAAACTACAAACCAATGTCACAGGACCAGTCACATGATCCATGCACACAAGTCTGTTGACTTTTGAATAGTTATACCTGTTCACTATCACACACAATCCTATAAAAGGCCTGAACAGTCTTCAGTTCTTTGACACTCTCACTCAAACCTTCAACAGTAACATTACTCAGCTTTTATTCCATGACAGCTGTATATCTGTTTTTTACTGTGTTTTGTCTAGTTGTCTTTTTTTTGGCTTTACCTAGTCTGTTTGTAGATTCTTTGTCCACCTCTCGTTTCCGATCACTGTTTTGCCCTGATCTTTTCAATAAAACCTGCATTTGCATCCAAACCTCTCTGTGAAAATATTTGTGTGAAAAAACATCAGGTGTACAGAGTACTTCCAACATACCTCTTCTCTATATTAAAGGGTGTACCACAGTTAAAGAAAAATACAAATTGCATGAAAGTGCATGACTGGCTCCACTTTAAATACTGTAAGTGGGTAAGCAGTATTTATAGTTCACAGTGTTCTTTCCACATTGTTGATGTTCTTGGCCACTGTTGTGCTTTGGTCACTTTTGTCCTGTGCCATAATGGCAGCACGAGCTAGACCGAGCCTTAAATTTTAGATCAGGATCCGTTTGAAGTAAAGAAATGCATAAAAAAAATAAAGTCACTTGGCTGAAGAGGAGTACTGCACCACAAAGTTACATAATACTTAACAAATAGGCAGTTAACAAGTGGTTGGATGTGCAGTAGCATTCTTGTTAGAGATCATAGTATATACAGTGTTTCTATACTTTCTACACAAGATTTAGCTGACTAAAGATTTAGATCACTAAAATAAGTCTAAGACAATGTAATGACTATTTGTCTTTAACCATCTCACCGGAACTACAGTTAGAAACATTTTTTTAAATTAAAAAGTGAATTATTTTGATTGAGTTGAGTACACATGTTGGTAAAATAAAACACAATGGGCGAAATGATAAAACATGACATAATAGGAAATAATAGGGAAAAAGACAAAATGAGAAATGTTTTTATTAAAGTTCTTGCATTTCTATTTGCATCTGTTCTCCAACAGAAACGGAATGCCACATTTCTTTTACATACTCAACTTAGTGCATCACTTTAAAGTGCCAGTCACGAATCACTGAAACTAGTTTTTATTGCAGTGATTTTTTTTCTTTTAAAATTGACTAAATTTTACAATGTTTTTTTTGTGAATAAACCCAAAGTTTTAATAAATAAACTTAAATTGCACAAAAACTTTCAAGACTTAAAATCAAATTTCAATCAGGCATAAACTTACTAAGTTTTTTTTTTTTTTTTTTTTTTTTTTTTTAACAAACATACTGACACTGACAACACAGGTCACATTCTCCCTAAGCTGAGACCTTGGTAGGGTCTACTATACAAAATAAATACCCTTCAGATTTTATTTGTACAGGTATAAAACAGTATAAAATTTCATACAGCACATACCAATAGCACACAGTGTTTTGCTAGAATGCCATGATCCACAGTGTCCGTAATTGTTAGGCTGCTTAGGGAAACATGTTGATGGCAATGATGAGCACTGGGTTCATTCAGATTGGCAAGAAAAAAAGTGTCCTCATTGGGAGTTCTAACTACACTGCAACCAATATGAACTTAGAGTACTAATTCCTCCTTAACAGTGTGAACAATAAAATATTATAAACTGAATTTTACTAAATATAAGCTCCACTAATAAATATAACTAATAATATTAAACTAAAAGGGACAAACATAAGAATTTCTACAACATTAGCACAGCAGGAGGTGTTGGGAATGCTGGCACGTGAATCTTAGTCTAAAAAAATCCTCAACTTAGTAAACACAAGACTCATAGTTATAATTGCACTTCCCTGGTGACACATAGACTGAGATTTAATGACTGTTTTCTTTCCAAATGTTTATATACATGTAATATCTACCTTAAATATGCATTATATTTATAGAAACACTAATCAAACCCTGGCATCAATCACTTGGACTTTGAATTCTGAAATATACAGTCCCATGAAGATGAAAGCATGCATAAATGCTACTTAGTGAATCAGGCCATTTGTGTTAATAACAGGAGCTGTAGAAAAAAATACATGGCTAGCCCATCACAGATGGAGTATGAAAGAAATTCACATTTGGGCTCTGTCATGGTGCATGATTTGTGTACTGGTATTAGTTTGCTGTGTCTCTTCACTTGCATCTGTCATGGCTTTCACAAGCCTGTGCTGTTGGCCCATGTAGGGAAAGAGTCCAAATGGAACATTGCCTTTCCCCAGGTGTTGATGGCCAGTGTGATGCAGAAGATCCCTATAATGTTCATCATTATCCCGGCCTTTGCCTTGAATGAAGAAAACCACCAAATGATTAGAAGAAAACAAGAGTAGACCCAACACCATGATAATAGAGCATATGTGATCTAAGATTAAATGTATAATGGTCAAGGGCAAGGTCATTAATAGTCCTTAAATTTATTTAGGGTTCTGGTTGTTCTATACTGTATCTGAATTCAAGAATGTATAAATAGATTTTGTTAATGAAGGGTCAAATGCAATCAGGAATTCAATGCACTAATATAATCGCTTAAGCTAACTCAAAAGTGGACAGATTACTAATCAATCAGAGTATTTATAGCTTTCATGAGCATGAATATTATCTAAGAGAGAGGTCTCACCATGTCCGAAACCTTGAGGTAGCCATAGGAGAATACGATGGCATTGGGAGGTGTTGCCACGGGTAACATGAAGGCAAAAGAGGCGCTGAGTGTGCAGGGCACCATGACATACAGGGGGTTCATTCCAATGGAGTGTGACTTAAATGCAAAAATGAAACATTATATGCATGGCATTCGGTTAAACCTCTACTATAATTCTCTAATTCAGATCTCTAATTTAAGTGGTGGTTTTCTGTGCTGTGAGCCGTTATTTAGTGTGTGTAATTAAGCTAGGATCTTTCAGGATGATACATCCAAGACTGACTCATGTCTGCAAGAAAGCAGCCGCTCCTCAGAACTATTGCACAACTGGGGAGCAAACCATAACATAACAGCTGACGCATAGTAATTTAAGCTTTTGAGACATGGCTTAGATCTTTTTTGGGTGTAAAAGAATTGAGGAGGTCGAGGTTTTCTGTATGTGCTTGCAAAATATGCATGACTGTTACAGACATGAAGATGTGCTTAAACATGCTTAAACAGGAACGGCCTTAATTTTTTTAGTCATGTCAGTCATATTCCGGTGGATTTATAACATATCTTCTCTTAAACTGTAGTAATAAAAACATCAAAATTCAAGAGAAAAATGTTTATTTCACTGTTTTTGTTCCCTCACGTCCACTAATGTGATACTTTTTGAAGAAGGCCTTAAGCTCCGTCCACTAACACCATTTCATATATCCCTGAAAAGCTTGTTCCCTGATATATTTTTATATATCATATATTTATATATTATATATTTTTAATTCAAGTGTCATTATGTTATATGTCAAAGTCCTTTATAAACTGTGTTTTATCACAATTTTCGTATAATATTTGTTTTCTAAATTCAGAGAAAAAAAGCTCTCTTTCTAGATTACCTACATTCATGAAATTGTGCATGTTCATTCCAGACCCTAATTAGAAGAATATTACAGGGGAACATTCCAAAAATCTTGATTCATTTTGGATTTATGTTAGATTTTATGCTGAAAAATGTCATAATATATGTTTTATAACAGTGCCTGGTATTTTCTTGAATAAACAATAAAGAAATAAGGAAAGTATGTTCCAACAACATATCTGTAAATGTCATTCTCTTGATAGCACCTTTTCAGTGAAATGAATATTTTAAATCTAATAACATAAAGACTAGATTTGTGGTTTTATTAATTATGCATATTTACTGTGTATTTAATTAGATGAAGCCTCATTTGCATAAACAAGTGCAATTTATTTAATTTAAAAAAGTTCCAATACAAAAGTACTTGTAAACATATCAGCAGTAAACTGGCATAGATTGTTTGCTATATCAACTGTTTTAAATAAATTTGTCTATTCACATGTAGTGCCTTAAAAGAAAATTATATTTTCTCAAGCACTTTTACAAAAGGATATGTAAAGCAAAATCAGTAAGAAATCAATATGGATACAGAAATGGTATATGTAAATGCATTTGTTCCTCATTAAGTCTGATTTTCTAACTCCTTTCTCTGCTCTCTGTCTCTCTGTTCATTTATGAATGTCCCTCCTGTCTGAATGTCCTCCTTGCCTGGCCCATTGCAGCCAAGTCTCATTGCAAAGCTTTGTAAGTTAACTCAAGAACAGCCGAGTAGTGCAGTTTGGGGAGGGCAGAAGGACAATTGGGTTGCCTGTGAGCACAGTTAGGCAGCTGAATTGGGCTGCTTGAGAACTTGGCTGTCTAAAAACTAAGGGGCCTCTAAAAGGGACTAAAATAATGCAGTGGAAAATGAATGGACAACCGGGTGTTGTGGATCTGGGCCAGGGTAGTGCTTCAATGCTTGTCTTCACTGGCACTCACTCACAGAGTATACACTCACATCAGTCAACTACTACTTCTACTAATACTACTACTACTACAGTAAGCTGCAGCCTGGAGTGTGTTTCATCATGACTTTTTTTCATGTTGCCCTTACCATAGAGGCCAGGACAGGGAGGAAGAGGGTAGCGGTGGCCACATTGCTGGTGCACTCAGTGAAAATGGATATCAGCAGACAGAGGACAATGGCAATGGCCCAAGGAGGAATACTATGCAGAGGTGTTAACTGATTACCCAGCCATCTGGACAGACCTGATTCCTGGAGCAACAACAACAGTTCAAAAATGAGAAAAATATATTTACAGATTAAGATCATGGCAGCTTACAGTATGTGAGCAAGTTATTCAGAGTTTTTGCCCACCCTGTAATCCATCCATTTTTGAACAAATAAAACACATCTATTCGATCTACTCTTTGTGAAAAAGGGTTCCTCAAGGGTTCTTGAGGAATGTTTAACAGTTCGAGCTAAGCAGATTCTATTTGGAAATCTTTCTACAAGAAAAAACAGGTTTTAATCTACATACAACTTTTAAGGATTCTTCCAGAGAGACAAACTGAAAAGCTCTTTATAGTACTATATGGAGTCCTTCATTAGAAAGCAGAATGCTAAGGTACACATTAGGTAGGAGGAGAAAATGGTATATGGTTAAATATTACCTCACTCCCTTTGGCAAGCGCAAATCCTCCCCCAAGGAGCAGAACTATGTTCCAGGGCATTTTCCTCTGAGCTACCTTCCATGTAAGCAGAGCTGCCATGAGGATACCCAGAGGCAAACAAAGCCAATACTATGAGTCAGTGACATGAACATCACTTCATAATTTCTAATTTTTGTGGTAGTAAGGTTTCTCCCACCTGGACCAGGACTAGAGGGCGGCCAGCAACAGAACATCGGTGGTGTTGATGGCAGAATGAAAAGAAGCACAGCGACGAGAACTGCCACTGTGGCATCTGTCACATACCTGATGTTTTAGTAACAATGGGAAATTATTCTATATTCAGTACCATGTTTAATCCTATATCCATAAGCCACAGTTATGATTTAGTGAAAATGCAACAAAGTAAATGAAAGCTTTGCAAGCTTTGTAACCCATACTCAGCTTCTGAGTTGAACGTGTGTGTGGCCCAGCCAGCCACAAAGCCGGGATCCCGGGTGAACCACAGGACCACAAGTAGAATGAAGAGAGCCAACACACTGAACTCTCCATATGTCATAGGTCCAAGCAGCCGGTGCTGCTCTCGGATCACATTATACGCCGCAATCTCTTTCTCTGTCTGCACTGCCTTGCAGCCCCATGTCTTCCGGAAGCTGGTGGAAAGATGGCAAGAAGAAACAGCTACATGACAGAGACGGACTGTGGGACTCGGTTGTACTGGTTAAACAAGGGTTAGCATTAACAACACTTACTTGAATCCCATGAAAAGAAACTGCAGCCACAGCCAGGCTAAAGCTAGCATCAAGATCATGTTTGGAAATGCAAAGCCAAACCATGACGCAAAATTGATGACATCACCATTCTGTGGAAACAATCTAAGGGAAAAGGAAAAGACAATAACTTAATGTGATACTAGAATAAAAGAGAAAGGAAGGCAAGAATAACAGAATTGTAGAGTTAGAAGGAAAAGGAAGGCTATCAAATTCTTTGAAATTTGAGGTTATCATCAGTACGTAGGTGTGACACCCACTGATTCATTTGTCCCTTGAGTACCAGGTTAGGGCCTGTGCCTGTGAGCGTGGCTGTTCCCCCGATGCTGGCAGCATAGCACACACACAACGTCATGCCTTTACATATCCGTTTCCTCTCTGCTGCCTCTTGATCCCTGGTAGCTTCAGTTGACATGTTCAGACCACTTAACACCACTGCTGGGCAGAAAATAATCACAGCAAACAAAGATCTCACATATTAAAGTACAACACCTTTGAGAGCCATTCTATTAGATAAGGCTGAAAATGGTGAGATGCATGATCTTCTATAAAACACATAACAATGGCAACATATCTGACCTTGCCCGTCTTTTTGTTTAGCAGACTCATTGTTTTGTGTGTCTGTTGCCTGGTTGGGCTCCATACAGGAGTTGAGTGGGACTGTTTCGATTTCCTGGTTGTTCAGTTGCTCCAGGACTGCCTGCACTATGGGAACCATCATTGCTGTGGTGGCGGTGTTACTGATCCACATGGAGAGGAAAGATGTAACAGCCATGAAACCTAGCATTAGCCTGTGTCCAAACACAGAGGAACAAAGAGAAATAAAGAAAGAACCTTCAAATAAAAGTTGGCAGCTTCTTAAGAACTCTATGGGGAAGAGACACTACAATTGTTCTAGTTTAATTAGTGGCCACCTACAGTGCTGGACGCACTCCTACGAGGAGCAGCACTCGGAGAGCAATGCGCTTGTGCAGGTTCCAGTGCTCCACAGCTACTGCCACCATAAGGCCACTCACAAACAACATATTAGTGTCCTTTAGATATTGAATGCACACCTGGAGAATGACAGGAGAATAAACAGTACAGTTAATTTAACACCCATAATTGGAAAAGAAGAATCAGATTAATGTGGGACAATAAACCAGTGATGTGCACAAACTTAAGATTAGAGCCTAAACATGGAGCCTAAATACTGAGACACCTGTTTTGACTTCATGATGCCAAACAGAGGAAAGAGGAGAGCAGGCAGCAGAGAAGTCACAGCCAGAGGGAGAGCTTCTGTACACCAGTACACTGCCATCAGTGAGATCACGTAAGCACAGCTGGCCTCCTGGAATACACACAGTCATCAGACTGCACACTCAAATTATCTCAAACAAGCACCTCTGGAAAGAAAAAATTAAAAGTTCAAGATTTAAAAAAAACTAGAACTTCTAAGAGTTCTTTGGTTATCCCTTAAAGTTCAATGTAGAGCCTTATAACTGACAGTTTAGCTATCTGAAAGGGTTCTAAGCAGTGCTTAGTTTGTAAAATATGAGGTACTGGAACACCAAGGGAGAGATGATCCAGAAAGTGGTGACGAAGTGAAAAGGTCCTGGAAGATATAGATACAACAGTGCTCCAAGCTCTTTGTGTAATATAGTAATGTGGAATGCAATGATATAGGGCTAACAGCCTAGATATTACATGTTACAACGAGGGATTGCAGCAATAACTTTTCAGTGTGTAGTTCATTAAGCTTCACAATATGCGCTCAAGCTCACATCAAACATTCTGCTCAGAACATAGTGTCGTTCAAACGTACATTATGACCTCTAAACAGCGTAACATGAATATAACAACACAAATACTGATATTAATGAAAAAAAATCTTTCTTAGCTTGCCTAATTATCCAAAATACTCCACAACATAGTGATGTAACTAACATAATCACAATAATGTCACAATTTCCTCTGCTCATCTGAGGCAGTTCAGTTCTCAACGAGGGGTCTCGGGACCCCCAGGGGTCCCTTAAGTTTTATTTTGTTACAGTGGTGAAAATCTCAATCCAAACAAGCATACACAAATGTACATTATTGTATTTATTACTGAGTTCTTATAGTTATTAGGATGTATGGCTGGACACTTGAATTGAATGGGTTTAATCCAAACCTCAGTAACCAAGTAAGTAGGCCTATAAATAATAATAACTTGGACCTAATATGTTGTCTGTAGAAATTTCAGAAATTAAACAGAATTTAAAAAATAATAACATTTGAATAGTTCAATATTCATATTATGTTCACAAATTAAATCTGTGCTAAAGAGAGTCCAATAACATTTATTTTACAGTGAAAGGGGTCCCTGGCTGCAAAAGGTTTGAGAACCCCTGCTTTAGAAATCCAGAGGGTTGAATTTTGTGAGCGGTGGACCAACGAGTTTCAGAAATGGAAATTACACTTCCATTGCTTTTTTGTATCTTGTTCTTCCTCATCATTTTTGTCTGCTGATTTTTTTTTGTTTTTTGGCCATATCCATGATGCACATGTGACTGATAACTCAAAGTAAACATTGATTATATTCTCCAGTTGGTTAACACATTTTTAAAGGGAGGTGACCATAAAAATGATTATTTATTAAAAATGACTTTGTAGTATTATTATGTTTATTATGTTTATTATTATGTTATTTCATCTTATTTTTATTAAGGGAGAAAATGTGCCTGATCCATGTAAAGCAGTCCAAGTAGAGGTTTAAAGTAGTACTGGTTCCAAGTAGAGTAATTTTCGAAAGCTATGAACCCTTAACTATTAAAAAGAACAATTCAACAACCATTGATGGGTTCTTGTTTCTAGAAGTGTAGTATACATATTAAATGCAGTATAGTACAGTGTGATAGAGGTATTTATACAATGATACAGTAAACTTTGGTTCATAGTTTTAATCACATAAACAACAACATCTCATTTGGGGTAACTTTCATAAAGAGTTTAAAAGTATTATTTTATACATTTTAAACGTCAGAAGAGAAACATGTATGTACACAAGAATGAAAGAATTAGATATAACAATGAGTAGTCTGCAGCTTGATGCATTTCTAGGTCTCTATACTGATGCCACCTGAAGAAATATTAGCAGGGGAAATCAACTATGTTTTTGCATTCTGATAAGCAATCTTCAATATTGAATTAAATACTACTACTACTACCACTACTACTAATACTGCTACTACTACCACTACTACTACTACTAATACTGCTACTACTACCACTACTACTACTACTAATACTGCTACTACTACCACTACTACTAATACTGCTACTACTACTACTACTAATAATAATACTGCTACTATCACTGCTACTACTACTAATAATAATACTGCTACTACCACTGCTACTACTAATACTGCTACTACTACTACTAATAATAATAATACTGCTACTACTACTGCTACTACTAATAATAATACTGCTACTATCACTGCTACTACTAATAATAATAATACTGCTACTACCACTGCTACTACTAATACTGCTACTACTACTACTACTAATAATAATAATAATACTGCTACTACCACTAATACTACTATTAATACTGCTACTACTACTACTACTACTACTACTACTAATAATAATAATAATAATACTGCTACTACTACTGCTAATACTGCTACTACTGCTGCTACTGATATTTCTATTACTACTGCTGTTACTACTACTACTACCACTGATAATAATAATAATAATAATAATAATAATAATAATAATAATAATAATAATGGTAAGAGACATGTGACATACACTTAGTTACCTCAACGTACAACTGAACTAATGCTGAACTACACTCAGCAGATAAAAAGGTCAAAAGCTGCAGTTATGTCCCAGTGGATTTTCTTGATACCCAAAGGATGCCACACAATATTGCCAGACGCCTAACATAAACATACGTAAATAAACTTCATCAGCTTCGTTGCATCTACCAAAATGAAGGTGGGTTTGACGTACCGTTGTGCCCACACATAGTGGAAGTGGAAGCAGTATTAGAGGCGTTAAGAAAAGAATTATGCCATTCTTTAAGCTCCAGATGGATTTCAGTATGGGTGACATCTCCAGATGAATGAAGAGAGATCTGGTGTAAAGAAGTAGCACACTGTCAGACTTTTTAAACTTGGAGACAGAGAGAGAGAGAGAGAGAGAGAGAGAGAGAGAGATGGCAATGAATGAATACGCACTCACTGACGCAGTGAACACTCCCCCAACATATGACAGCTTTAAGCCTGGGAATATGCCTACATTTTATTTTTGTTAGATTTTATTTCATATAAAATTAATTTAGACTACACCTGCAGATTATTGTGTGTGTAACTGTATTGTGTATCCTGTCTGTTAAACAGGAGCTGCATCACAGGTCTTGCGCCATTGTAAACTACACTAAGTGTACTATAGCACACTGACATGCTTTTCAGTAGAGGAGTATGCAATTGTATTTGGACGTAGCATCACTGGTTTGTTTTGATGAACGGATCTGTACCGACTAATCCAAGTTTGAGTTACACTACAGCACCCCCTTGTGGAATAAAAGCGACATTGTCAGTCCTGTGGGTCACCTTTCACTTTTAAGCTGCAGTCTTGCTCCTACCTGCATCCTTATATTTCATCTCGAGCTCTCCGGTCATCCTCACAACAATGAGTGACAGGTCCTTTAGAAAATGGTCTACAAACTGTGGAATGCCCTACCCCAATCTCACAGTGACTGCGCTTCTACTGCTTCCTTCAGATCTTTGAAATCTTTCTTCTCAAAATATTACTATTCTCTTTCTATACCTTAAAGCCTGTTTATTCTATTACTCTACATCTGCATTTACATTTACATATATGGCTTTATCCAGAGCCACTAAAGTCAATAAAACACATCCTCCGGCTAGTTCACTAGGTCAGGGACTAGGAATACCATCAAAACCCTGTTGGGGAGGTTAGCACAGTATGGGAAACACAAGACAATGATTTATTTTTAATTCCAGAGTGCTAATTTAAGTACTTGGTGAAAAGGTAGGTCTTTAGTTTCCATTTGGAGATAGCTAGGGGAAGTTTGTTCCACCACCTAGGTGCTAGATCACTTTCTACTTATTAAAGCCTTTTTTTTTTAAATGGTTATATTGTGTTTCATACTTGAAAAGGCGCTATATAAATTGAACATTTAAACAAACAAACAAATACTATTCAGTAGCACACAATCAGTTATTCAGATGATAGCCTGGTAATTTAAGGAAAAATAATGCTGTTGTTCTTCTTTCAGCTGCTCCTGTTTGGCGTCGCCACAGCGGATCGTTGGTCCGCATATTTGATTTGGCACAGTTTTTTTTTACGCTGGATGCCCTTCCTGACTCAACCCTCCCCAATTTTATCCAAGCTTAGGACCGGCACTGGGAGTGCACTGTCATCTGCAACCCCAGTGGCTGGGGTTATTCCCTGGCCAGGAATCAAATCTGGGGAGCGGCAGTGAGAGCGCCATGGCCTAACCAATTTAAGGAAAAATAATATTCAGACTCTAAACTGAAAACCATATATATTAAGAGAAAAGATACAACACTTTAACAGATTTAGGTTTTACAAAACCCACAGAATCCAAGAATGCACAATTATTTTTGCTATAGTTCACGTGACCATATGTTTTTCACATGTGATTATGTGAGTGCCATGATATTGTGAGGAATAAAAGAATAGGGGGGAAAAACAAAAACATAACTACATAAGAAAATTCCACATGTGAAAATGTGTGAAACATAACATGTGAAGTGTTCGCACTTAAAAAAAGTAGAGGTAAGAGTTAAATAGAGTGTTAGGAGGTGCCAGGAACACCGCTTCTCCTGTGGATGCCAACAGTGTGGGAACAAAACTGTTTCATTTGTGTGACTGTGGGAAATGTGAATGAAACAACTGAGTGGCAAGGATTAATTTTCAGTATTCTTTTGACATCAAAATAATATCAATAATATCAATGTCAACAAAGTTTAAACTAGCAAAATGGACACATTTTTCTTTAATGATCAAATATACTATATCTAATATACACAGATCAGCTATAACATTAAAACCACCTGCCTAATATTGTGTAGGTCCCCCTTATGCCGCAGCTCTGACCCGTCGAAGCATGGACTGCACAAGACCTCGGAAAATGTGCTGTGGTATCTGGCACCAAGACACTAAGAGACACCTCGTCCCCAGGTAAGTGACACACACGCACCCGGCCATCCACATGATGTAAAAAAAAACATGATTCATCAGACCAGGCCACCTTCTTCCATTGCTCCATGGTCCAGTTCTGATGCTCACGTGCCCATTGTAGGTGCTTTTGGCGACGAACAGGGGTCAGCTTGGACACTCTGACCAGTCTGCAGCTTCGCAGCCCCATATGCAGCAAGCTGTGATGCACTGTGTGTTCTGACACCTTTCTATCATAGCCAGCATTAACTTTTTCAGCAATTTGTTCTACAGTAGCTCTTCTGTGGGATCGGACCAGACATACTAGCTTTCCCTCCCCACACACATCAGTGAGCCTTGGGAGCCGATGATCCTGTTGCTGGTTCACCAGATGTCCTTGCTTGGACCACTTTTGGTAGGTTCTAACCACTGCATACCAGGAACACCCCACAAGACCTGCAGTTTTGGAGATGCTCTGACCCAGTCGTCTAGCCATCACAATTTGACCCTTGTCAAAGTCGCTCGGATCCTTACGCTTGCCCATTTTTCACCAAAACTGGACAGTTGAAGATTAGAAAAAAAAAAAATCACATGACCTTTTTCCAGTCTTCAACTGTCTAGTTTGGGTTCTTGTTCTCTCAGATTCTTGTTCTTGGTTGACAGGAGAGGATGTGGTTTTCTTCAAGGTTTGATATGTTGTGCATTCTGAGATGCTTTTCTGCTCACCACAGTTGTAAAGAGTGCATATTTGACAATAGACTTCCTGTCTGCTCAAACCAGTCTGGTCATTCTCCTCTGACCTCTCTTATCAACAAAATATTTCCACCCACAGAACTGTTGCTCACTCAATGTTGTTTGTTTTTCGCACCATACTTTTTAAACTCTAGAGACTGTGAAAAACCCAGGAGGTCAGCAATTTCTGAAATACTCAAACCAACACATCTGGTGCTAACATCCATGCAACAATCAAAGTCACAATTTGTCTTCATTCTGATGTTTGATGTGAACATTAACTGAAGCTCTTGACCTGTATCTGCATGATTTTTTGCATTGCACTGCTGCCACATGATTAGCTGCTTAGATAACTGCATGAATGTGCAGTTGTACAGGTGTTCCTAATAGAGTGGTCAGTGAGTATACTGTCAGGTCCGTAAGTATTTGGACAATGACACAATTTTGGTAAATTTGCCTCTGTATGCCACCAAAATGTATTTGAAATGAAGCAATCAAGATGTGAGTGAAGTGTAGATTTTCAGCTTTAATTCAAGGGGTTTACCAAAAATATTACATTAACACTTTAGGAATTACAGCCATTTTTTAGACAGTACCTCCTATTTCACAGGCTCAAAAGTAATTGGACAATTGACTGATGAGCAGTTTCATGGCCAGATGTGGCCTGTTTCCTCATTAT
>CM075016.1:11350852-11386966 GCA_037576675.1 Pangasius sanitwongsei | reverse complement strand
CCTAAATGGTAAATGCCATATTTTTGTGGAACCTCTTAAAATAAAGCTGAAAGTCTACACTTCCATCACATCTTGATCATTAAGGATATAGTAATATAGTAATATAGTAAAATAATTAATTTACATATTGCACAGAAACTGGGTGGATGGTTCTGGAAATGTTTGTTTTTGGTTCATTTTTAAATTCTTACATAATTTTTTTTTTTAGTTCCCGATTTGTTTTCCAGGAAAACTTTCTTTGCAGAAATATATTACGGTTTTGTTTTGCTTATGGTTTAGAGAACTTTCCTCTAACACTGAAATGACTGTAACCTTAGACGAACGTTCATCTAACGTTCTGGTAACCATTACATTGTTTGAGCCTCTGAGGGGCTTTGCACTGCATCCAAAGAAACAAATCACCTTCTAGTGCTAGCAAAAACTGAGATACTTCAGGAACACAGGTATAACTCTACAAAATGCACATTTGCATACAAATAGTATAATAATAATAATAATAATAATAATAATAATAATAATAATAATAATATATAAAAATTATAATATAATAGTGTTATTGTGTTACGTTTAATATTGCGGACAGATTGAGTTTTGAGCGTGTTCAAAGCGGAACAAACAAAGCTTTTATTTTGAAGAAAACGTCATATGACTTGTGATCACCGGCTATTTTCAGCGCAGTCACATGAGTGCACTTTCAGATTTCTCGTGTTGTCCACTTCTGAGCACAAATGTATAAATGACTTTTGCTGCACTTAAGAGGTAATAACCGCACGACAAAGGACATCCAGATGAGCGTAGTATCAGCGCGTTTGCGCGCGCAGGATGAAGAGAGTCACGTGTTTACGGACACAACATCATGGCTTCTATCAGCACAGAGGAAGCAAAATAATGTCGCCTGGCAGGAACTAAAGTCCTCTGTTAGACGTTTGACGTGATTTTATCTTGGTTCTGGATTTCACTGCATGCCTGTATGGGTGAATTAGCGCTGAGGAAAGATGGGAGCTGACATTGCACCCAGCAGTTAGTGAGAGGCTGACTCCAGAGCAGAGGTAAAAAGCTGGGAGCTAGTTAGCTAACGGTCAACACCAAACTGTCTTTCCGTGCCTGCTTATCAGTAGAGCTTTTCCTTTACTGTACTCTGCTTTCCGGATTAAAACACTTTTACTGTTTTGACCACGCTTTGTTTGTGTCGTAAAAGGCGAGCTATCATTTAAACTTTTTAATTATTGTTTACTTTTTGTTGTGGGAAACTTATAATGTAGGTAGTATGGCAAAAAACAAACAAACATCTTGCTATTTCAGGACATGTATCAGGAAAGTGGCTAACTGTACTGAAAAACTAGGCTTTTAAAGGAAAAGGGTGAAAAATTAAGCTTTGTCACAGTAAGTAACAAGGGGGATAATCAGCATTGTAAAACTGATGATGATGATGATGATGATGATATCCACAATAATCTAAGATAAGCTTGAAGTCATTTATCACAGTATGAGTATCAGTAGTATATTCTTGTTTTGCTTTATTCTGACCAGCCCTGGGACATCGCAATAGAGTTCCTGGTGTGGCAGACATGAGGAAAGTTAGTTAGCTCTTATTCACTCAGCTTAGATGAATTTCTGTCTGTTTATCCTGAGAAGATGCATTCAGAATGCAACCTACTACTTGAACTGATACACGTGTGTATTTGTATATGTATATGTATATGTGAATTATGTATTCATGTATCGTCCCTGGTTTGACCCTGAGCTCTGTGGGTTTCCTCCAGGTTCTCTGGTTTCTTCCCACATACCAAAAACTAGTCAGATGGAGTATTGGCTAATACAAATTGCCTCTCGACATGAATAAGTGTGTGTGAATGTGTGTGTGTGTATGGTGCCCTGTGATGGGCTAGCATCCCATCTCGGATGTATTCCTCCCTCACACCTATGGTTCCTATGATAGGCGCTGCATCCTCCATGACCCTGACCAGGATAAAGCAGATATTTATGATGATTGAACAAAATTGATGAATGTATTCACATATAAAGATATGTTAGTGGCTATGTTTACATGCACATCAAATTCCATTTAAGGTCTATATTCCGGTTGCAGCCATATTCCAAATACGATGTTTATATGTGTACAGGCATCGGAATATTCCTGTATACATGGTTGTTGTAAGTATGCCTGAGTTGCCATTCCTAAATACCTAGCCTACAGATAAGCATTTGTTACCACCCCCAATTCCTCGCTGACGTAAGCATGTGTGTCCTTTCAGTGCATTTTCTGAATAAGGTGTTTACATGCAACAATTTTTCCATGTGTGGGAATCAGAATATTATCTTAATCTGAATTGGGCAATTGGATTGCGGTGTTTACTAATTAGAATATTGCCAAATTCAGATTAATATCGGAATACTGATGTGCATGTAAACGTAGCCAAAGATTAACCTCATTAATCTTATATGTGCACAGCATGTAGTGGAAACCTTAAGCCTATGTCATAAATTCTTGATTAGTTGTCTTTTGATATTCACATATCTTTTTGTTTTGTTATTTCATAGAAATTCAATGTTCAGTGATGCTCACTGTCCCATCCATTTATGAGCTTCTCATGGTGAAATAGGAGGGTCCTTATGTTCCTTTCATAGAGGAGCAGTAAAAAAGCTTTGGCATCAAGACTTTGGCTTATACTGGTTAAACCCTGAGAGGTTGTCATGGAGTGGCTGGCCTCAGCCTTAGAGCGGGACCTTGGACTGGACCAGCGGCAGATTGGACCAGGAACACGACCTCATGAGCTGGTGGCACTCGTTTCGACCCGCTGGATTATGGGACTAAGAGAAAGGAGGGTAACCCGTTGTGCTCGTTATGACTGTAGTAGTGATGGAGATATCCGTACACTTCTCCAGCGCTCTCAGGTAAAGTTACCACCTGGATGGACTCGTGTTTGCATCCAAGGTCTAAGGAAAAGCAAGTTGGGGTATAGGATTGCCAGGGAGCCAGGCTGGCATGGGGAGGGCTTCTCCCAGGACTCTTTCATGAGACAGATGCAGGAAGTGTCAGAGTGCAACATCAGGTAAATAATGAGCACCAAGGAGTAATATGGTTCAATACATGTCACATGACCTGTGAAAGTAAGTGTTATTCACAGAGGTTGGATTTAGTACATATCTTTTACAAAAATACCAAGAGTTGTATTTTAAAAGTTTCAATTTAATATAAAATTGAACATTTGGGGGGGGGGGGAATCCCAATGTAAAAAACATCTGAACTTTGCCCTGTTAAAAAGTCACAGGATCCAAAACAACAATCAGTTAGAAGCTCACAATTTTAACAGTAAACAATGTAGTATTAATTGGTATTCTCTCCTTAAATAGATATAGTTGTTGTGATAACTTTCTTTTGTTAAAACCTAAAAAATTTGTGTTTTATTAAAAAGATTTTAGTTTTTTTTTTTCTCTCATTGATTTTTTTTTTTTTTTTTTTTTAAGTTGATCACAGCTGACTGACATAGACTTGATAAAATATTTAAATCATGAATTGAATGAAAGTAAATTGTCAGGAACAATTCAGGAATATTTCAGGAACAAACAACAATCACGTTTTGTTTTCTCTGTCATCACGACTTTAATTTGAGAATATTACTTTTGTTATATTACAGTTATAATTGTATAATTTATAAAACATAATTTATAAATATTATAATTTTGTTATATTCAGTGAAACTTAAATAGGTTTATACACCATATGGCCAAAAGTTTGTGGACACCTGACCAACTTTGTTGCCATAAAATTTTGTATATGGTACAGAGGATGTCTCTGTACCATGTCTTTGTATGCTGTACCATTACAGTTTCCCTTCACTAGAACTAAGAGGCCCAGCCCTAACCTATTCCAACCTGACCACAACCATGCTCCAAAAGCTAATGGATGCGTTCTTAGAAAATGGAGATTATTATAACAGCAGTGGAGTAACTAAATCTAGAATGGGATGTTCAACAAGCACATATGGGTGTGATGGTCTGCTGACAACAAAATTTTGGCAATATAGTGTATCTTTAGCTGTAGAAGCTGCGTATTACATTTCTATAAGAAGATAGATATAGATACTAGAAACGCAAATGTCAGAGATTCAAAATATCTACTAAGATCTGATTTGTCTGTTTGTATTTCAGAAATCTGTGGCATGAGGCGTATATGAACCATGTGCAGCCATATGCAAGTGCTACAGACCAAACACAGGTGTTGGCCATTGATGCAGTACAGCAAGCTTTGCAAAAACTGTTTGGCTGTACATTTCTCTCAACTGACCGGTTGTCACCATCCCTCTCTCCAGCCAGAGAGAAGGAGAAAGAATGTCCTCTATCATCCAGCTCCTCAGCTGTCAAGCAAAACACAGACACTCTGTGTCCAAATGTGGTCCCAGCTGAATGCTTGCTTGAGTCAGGGGAGATGCTGTACATCATTCTCCCATATACACGATACTCCCTTCATGATGTTGTCACCTACAGTCCAGCTAAGCTTGCCAACAGCAATGCTAAAGTATTGTTCATTTTGTACCAAGTACTCATAGCAATGCGGGAATGCCATGCATCAGGACTGTCATGTGGAGAGCTCTCCTTGCAGGACATAGCTGTTGATGAGCAGCTTTGCAGTCGCCTCAAAATTTCCCTAGCACATTATGAAAAAATGAATGAGGGCAGGAATGCAGTGGAGTATGCAATGAGAAGGCAAATGCCAAAAACTGTAGACGATACAGGTGCTGAAAATTTAAGAAGTGATGTCAATGAACAGCCCTGCCAGGATTGTCATGATTATCTCAAATCTTTGGTCCTAGACTGGGTTCATGGTAGAGTCAGCAACTTTTGTTATTTGATGGAACTGAACAGATTAGCTGGAAGACGTGAGGGTGACCCCAACTATCACCCAGTTTTACCCTGGGTGGTAGACTTCACTGTACCATATGGAAGATTTCGTGATCTCAGGAGGTCAAAGTTTCGTCTAAATAAGGGTGACAAACAATTGGATTTCACTTATGAAATGACCAAAGAAGCTCTTGTAGCAGCAGCTAATGGAGGTGGTGGAAGCCTCTTTCCTTCCGATCTTGGTGCATCAGTAGGTCCTAGTGGTTCAGGACAGTCAGATCATCTCCATGTGCCCCATCATATTTCAGATGTTCTATCAGACATTACCTACTATGTCTACAAGGCTAGACAAACACCCAAATCAGTACTTTGTAGCCATGTTCGTTCTCAATGGGAGCCCAATGAATACCCAGCTAGCATGGAACGTATTCAGAGTTGGACACCAGACGAATGCATACCGGAATTCTACACAGATCCTACTATATTTCGGTCCATTCACCCAGACATGCCAGATCTTGAGGTGCCTCCATGGTGTAACTCCTATGAGGAGTTCATTGCAGTGCACAGGCGTCTTTTAGACAGTCGTGAAGTATCCCAGCACCTACACCATTGGATTGACCTAACTTTTGGCTATAAGCTGACAGGTAAAGAAGCAGTAAAAGCCAAGAATGTATGCTTACATTTAGTGGATAACCATACCCATCTAACCAGCTATGGAGTTGTTCAACTGTTTGACCAACCTCACCCACCATGCCTTGCACCTTATCAGTATTCACCAGCAGAACCTCCCCACCTTGGTCCTATCAGTGTGTCAGCATGGCAAATCCCACCTCTTGAGACTACAGTAGATGTCGATAGAACAGTCCCAGAGGCAACAGGGTGTGAATCTAGTGGTTGGACACTGGTTGATAGGGATGAAGAGCTTGAGCAAGGAACAGAGGCTCTTGATTCCTTAGGTGCTACTGTCTCTGCCACCACGACTATGCCAGTACCTATTGTGAGCTCTGCAGGAGGGAAGACAACTGGGGAGCATGCTGTTTTGGTATTGTCTCCCTCTCATAGCTCTGTTCCTGGAGAAACTGCAAGCAGCACCATAAATACTCTTGGATCTATGGGTAATATTCTTCACAGAGGAACCTCAATTATTAAGAAGCAGGAAGGTATCACTGCGTCTAACACAAGCACAGATGATTTCAAAATAAATTTGCCAGAAGGATTCAAGCCTTTACAGCCTTTAGAAGAGTTAGAGAAGCTTAATATCTTCTTAGTTAAAGGGTTGCATTCCGAAGTTCAGAATACAATGGATGTAGACAGAAGAGTGTCATGTACTGTATCAAAAGCACCATTGTCTTTTACAGACCTATTTCACAGAGACATGCAAGCCTTCGGTGTCTTCATTGCAGAAATATTTTATTCATCAAAACTCCAATGTATAAAACCAGGCACATCTCTGAATGCCCGGTATCGAGCAGTAATGAAGTTTTGCTCTGCCAGTCTTAGGGATATCCCACTACCACTTCATCATGCAGTTGAGAGCCTTCTACAGATTCACAAGCACACATCTGAGACTGAATCTTTGAACTTGCACTATGCTGGCCTACCATTTCTTTTCAGATATGACCCAATTTATGAGGGCCTTCCACCGCCAAACCCTTGGCAACTGCTTAGTCCTGTGTTATCTCCATTACCTTTCCCTGAATATTTCCCAGCACTCCATCACTTCATTTTCTCTTACCATTCCAAGTTGGTGTCCATCAACAGTGTTCACGGTCGGGATATTGTGTTCAGCTTATGGCAACAGCTGCAGACTCTTCTACAGGGTGATATCACTGCAGAGGGACTGGAGATTCTCTTACCTTTTGTGCTTGCTTTAATGACAGAAGAATCTACAGCTGTGTATGCTGTCTGGTACTTATTTGAACCAATCTCCAGTGTCCTTGGACCACGTAATTCCTCAAAATATTTGATAAAGCCACTCATAGGTGTATATGAAAACCCCCACTGCCTTCGTGGTCGTTTCTACCTCTACACAGACTGTTTTGTACTACAGCTTATAGTGCGGCTTGGCTTGCAAGCTTTCCTGTCTAGTCTTCTACCTCATGTGCTCCAAGTTATCACTGGATTTGAAAGTTGTCGCACAGGGGCAGGTAATGAATGGGATGGGCTTAAAGCCTTAAGGGGTGGTATGGGTGGCTTAGGAGAAGAGGAGGAAGACTTTGAATGTGTGGATGGCAGGCCATCATCAGCTGCCTCCGCTGGCAAAGTGGGAGGAGGCAATGGTGGTGGTAGTGGAGGTGTCGGGGTTGGAGACCAAGGACTTGTTGACTACTCATCAGGCATCAGTCTGAATGACCAGGTCTTTATTGCTGATGGTGAGGACTTTCAGAACGGCTTTTATGTCAATAATGGATCATCTGTAACAACAGCTGGAGTATCTGCTAAACTGCAAGGCAAGAACTCTGCAAACAAAGACCAAGACCAGGAATCACTAAGTGTGGGTAAACTAAGCGACAAGAGTAGTGCCAGTGAGGTGTCCATTGGAGATGGAGACTCCACCAAAGATCGTGCAAGTTTAAAATCTGCTGACAGCAGCCAGGACTTAAAGCAGACCAGTGATGGGGAAGATGGAGGTGACCTGGAAGATGAAGATGCAGCAGTAGAGGAGAAAGATAGCACAGTACAGAAAGTTCCTAGTCTTGAACTGACATTGTCTGGTTGCACAGAGGAGTCTGAAGCCACAGTGGGCACCCTAGAGGGTGACTTCATGAATGGAATGGTGCAAGGAGAGAGTGAGAAAAACATAGGGTTAGAAGATGATGAGCATGACCCTTCAGAGGACTCTGAGGAGAAAGAACACAAGATATTATTGGGTAAGTGGAAAAAGCATTTGGGGATAATGTTTAGAAAATGTTATTGTGTCAGAAACGTTTTGTGAATTCAGAAATTTTGGGAATTACCATTGTACAAATAATTTTTATATACATTTTTAATCAGACACTGTTTGCAAGACCGTAAGATGGCTGTCTGCTAAATTGGGGCCCACAGTAACCTCTCGATATGTAGCTAGAAATCTTCTGCGTCTTCTTACTACCTGCTATATAGGTAAGAATCAAATATATGTTTTATGTAGATTGCTGATGTATTTGACTAAACTATTTGCCACTATACTAAATACTATACTGTTTTCTCACCAGTCTTAATTTAGTTTTAAAACAATTCTCTCTAAAGGCACTGAGAAGCACCAATTTTTGCTGTCTGCAAATGAAGAGAGTAGCCTTGACAGTGCAGGAAGTGTTTATGAAAAGAAACCAATTGTTGGTGACCAGACTGCAAAGCCAGTCCTTGATTGTCTCATCTACATAGCCCATCTGTATGGAGAGCCTGTTCTGACCTATCAGTACCTGCCATACATTGGTTACCTGGTAAGTGTTTTTTTTTTTTTTTTTTTTTTTTTTTTTAAATCATCCTTCTTTTAAAACCTTTTGTTCAAAGTATAGGATCCATTCAGTATCTTGCAAGAAAGCATGAATATTCTCATCCATTTGTAGTTTAGGACAAAATCAGGATCTATCCCTGATAGAAATCTTAGTAAAATACTAAAATACAAGTACATTGGCTATAAAAAGACTACACACCACCATTATAAAGTTTTTGTGATGTAAAAAATGATAAAGATAAAACATGCCAGATCTTTTTCCACCTTTTGTGTGATATAGCAACCAACAAAATTAAAGTGAAAAACATAGAAACACTTTGGGGGGGAGAAAAAACTTATAACCTGGGGTAAGTGTGCACACTCTTTTATAATGGCGCATGTGACTGTGCTCAGACTTTACCAATCACATTCAAACTCACGTTCAAAAATAATGATCAAACATGTATTCTTTACATTTTCTTGGCTTGACTGCTGAAGCTATGGTCCACAAAGAGCTTACAAAGCATGTACAGGATCTCGTTATTAAAAGGTCAACAAGTGGAGAAAACAGGGCACCACGGTGACAGTACAGGATGTCCCTCTCAAATTGATGAAAGGACAGGAAGAAAATTTATCAGGGAGGCTGCCAAAAGCTGCCTTTAATAGACAGCAACATTAAAGGAGCTGCAGGAATGTCTGGCAAGTACTTTTCACTCCCTACATGTGAGAGCAATCCTTCATAAGGCTATGGGGTAGGTTGGCTAGATGGAAGCCCTTTCTCATGGGGGAAAAACATCCAAGCCTGCATAACTCACCCCAAACCATGTGGCAAAAGTTGTTATGTTTGGCACAAAAAACAAAAAACACCATACCCATGGTGGTGGCAGCAACCTGCTATGGGGCTGCTTCTCTTCAACTCGTACTGGGGCTCTAGTCAAGATTAAGGGAATCCTGGATAGCTCCAAATACCAATCTATTTTGACACAAAACCTGCAGGCCTCTGTTAGACAACTGAACATGAAGGAAAATTTTTACCTTCCAGCGCGATAATGACCCAAAGCACAAATCCAAGTCAACAAAGGAATGGCTTCAGAAGTAGTTTCTTTGGAGAAGTAGAAGTAATTTTTTGGAGTGGCCCAGTCAGAGCCCAGCTCTAAATCCTAGCAAAAACCTATAGAAAGAGTACTGTGCACAGGACCTTGCAGTCTGGAGCGTTTGTGCAAGGAACAGTGGCATAAAATTGCCAAATCAAGATGTGCTGAGTTAGTAGACTCTTACCCAAAAAGACTGAGTGCTGTATTACAAACAAAGGCTGCTTTAACAAAATATTAGTTAAGTGGTGTGCACACTTATGTAACTAGGTTATTGTAAATTTTTTCTTCTTCTTTTTTTTTCCCCTGAAAGATTTCTATTTGTTTCTCTGCTTGAATTTTGTTGGTTGCTATATCACATTAAAGGCGAAAAAAGATCTGATATGATTTAACTTGGTTTCATTTTTTTTTTACGTCAGGAAAAACCTGCAATTTTAACAGGGGTGTGTAGACTTTTTATATCCACTGTAGAATACATGGCACTTATCTAATGCGATAATTATCTCAATCTGTTCAATCAGAATTAGCATCTTTCAAGAGAATGGGCATAATTGCTTTAAACCTTATTGATAACCTGGGGTCTGAAAAGGAGTAAAGGGCCGTCATATGGATCTATCTAAAATATAAAGGATAATAATTTCTAAGAATGTTTTAAGATTCTTCTACAAGTGTTCTTTAATTTTTTTCGACACAGCAGACCTGTAATGTGAACCAGTCATTGAGCTATTGTCTAATAATTAGACAGCTCTCTAGTTATGTAAAGTGAGGTGATCAAATAGTTACCCTTTATTTTACTTTCTGTAAAATCAACAGAAACATAGCTGCTTGATTTAAAAAGCCATCCATGACCTTTGCTTGACTTGGATGGCTACTGGCTGGCAGATTTGGTATTATTCTCTGGGTGATTAGTGTTTTCCATGAGAGTTTTAGCTTGAAAGTACTAATTGGTTTTTAGGGAATTAGTGAAAAAACACCAAGGACATGTATGACCATGAGTGATGGTTATTTGTGTGCTGTTTAGTTTGTGTTTGTTGTCATTTTACTGAATGCATCAGTGGACATGATAGTACACAATTCTAATAATTTTGTATCAAAGAGTTACACAGTCCTAATTTAATACCTGCCTCTGATATAAATTTTTGTTCTTTCATAACCTTTTTCCAGGTTTCTCCCCCCTCCTCCCGCCGCCTGAATACTCGTAAGGAGGCAGGACTTCTAGGTGCGGTCGTGCTGACTCAGAAGATTATAGTTTATCTATCAGACACCACTCTAATGGACATGCTGATGAAGATCAATCAGGATGTGCTTCTGCCCCTGCTCGACCTGCTCACCTCACCCAAAATGGGGTAAAGTCTCACACTAGAGCCCTTTTCTTTTTCAGCTTCTGCATTTAGTTACAGTGAGAGCACACACTTCTTTGCAAGAAATTTGAAATATTACGTTTGTTGACGTGGCTGTTCCTGTATGCACAGTTTTCCCAGTGGGGTGCAGTCCCGTTCTGCTGTGTGTTTGAAGACTCTCAGCCTGATGGCACTGATTTGGCTGCGAATTGGCAGGGAGATGGTGCAACAGCACATGGCAGACACACTCTGCAAGTTCTTTCAGGTCTTCTCTTTGCTGGACAATCTGCAGAACCAGGTAACACAAATTGGTACATAATAATACTACTGGTACATATTAATAACCAGTAATGCATCTGGTTTCCTAACGCTAGGCTGATTTGGTTGAATCAGGCCTTGTACTGCAATGATTTCTTTTTTCCAGACAGGAACAATAATTTTAGCCTGTGCTTTTGTTTAACTTTCTTGTTTTGGTAGTTTAATGATTTGATTGGCATTTTGCTGTGCAGATAGAGAAGGGCCCCCGAAAAGAGGTTGGAGAGTGCGTGTACATTGATGTGTGCACTCCAGGGGGAACAGAGGTGACCTGTGAACTGGGGGTTCTGGAAGAACTTCAGGCCGTGTTCAACCCAGAGATGGCATATACCTCCTATATCCCTTTGCACTGTCTCATCGGTGAGGCAGTCCTCTCCTATTGATTTTTTGGAGCATTATTAATTAATTAATTAATTTTTTTTATTTATTTATACATTATTTCTTTCATAATTTTATCTCTCGTACTCATTTTGTTTTTGGTTTTAGGTGACACAGTTATTCGCAAGTTAGTTCCTAACCATGAATTAGTTTGGGGACTGGCTATGTCCTACTATAACAAAGTAAGTCCAGGAAGCCCAGAATCAAACCTACCTGGCGGTCAAAGCACAGAGATGCCCACTTCTTCCATGGGCTTCTCCCCAAGCTTAAGTCACCAGTTTGGTCGCAGTCCTTTCCCAGCCCCCTCGTCCACCTCAACTCCTCTTAGTGGGGATGCCCTTCCTGAGTCTGGAACCTTTGGCAGTCACTTGGTAGGAAATCGCATCCAAGTAGCACGGGACACTGAACAAAGTGGGAGCCCAAATCAGTCGTCTCTTGATATCTGGGGACGGCCTCATGTGAGCTATATTCCATCATCATGCCTCGTCACATCCATGTTTGCCTCAATGTCAGTGGGACCAGTTTCCTCACTTTCTTCATCCTCTTGGGTTCTGGGTCACACTCCAGAGGACAGTGCACTGAAGCAGGAACTCCCACGCAGTAGTCGTTCTCTGCAGGGTAACTGGCTGGCATACTGGCAATATGAGATTGGCTTCAACCAGCAGGACCCACGTTTCCATTTCCACCAGATCCGCCTGCAGAGCTTTTTGGGCCACTCGGGCACAGCTAAGTGTCTGGCTCCACTAGCTGGTGAGGACTACTTTCTTTCTGGAAGCAAAGACAAAACAGTCAAACTCTGGCCACTGTATAATCATGGTGATGGTACTCGAGAGGTGGAGCCTCGGCTGACGTACACAGACCATCGCAAGTCTGTGTTCTGTGTTGCACAGCTGGAGGCGTTACAGCAGGTGGTGAGCTGTGATGGCACTGTGCACATTTGGGACCAGTTCACAGGTGAGAGGCAATTCTATCTGTACAGTACAGTTTTTTAACTGTACATGTAACTGTACAGACAGTGTTAACACTACAGTGTGTAAATTTTGGGGCTTTTGGGATTTCAAAGACCTCACTGGTGCATATGTTACTGCAAGAAACTTTCTTTCCACTGCATGGATTAATTTAACAGTTGCAGGTGGCATGTCAATACACATTTAGTGAGGATTCAAGAAGTGCTCAATTTTGTGGCATGAATCCATGGTAATAGGAGTCCTTAAGGACACCGTGTTCATAAAGTGAGTTCTTTACTCACTCATTTATGTTATGTTTTTGTTAAAAATTCAATAAGTAACATAATGCAGCATTAACATAAATAAGCAATCTCTTTTTTGTGTGTGAAAAGGCAAGCAGATTCGGTCTTACGACGCACTTGATGGAAAGAATCCCATCACGGCCATCACCACTATGCCACCTCCTCACTGCAGCGTGGTGTATGCCAGTGCTGACTCTGTCCTTCGTTTTGTAGACCCACGCAAGCCTGGCCTACAGGTACATTCATCATTCCCCAACATGTCATCCCTGTCTCATTTAAAAACCTGAGGTCATTGCCCTGCTCTTCAAAGCTGCCCTACAGATGTAATTGATTGGGTTTGATTTAATCATGCAGCTCATTTTGGGCAGTGTGTTTTGGCATTAGTATTAATGGCTATCAGTAAGGTACGCTGTGCTCTTCCCCTACTATCAGCATGAGTTTCGCCTGGCCTATAACAACCTGAGTGCCGGTCTAATCCGCTGCCTGGCTGTGAGCCCCGGAGGACGAACAGTGGCGGCTGGATTCTCCTCAGGCTTCATAGTGTTGTTGGATGCACGGACTGGGCTGGTACTGCGAGGCTGGCCTGCTCATGAGGGAGATATACTGCAGATGAAGGTGGGTGTATGCTTTATGCTTATCAGATGTATAAATGTTTTTTACAAATGTGTATCAACATTTATATTTATAATGACGTCAGTAATGAGGCTGTTCAGAACATTTTGCGTAAACTTGTGGTGAATCAGATATGCGCCTGGTATTTGTCACCTATCGACTGGATGTCCTAACAGTGGTGAGTAAGAGGTCCATGTGCTGCGCAAAAGCCCATTTAGTGATTTTCAGAATAAAGTGTTTATAAGGTCAACAGATTCCTGAAGATTATCATTGATTAGAAATGTCTTATTTTCTAAATGGGGCTATTGTACACTAATATGTTAAAGAAGACAAGAATTCTGTTGTTTCTGGCCACAAATAAAACTTGTATTCACAGATTTACTCTGGATTTATAGGACATAATTCACTGAGGTGGATTTAGGACTTATTTTTTCTTTTGGTGCAAACAGTTTTAGTACATAGCAGTTTAAAAAAAAAAAAAAAAAAAAAAAAAAAAACTAGACCCACCTTCATAACTTTCTTTAGTCTATGAATTTGTGGAATAGTACTGAGCTTCCCACAGGGTGAGCAAAAGTTGTACCCTGTCAGTTTGTTCAGAAGTAGTCAACAACAGACTACAGCAAAAACAAACTTTATTTAACCTCGATTATCAGGGTCAAGGATTTTGTCTGTGCCTTTGCAACCCCATGTTTAGGCAAATATGGACATGGATTACTCATTATTAATGCTGATATGAGAAATGCTATTGATTACATACAAGCTAGACAATCATTTGTAATTATGGATCACTGTGATAGAAAGCTGTCAATCTTGACTTGGTTTCATTTAACCAAAAAATCAAGACAAAGTCTTAAAATGTGTGGTTGTGTGCATGTGTGCCCATATCTGTATGTTTTGCAGGCAGCAGAGGGGAATTTGCTGATTAGTTCCTCCACTGATCACACTTTGGCAGTGTGGAAAGATCTGGAGCACAAGCCCCTTCAACTGTACAGGACTCCCTCTGATCCCATCCATGCCTTTGACCTCTATGGTGCTGAGATTGTGGCAGGCACTGTAGCAAATAAGATAGGCGTGTACTCCATGATGGACATCTCTGCCAGCCCAGCTAGTTGCACCAAACTTAGCTCTGAGAACTTCCGCGGGACCCTCACCAGCCTGGCAGTGTTGCCCACCAAAAGACTCCTGCTGCTGGGTTCTGAAAATGGCGCTATCAGACTGCTGGCTTAAACACATGTAAAGCTCCAGCGCAAGCAGCCCTGATGTTGAGTGTCTCATTAATATATTTGCTCTTTGCACCAATGCTGGCTCCTCCTCAAAATGGAAAAAACAAAAAGCAAAGCTTCTGTGGGGAGCTTCTGTGACTGATTATAAGTTATTTAAGAATGTCTTAGCACCTTAGTCTTACTAAGGTTTAACAGAATATTCAAAGTCTTTACACAATCAAAAATCAAATGATTAGCTTCACAAACAGTTTATACGATTTTATACAGTTTATCTATGGAGTTTGTGACCAGCTGATGTTTATGTACAAGAAATTCAAGGATCTAATTTCTTATCCTGGAAAAAGACAAATTGTTTCTATAGACGAGTGGATAAGAAGAACTGCTCAGGAATGTTGAGCCAATCACGGTTCCGCTGTAGTGTTTACACTTTCAAAATAGGTGTACGAAATCACCGAACCCCCACTGTGTGAATCACAGATCAAACCTTGTCAATGCTATAATGCACCTGAGGCATTGAACATCTATGCAGTATTTGTGGGTTTTTATTGGTATTCTGTGTTGTCCTAAATCCTCTATATCATGAGTACCTTTATTCATGAACATGTAGGTGGACCTTAATGACATGAAAGGTATGTCCGAGGATGTCATATCTGTCATTGCATATTGGTGTCACATATGCAGTCAGTTAAAGGCTTTTTTTTTTTTTCTTCTTTGAAGGACCTCTGTATGTACGCGCACCACGGTGAATGAGGAAATACCTAGCCATAGATTATCTATGAGGAGGGGTTGAGTAACAGGTCAATAATCCCATATTAAATGGGATTTACATTTTAGTGCAACAATGAATTCTTACATAGTTTGGATTGTTCCACAAAATAAGAAATCCTCATAATTATATTAATTCATTCTCTTATGTATACCTGTAGTAATATTTTTATTCCTTATATACAGTATACTTGTGTATCCTACAAAACTAACCACTGATTATAGGGATGTGAGTTGTATGCACATAGTAGTCTCCTATTTGACATTCCTATCGGGCAGTAACGAAGTTTTGAGTCTGTAAAATTTAGTAAGTAAAAGATTATGTTTTACAGCTTTATCAAGATTAAATTAAAATCTGTTACACAATCCTTAAAACTACACTGGGTCATGATCAGACAAGGGTACACATAAGAGACACTCCTGAAGCTCTGGTCATAATTATGCTTTGGAAATGAATTCATGTTACAGTTTCTAATTTGAGATCCATCACTTGCAATAAACTCTACCTGTTTGATCAGACATTTTGCTTGCACAAGTGCAAGTCTGCCTAGGAATACCAGTAGTTTGGGAATTCTTTAGTGAGACAAGTAGATCTAGTCATTTTGTGTCCATGTCTCTCAAACTGATCAATTGTTCATGTCTCCAAGATTTTACATTGTCTATTGTAAGTCTAACTGCAATATATGGAATTGTTTAACTCAGAGTAGGTTATTACTTTCTTGCAGTTAATTCTAACTTATTTCTTTTTTACTTTCAAGCCTTGTGATTTTTTTTTTCCTCCATGTAATCAAGACATCAAATTTGGACATTTTCAGTAATTTGAAGTAAACTCAAATTGGTCAGAAATGTTGTTGCTGTCTTTATTATTTCAGACATCCTTTTTTTTTTTTTTTAACAGGAGGAAACGGATTAATCCATATTATACGTGCAGCATTAGCATGCCCTCATGAATGCAATTAGGATAGTCAGTGTTAATTTCACTCTTTTGAAGGTTTGCTGTTCAGAACCACAGCAGCCACTTGGAAACCTTGGGCCAGCAGGGCAAAGTCCTTGTTGAGTGTTTGACATTTAATGCCTCCGGTTTTAGAGAGCTCCGTGGCTTTCTCTGTTGGATAATGTATTATATTTTCCTGTCTTTTAACAACATTAATTCACCAACTGCCAATCTTTATTGATAATCTATATACATAACAGTTCAACCTCTCTCTCTCTCTCTCTCTCTCTCTCTCTCTCTCTCTCTTTATCTCTACCCCTTCCTCTCCATTAACTGCAGTGCTTCTCGTAAATGGCGTAGAAAGCACCCACTGCTTCCAGCATGCAGGTTACTCAGAACCCTACATTAAAATAGCCCATGGTCCATTATGTTCAGCATAGTCACGGATGTGTAAATGTCTACATGATGCATAGCTCTTGCACATGCTGTTTGTGGCGTCAAGATCTCTCTCACTGTTTACATGTATGTGAGTTATATGAAGCACAGATCAATGAAAGTTGAAGTGTAACTGCCTGTTCATTGATTGCCAGACTTTAAGAGAGGACAGTTTTCCTTTTGACCATTTGTGGTTTTCTCTCAATTTTCCAGGTAGTTTTCCAGGTATGTTCAATTTTCTTGTCCTATTGTACTTAACATGCACTGCAAACTATACTTTGGATATATAATGTGGGTTAAACTGAAATGTTTAGCACATTTAGCTTTTGAAAATGTGTGTACAGCATGATCAATAAGCAGAATAAGCAACTAAGCTTCAGAATTGGCTCAAGCAGAGTTTACTGAATGTTCCATGGTTCATAGTGCATTACGTAGAGTGAGAGTAACTATTACTGTTAATATCTATGCTATGATTAATACACATGCATTTTTTACACACATTCAGTGTTTTTACAGAGACTGGCATTTGCTTTAAGTTAGACCAAATTTAGTATTTGGCATCATTGACGCTAAATGTTATTGCAACTATTTTGATGATTTTTCCTCATATGGTTAAAACAGTATCTGCTGATGTTTAATGTTGAATTTAGGCAATGGAAAACGACGCGACAGAGTAATAGATTGCAGTACTAATTTATTTAGGAATTTAACATAAACGCCTAAGGAGAGACGGTGATAAATTAACTTTAAAACTTTACACCCAACATCACTTAAATTTGTCAGAATTTACCTTACCTCTCTAATGTAAGTGCAATTCTGTACTGAGCTAGTACACCATACTTCTGCCAAAAAATGACTGAGACTGAAATGAAATTTATGCATATGCTTCTCATAAAATTTGCTTCAATTTAAAACTTGTGATTTCAGACTGGCTATTAGGACATGGATTTAAGATTACTTGTACTCCTTTTCCTCTGTTACTGCCAACAAGGCTTGACGGTAAAACAAGACCGACATTTTTTTTTTTAACCTTTACTTCTCAAACCCCTATTCCACAATAAATCAAAAAGGATGGTCTTGCACTTTTACAGGAGGATGTCGGTTCAGAGGATGAAAAGGTCACTGTGATTCCTCTCATACCCCTGATAACCAGCAGTCCCAGAACAGTAAGAAGTTTGTTCATTTGATAAAAATCTTGCATATCACCTAATCAGATTCAGGAGACTTCAGTCAATGTGTTTCTGACAGGATGTAGTAAGCTCCAACGTGTCCCACACAGAAGAATTAACTCCAGATGGCTTTGCTACCTCTAACCCCACTACTGAAAATGCAGAGAGCTCCTCAGAGGAAGATTTGGATGAGCTGTGTGGTGCTTTGAATTCTAAAGAACTTCATCGGGCCATAGGGAGTGGGATTATGAAGTTTGGTCTGGAGCTGTTGGAGAACCTGAAGGCAGATCCAAAACAATCAAATATTATCATCTCCCCCCTCAGTGTGTCCTTAGCTCTCTCTCAGTTGGCTCTGGGTATGTTCCTGACATGCAACACTTGACCAAATGATACCAATTTAATGCACGTAACTCACTTTCAAGCAACTAATAAAACGATATATTCATTTCTTTTTGGCTAAATTTAATATCACTTCAGCATGATTTATCACATTAGTAGCTTATTTGGCAAAATCAAATGTATGTGTTAGCATAGATTCTACAAGTGTCTGGAAGTGTAAACCATTTTTCCAAAAGATTTGGTGGTTTGATGGTGGTGGAGAGTGTTGTTGGTCCAAAATGTTCAATTGGGTTGAGTTCAGGTGACTGTGAAGGCCATAGAATATAATTTACACCATTTTCATACTCGTCAAACTATTCAGTGAGCCTTCATGCCCTGTGGATTCAGGCATTGTCATCTCTGAAGTGACCTCTCCCATCAGGATAGATATGCTTTATTATAGGATATAAGTGATCAGTTAGAGTAACTTTGTATTAATTTCCAGTGAATTCTGTTGAAACAAGTGAACCCTAACCATGCCAGGAAATTGCCCCTATAACATAACAGAGCAACTGTTTTTTCATTTCATTTGTCACCATTTTGTATATTCAGTAGCTTCACTTATTCTTTGTGAAAGTGCCATGAATGAATATGGAACAACCATTTAGCGAATGTTAATAGTGTGATGTATGTATGGTTGTTAGGAGCGAGGAATGAGACAGACGAGCTCCTCCTTCAACACCTACATGCTGATACAGTGCCCTGCTATCACAAAGCACTGAAAAGCCTTCTCCACCATGTCCGCAAAAATGCCCTGCAAATCGCCAGCCGCATCTACCTTGCTGATGGTGAGTGAGACAAAATGAGACCCCAATGATATTCTCTGCAGATTTAAGGACAGATTATGCATTGTGTCAATGTCACTGATGTGTAGCTGATGTAGAAGAGGCCTGCAGCTCTTAATCCTGACATTAGTCTCTATAACAGATGAAAACCTGATAAATCTGTAATTATTTTCTTTCTAAAGGATTTAGGCCAAACCAGGAGTTTATAGAAGAGTCTCTCAAAATATATGATTCAAAGCCTGCAGCCTTGATTGATCTGGAGGAGATCAATGAGTGGGTAGAGAAATCCACCAATGGCCATGTCACAGACTTCCTGTCCAGTCTCCCTCCTAACCTTGTCATGATGCTTATCAATGCTGTGCACTACAAAGGTAATACAATAACAGCTGTTCTGTAATATTTAACATCATCCTACATGTTCAGTGGTTCAGAATTAATACATTGCACCATAGTGGGACCCTGGTTGGTTTCAATGTGACACGATTACTGGCCTGGTATTTGTGGGGCTAAAAGATCCATCAGAAAACTTTCCAGCTATAGTGCCTTGCATAAGTATTCAACCCTTGAACTTTTCCACACTTTTGTAGTGTTACAACCAGGACCTGATTTGCATGTATTTTTTAACATATGTAATGAATCTAAAATAGACAATATAGTTTGGAAAATTATTTATAAATGAAAAATGTTTAAGAATTTGATTGCAAAGGTATTCACCCGTATTACTGTGAAACTCCTAAATGAGTTTAGGTGACATCAGGGGTCACATAATTAGCCAAATGGAGTAAACCTATGTACAATTAAAATTTCACATGATTTCAATATTAATACACCTGTTCCTTGAAGGTGCCGGAGTTTTTTAGTGAACATACCTAAAAAAACAGCATCATGAAGATCAAAAATATCCAAACTAAGTCCAGGACAAAGAATCAATCAGGGTTTGGTAATTATATTTACATTTATGGCATTTGGCAGACGCCCTTTTCCAGAGCGATTTACAATTATCTCATTTATACAACTGAGCAGTTGAGGGTTAAGGGCCTTGCTCAAGGGCCCAGCAGTGGCAGCTTGGCGGTGCTGGGATTTGAACTCACAACCTTCTGATCAGGAGTCCAACGTCTTAACCACTGAGCTACCACTTCCCTTCAAATGATAACAAATATCCCAGATATAATGCCAAATATAATGCCATTAAATCCATTATTAAAAAAACCCACAACTTTGTCAAGATGAGGCCATCCACCAAATCAGTGAAGGGGAGTAAAGAGGCGAATAGAGAAGCAACCAAGATCTCAAAGGTAACTCTGAAGGAGCTGGAGAGATCCACAGCACATATGGGAGAAGCTGTTCACTGGACAACTACACTGAGGACACTCCACAAATCTAGAGTTTTTAAAAGTGTGGTGAGCCACCTGTTTGTAAAGAGGCATTTGGGAGACTCAGCAAACCTGTGGAAAAGGTTATCTGGTTATCTGGTTTGATGAGACCAAATTTGAGGCTTTTGGCCTTGGCACAAAGTTCTGCGTTTGACAGAAACCCAACACCATCCCTACAGTAAAGGTTGATGGTGGTAGCATCATGTTCCGTTACATATGGCCTCTTGGTTGTTTCTTTGTGGTTTTGTGAGCCATTTCTGAGTGGATCTGAAGAAACGCTTTTTCCTGCTACAGGATCCATTGAAGATTCAAACACTTTGTCTTCTAAAATGTCCTGGAGCTGCTGTATGCAAATTTGTAAAATGTTCTTTTGTGCATGCCCAAACCTTTTTTTTTTTTTTTTTCTTTTTTTTTCTTCACCAAACACAACTGGTGTTGCGTGGTTAATACTCTATTTTGGTCTCAAATAGATCTATATACATCTATATAAAATACTGTACTGATCACATTTAGTAAACTCTAGGTGCATACACTAGTGGTTTGGGAAAAGTACATAATTTCTTAGCGCACACAACTCATCTGAATGTTTGGTGTGGTGGTGGCAATTCATAATATTATACTAGCCTCTAGTGGGCATATAATTCTCTAACTGTGCGGTTGGATAGTTTTTTCACTTTTGAGACAAAAATAGCTTTGAGATGGTCATTTATCAGTTACATTTTAGGGCTGGTTTACAGTAACCTGGATTTGAATTTTATCCTGCTTGCTAAGAAAATAATTGAAAATAATTGCTGTTCCAAGGTTTTTCACTTCAGGTTATTCGGTCATACCTTAGGTAAGAAGAATGTACCTACCATGTGGGTGCTAGTAGTAGTAGATTGATGAGTTTAGCTCCCAGGCTGGCCATGGTGCTTTATATCAGTGATGCTGTGTGTCTTTTTTTGGAAAGTAATACTGGCCCTGTATTAAAAAAGGAAACTTTATGGCAGCTGGAAATGAAATGGTATTCTGTATAAATATACATTCATTAAGTTTCTTTTTTTTGTGTGAATTTGTAACGATTAATTAAACTTCTCCCTTTGATAAGGATAATTATATTTGTGGTTGTACATTAAATAGGATTTTTGTATGATGAAAACTCACCATCCCATGAACAGTATATTTCAATTTTTTTTTTTTTTTTAAAGAATTTACAATTATTTACATAATTGATTATTTACATAAGCCTCTATATTTTGTGCCATTATACCTTAGGTAATTGCTAACCATAGGTAAAATAAATAAATAAACAAATAAAACCATAGGTAAAGAAATATTTTTTTAATATTTTAAAAATAGATAACTACTAATGGAAGGCATACATTTTGGTATAAGCATCAAATAAATTACGTTTCATTAGGTGATGTTAGGAAATGGGGCCATTTATGATTTGCATACCCATAGATGCTTGCATTTTTTTAGTTTAAAGGTATAGAGATTCTACCAGGCCATTTTAATAGTTTCCTTGGCATAAAAACATATGGAACAATTGATTTATTATTAATAACAGTTTATTTAACAATTTATCCAGCTAAACTGAATTTAGGTGTACTATCTTACCCGATAATGACTTTCTGTCTTATATTTCAGGAGAGTGGCTCCGGCGCTTTGACCCTCACTTCACCTCCAGTGAGCCTTTTTATATTGATGAGAAACAAGTAGTCAATGTTGACATGATGCTTGGGCCAAAATACCCACTCAGCCTTTTCAACCATAATGAACTTGATGCGCAGGTAACTTTACATTCACTGGACAGAAACAGACAGAAAATCAATGATATCAAGTACATTTTTGTGGATTTGTTTCATGGTGTTGCAATAATGCTGTATTTTGTTCATTTTATGGACATTTCACTAATGTACACCCTTATTGTTTGGTAGATTGCTCGTTTCCCGTTCAAAGGGAATATGAGCCTGATAATTGTAATGCCCATAATAGGATCAGTTGACGTGTCAGCCATTGCAGCCAAACTCAATATCTCAGATCTATATAATCACTTCCCACGAGAGAGAAGTATGCAAGTTAAACTCCCCAAATTCAAACTGGATTTTACTCAGGAACTTGAAGAGGCCCTGACAAGCATGGGTAAGACAGAACCCTGACTTTAGTTCACATCCAGCATAAGACATTGTTTTTTTAATGAAGGTGATTAATCAAATGTCAAACTATGAAAATGATCAACTCCTTGATGATAATATTTTAATAAGAATTCATTGAATAATAATAATAATAAAAATAATAATAATAATAATAATAATAACATGCTTATTCTTGTTTTTTCAGGTCTAGGGGAGCTGTTCTCAAGTCCCAATCTGGGTGGTATCTCAGAAGGACCCCTGCTGGTCTCCAGTGTACAGCACAAGTCCAGCATTGAGATCAATGAGGAGGGTGCAGAGGCTACGGCTGCAACCAGTGTAGCAATCAGCCGCTCTAATCCCTCTTTTACAGTCAACCAGCCTTTTTTCTTGGCCCTTTTAGATGATTCCACTCAAACGCCACTTTTTCTGGGGGTTATTTCAAACCCTAACCCTAGCGGAACTGCGGTAACATTAGGTCCAAGCCTTTTAGATAAAGGAGAGTTTCCTAGTACAAAGCTTTTTGACAAGCCACCCAAGTAAGGGTGCTTATTTATGTCTTTAGCACTGGCCTGCCTCCAAATAGCAAATCAATATATCTAGGCTTGGTTAGAATATGTTTGTTAGAATATGTTTAATGGACATGTTACAAATATGGCAACGACATATATTGGAATTTTTAATAGTTTCTTTTTACCCTATATATATATATAAATGACCTTTCAGCTCAGGGTCAAGCTTACATTGACAGCATTCAACTCTGTTTTACTGCTGTTGCAAAAGCATGTGTTTGATGATTAAATAAATGTATTTTTAAAAATTAAGTCCCTTTGTATATATTTCTATCATTGGTAATGTCATACTCTCATGTGGAGACTATTAAAGTCCTCCTTTATTCTTTATTCTTGTCACTAAATAAGCTCTAAATAAGATTAAATCCTAAAAAGGTTTAAAAAAAAAAAATTAATAAGCATGAAAAGAATGTGTAATATGAAAAAGGAATGAGAAATATAACAGTGCCTCTGTACAAGAAGATAAGGCTGAGTTTGCTTATTATATTAGAACATAATTTGAAAAGTAGTATAATGGAGTGATTCTTCATATCACTCAAAGCATGTCGAAACATTGCTTTTCAGCAGTTTTAAATGTAGTTAGTTTTGTCCAACTTACTTTAATAACCATTAGAAATAATCATGAGCTTTATTTGCCTAGGCAGGTATTCTTAACTCTCGGCCTAGGGACAAACATAGTTGGAATTTTTCCCCATTCCCAACAGATCTGATGCAACTTGTGAAGAGCTTGATAATCAGCTGGGTCAGATGTGTCTGCAGTAGGGCAAACTTTCCAATCTGCAGGGCGCTGGGTTGCCAGGATATGAATGACCATTCTGTTCTAGCACGGCTCAGCTTGAGCCCCCATCCCTCACGACTCTTCTCTGTACTGGCACGCAGGTGGTGGAATGAATTTGCCCTGGCTGTCACTGTCTGTCTTCAAGCAAAGAATGAAGACCTACCTCTTCATGAAACACTTAAATTAGCATGAATTTATTAAAAAAATAAACTATAAACAAGACAAAGCCCTTGACTTATGTATTTTTCTTGTGATACCAACTTCTCTCTAACAGGGTTTGAGATTGATGGTATTCTTAGATCCTGTCTTATTTCTGCTAGCATGAGGATATGCTTTTGATGGAGACCATAATGTCCTTTGGGGAGTTGATCTAGGAAAGAACATCTTCTAAATGCTGTAATTGTAATTGTAATACAAATGGGTGACCAGACTATTTTCCATATAGGGGTTCAGGCAGTTCTCCTAGCCAAATACATGCTCTATTGATTAAAATTGGTTTGACTCTGCAAGGCTGTTTGCTCATGAATAATGAATAAAGTCAATCAGTCTACAGAGCCTGATGGTACTCAGATGGGGCTACGGCATTATATGATGAACTTTGTATTCTTTCCACCTTCCTCTAAAGTGTGAGCTTCAGGGCTGTATATCATTTGGGTACCTTGGAGAGTTCACTGTGGTGGGCTGGAGCATGTTTTCCCAGTGTTCATGTGGGTTTCCACCAGGTTCTCTGATTTCCTCCCACCTGGCAAAAACATGAAAGTAGGTTGATTGGCTATGCTAGATTGCCCCAGGCGGGTTCCTCTGGGTTCTTCCATTTCTTCCCACCTCCCAAAAACATGAAGGTAAGTAGATTGTGGATTGACTATGCTAAATTGCCCCTGGGTGAGAATGAGTGTGTGAATGTGTGTGTGTGTGTGTGTGTGTGTGTGTGTGTGTGTGTGTGTGTATCATACCCTGCTATAGACTGCCATCCCATCCAGGGTGTATTCCCACCTTGCGCTCAGTGTTCCCGGGATCACCATGACCCTGACCCGGGTAAAGTGGTAACTGAAGATGAACCAATGAATTAGAAAGAAAAATTAAGAAAATGAGGTCTCAGCTCTCCAGGAATAAGGATTGTTATAAAGATTGAATAAAAACTCAATAACGTACATACTGGATAAACATTTTCGATGAATATACAAATACTCCTAAACCTGTAACTATGTATTCATTAATTAAAAAAAATAAAACTTAATGATTTAATGACAATAGGAAGCTTCTCACGCTTATTATCTAAAATAACCTTCTACATACTTCTTTAGTACTACATAACTCAACATATACTGTAGATGCAGCTGATATTGATGTAACTGAACAGACCTGTGTCATTGTGTATTCAGTACAGCACAGTTGTAGCCTATTATAAGACCTATGGGTGGATCTGAAGTATCTATATTTTGGATCCTTACGTTTCTATTTAAAAATCTGTCCTACTGTAAGAATATTGATACTGTGCGTTAATTTTGATCAGACTGGAATAAACATATACAGGGGGTTAATACTGAGATGCAGGGTATGAGCTACTTCTGCTGTTTCGCGCGCTGCTGGTGTTCTTCCTTATCCTGACCTCCGACCAAAGCTTCCTGCGCATGCGCATGCTTGAATGTCCCCAGAAATCATGCTTCTTCATAGTTTTTTAATGCAGGAGGCATTTCCTGGTCATAAGATAACCTATCAAAATATGCTACCTATCGTTTTATGCTGGAAGCATTTTCTGACAAGGCATTTTCCACTATCAAAATATATTTAAAAAAAATATGCTACCTTTAGTTTTCTGCTGGAGGCCATTTCTGATGAGGTCACAGTAATAAAAGTAGACAAAATACCACAAAATAGCTTCCTCACGGTATTGTTTTGCGAAGACTGATAAATGTGCACTAGGTCATACTGATAAGGTCTCACACACACACACACACACAGAATCAGGCACGAGCGACACAGGGAATGCGTGTTATATAAGTTTTATAAGTACATTATAACCTCAGTCTCTCGGATTGGGGTTATAAAAATCCCTGAGATGTTTTGTCGGTTTTTATCAATTAAATGTTTGAACACGTGGGTTTATTAAGTGACATATAAGACACAGCCTCCAAAATATTAGGGTGACTTTATGCTAACTGAACCATGACAATGCAGCAGTGTTAAATGCTGGCTGTCCATGATCAAGGGTTGCCAGATCACCCCCAAATAACCCCCAAACCGAAAACTCAAACTATCCTATAAAACGCGTTTAAATTCCAAAACCAGTAACTATCATTACCAAGCACTTTAACAGACTATTTAAAATACACTTAACAAAGCAGTTCTAAAAATCTCTACATGGCTTAATGTAACTAAACAGCACCCAGATTCAAACAGTCCAGATTATTTTTTTAATTTAAAGTGTCAGTATCCGCGTCAAGATACTATAATAATAATAATAATAATAATAATAATAATAATAATAATAATAATAAATATTGGCTCGAAGAGAAAACGTATACGCGGTAGTCGGTCACGTGGGCTTACGCATTGCCGGTAGTGACGTAACTAGCAGGAAGTGGCACCAACATTCGCGCGTTTTGAGAGAAAGTTGGCGCGACGAGTCTTAGCACAACAAAACGCTTTGCTGCTACGGTAGACGTGAATTAACAATACCACAGGATTTCTTTTTGAACCAGGAGTAATATTTTGAAAAGTCATGACTGTTAAATTGTCAGAGGGCGCAATTGAGGTACGTGGCAGAGTGCAAGAGGTATAAATAAATACAATATATGTGTATAGGGCTTGTCAGGACAGGCCCGGAGTCATGGCCGCTCCATGTTATGAAGCTAAGTAAACTGTAGCGTGTGAAATGTCTAAATCCGTCATTAGGATATAGATAGTAATCTCTGTGCGTCTGTAATGTTCTTAATGAGCGGTTGTTTACTAAAGAGCCCGTAATTTCGGAGCGTTAGTGTTTGATAAGAACGTGCCTAAAACTAGCATCTCTGGAAAAGTATAGAAATTCAGAAAATGTTTTGGAAAATGTGATTATTCTGTTATTCAAGTAAAGTTGTTCTTTGCCTTATTCTCTGTACATATGCACATTACGTGTTATCCCTTTTTCCATGATACACTTTGAGGACTTTTGACATTTTCCAGTTAGATATTTGGCCAAACCTAGTTTTAAGATTTATTAAAGCAGCTGTAAGCAGTGTTATCAGTTCACACTTACACCTAGTCTCACAAAAAAAAGAGTCATTTCTGCAATAAAGGGGGTCAAGAAGCACTGCTTTCACAGAAAGAGGGAATTTGACTGACATGGCAGATGACCAACCACAGACCTCTGTTGACACACATCTCATTTACTCACCAATAACTGCAACGCGTGCACACACACACACACACACACACACAAAACTCTTTAATACTTTCGAAAGACATAGAATAATCATGATCATAACATTATGGAGATTCAATTATCCATAGTGTCATGGTTGCTTACAATCTGCATATTACCTTTGGGTGGTATATTTATAAAAGCAATGCACTGGGTGCAGCATTTCAGAAAGAAAGTGTCACGTGCATTATGGTTTTGTTTAAGCTTCAGCAGCTGTCAGTAGTTTCAGCTTGCTGACTTGCTGAGAAATTGATTCCTTTGGTACTCAGAATCATTTTATTTGCCATATACATTTACAAGTATTAGGAATTTTTCTTTAATATACAAATATTGCACCTTAAGCAGAAATGGTAGGCTCAGTTGTAATTTGCATTACAGTGGAGGTAGAAATAGCAGCTGGATGCAGTCCAGGGTACATTAAATCGAGTGGAACAATTGTGAGATATATAATAAATAATAGCAATGATATATAGTTTGTATAAAGACTGTGTCACTTGGCTCTTGATTTTGGTTACATTTTCATTTGTCCTTATGTTTCAGGCCCTGATCAAAGGTAACGAGGTTACAAACCCAGTTCTGCAGTTGATTGTAAGTATCTGCTATCACTACTATCATATGATTTTGTATGATGTGTGTCAAAGCTATAAGGGTAATTTTCACACGAGCAGTTACACTTTGCAAAAAATGCCAAAGATCCATATAAGTGAACTATGAATAATCTAAAGTTTTAGGTTGTTTAATATGTTATTGCTTCGGCTCATTTTCTATCTATCTATCTATCTATCTATCTATCTATCTATCTATCTATCTATCTATCTATCTATCTATTTGTGTGTGGGGGGGGTTCCTTTGGACAGAATTCTAAATGTGTGCTAGAACTCAGGAGGATTTTAGGAATTAAACGGTTCTGAATGTGAACTAAACAGATGCTTTGGCATTCGAAATAGGCAATAATCACACTCGGCACTGATAAACCAACTTTTCATTTATTGATGTTTTATGAAAGTTTGTTATGTTTCCGCCACTAAGTGGTGCTGGCATTATGTTTTCGAGTTGTACGTCCAATCTGAAATTCTTTTTACTGCAATATCTAAAACGAGTAAATGTTCGCAAGATTTGTATGGAGTAACATTTGTAACCAGCAAATGAACTGACTAGATTTTGGGATTAATCAAAAAGGTCAGTGTCAGATAGTTTTTGTTCACTGGCTTCTTTCCTGTCTGAAGTGTTTTAAGGGTATTTTTGGTATGCAAATTAGTAACGAGGAGCAAGTCACTCAGTGCCGATCCCAGTACACCGGGGGCACACATGATCACTGCTTAAACCCAGCACAAATAGAGCAGGTGCAGGTTTTACCACATTGTCAGTTAAATGAACTGAACTGAACTGTTAGCTTTACAGCTTAATGAACCAGCAGCTACTGTTTAATCTGTGTGCTTTTAAAACCGCATTGTTAACAAATCTTTTCCCATTTATTGTCAAGATACTGTAAAGTTTATGTAAATGAAGGCTGACGGTATCCAGGGTGTAGAACCATTTACTGTTTTGTCTGTTTAAGGACTGATTTATACATCAGCAGTCGCCTATCTGCAAGCACATCCAGACATCAGGTGTGGACGGCCACATGCTCTCACCATCCACTTTATTAGGAACACCTGCACATGCATGCTGTTATCTAATCAGCCAAACATCTCAGCATGCACAAAACATTGAACTCCTGTCATGTTTTGTTTCATGCTGAGATGCTTTTCTGCTCACCATGGTTGTAAAGAGTGATTGAGTTACTGTATCCTTCCTGGCACCTTGAACCAATCTGGCCATTTTCTTCTAACCTCTCTTATCAACAAGGTGTTTCCAGCCGCGGAACTGTCGCTCACTCAATGTTTTTTATTTTTCGCACCATTCTATGTAAACTCTAGAGACTGTTGTGTGTGAAAATCCCAGGACATGAGCAGTTTCTGAAATACTCAAACCAGCCCCTCTTGGAACCAACATCCATGCCATGATCAAAGTCACAGATATCACACTTTTTCTTCATTATGATTTTTAACATGAACATTAACTGAACCTCTTGACCCGTATCTGCATTATTTTTTTTTTTTTTTTTTTTTTTTTTTGCACTGAGCTCCTGCCACATGATCAGCTGATTAGATAACTGCATGAATGTACAGGTGTTCCTAATAAAGTGGGCGGTGAGTGTAGGTGTCGGCCTTCATACTTGCACATGACATGAACGTGTACCCAAGATCCAGTGTCACGTGAACCAAACCAGAATTTATATAAAAGCGGAAAAGACCAGTCTCTGAGAAACTCTTTCTCTGCATCCCAGTGTGCTAAGTTTTCAGTTTTTTCTGTTATCTGTAGAATATCCGAAAGCTTGATTCAGGTAATGGACCAGTTCGCTTTCGCCTCATGATGAGCGATGGACTTCACACCATGTCCTGTAAGTTTTACTGTTATACTTTTTTTTTTTTTTTTTTTCTTTTTCCCCTCACTGTTGTTTGTTTCTTTGATTTTGAATTAAGGCATTTTTATTTCGAGATCAGTCTGTAAAATTGAGAAGTGAAGATGTTCAAAGTGTTAAGTTCAGGTTTGAGACAGGAGTTTTGGTTATATGCTATATATTATGCTATAAATAGGTGCCTCATTGTAGCTGTCTTTTGTAACTAAAGGTGCATTTCTCTCTACGTATATTACTCAGAGTAGTAAGGCCAAATTGCAGCACATGAACACATTTTTTGCACAGATGCGCTGCGATTAACGCATCAGGAGACCGGCATGCTACTGTGGAGGGACTCTGTTTAAAATGATCAAAGAACGGGAAAAGCATCACGAAAAGACACCCTTTCCTGTAATTAATTTAGTCAGTTGTAAAAGTGTTAATGGCATGCAAACTCATGCATAAGTTACAGAGCAGTTTCATTACCCATTAAGAAGCACAGCTGTGCTGCATCTTAATTACCTTCTCTGGCAGACGCACACAGGCTGTAGATGTGAGCTCAGACTGATGCCAATTTTTATTTTTTAGCGAGAGATGGATGTGTAGCTGTTTAATCTTGCCTGCTTTGCTTGTTTGATTCCTTCCTGTGTGCAGCCTTCATGCTTGCCACGCCGCTGAACTCCCTGGCTGAACAAAACCTTGTAGCTCCCAACTGTGTGTGCCTGCTGAAGAAGAATGTCACCAACGTTCTTAAGGATGGACGGTCAGGGCACATTTTCACTTTGAGACTCATGATATATGTCTTACTTGCTCATGACCTTAAACAGCTATTAACGTAAAGAATGTGCAGTCTTCCTAGGCTAGGAGTATTCAGCTAAAATTCGTCAAGGCTCAGTTGTGTAACTAAACTAAGCAGCTAAAGCTGGCTTTACACTGTACGGTCTTTGGCTTGATTTTTCTGCCACTGCAAATCGTAAAAAAAATTACTCTCTGGTGATCATTTGAGCGCGTAACGTGCCGTGCTCAACCGGCAGCCGATTTAGTGCCAGTGAGACCAAACACAGCTGACAGCAAAGTTCTGGCAGTGTCAGAAATGATTTAAAATGTAAAATCTCAGCGTGACCGCTGCTATGACAGTATAGGATTACGTGAAACTCGTGACGGCTACAAACACAGTCGTGCCAACGGTGAAACGTGAATGAAACCTTCTAATGGAGAGAAAAAACTCTGACACGGAGAACTTCATCATACAGTCTAATATAGAATTTTATGGGAATTAACCCGTACGCTGTCACAAGTAATAATCTTAAAAGACTGCTGAAATCACAAAGTGTCCATCTGTTGCTGTACGTCACTGAACAAGCAGTAACAGTTGCCTTTTAATGCTCAAGCATTAATGATTATATTGTGACTATAAGTAACACGCTCTGTTTTGTTTTTATGAAACTACCCTTTCTCAATGAACTTCCTTCAGATGAATAATTTAAATAGATGCACGTGATTGGCTGCAACGGAGAAGCTACTACAGAAGCCGAGATGCTTCATGTTGAGAAAGCTAGAGCTGCAAACTAAGCTAAACTACAGTCTTTTTCATACACCGATCAGTGCTGTTACAGAGCTGCTTCGACTCGCTGGTGTTTCTCTGGGTCTGTATCTGGACCGCAGCCCACCAGTTGATTTCTGCTGTCCTAGTACAGGGGTTCTCAAACCTCTTGCAGTCAGGAACCTATATAACAGTGAAAAGAATGCTATAGCACAGATTTATGTTATATAATCCTACTATTATTTCAGTATGTCCAATATGTGTAATATTGATTATGGCTATTTATTGAAATTTTCCACTCACAGAACACATTTTGTTTAAATTGTCACTAAATTCAAATAGATTATTATTTGTAAACCTGCTTGTTTTTTTTTTTTTAATTAATTTTTTTTTAATTTACTGAAGTTTGGATAAAACTAATTCAATTCAAGTTAAATAGTCTAATAACTATAACATGATAGTAACTATAATAATTTTGAGGGATTTCCATCACTGTCACAAGAATTTTAGAAATCACTGACAATGCTTCAAGGACTCGACTTTGAGAACCATGGGCTTCGAGTATGAATTATCTATAACTATGCAAAATTGTTTATGCGGTGTATTTATGAGGATGTAACTGTCTCAGCGGGTGTCCTGAATAAGTTCTTTGTTCGTATGCCATAGCACTGTGGTTATTATCCTGGACTTGGAGGTGATTAAACCTGCGGATCAGGTGGCAGGGAAGATAGGAGACCCTACTCCTTATGTTGAGGGTGAGTACATGCTAAACTGGGGAAACCAGGAAAGTTGTTTGGCTGCCTAGGTTATGTTACTGGTTGACATGATGCATCGCTTCAGTTCATCCAGTGGTGGACAAATCGTAAATCCGTTATCTAGCATACTGGGCAAGGGAAATATGAAATGTGGTACCCAGCCCTATGGAAGTCAACTGAAGTCATTTAACTGAAAAGTATTCTATGCTAGGTTTATGTAGCTGAAGTCTTTATCCTCTCCTGATGATGTCTGTGGTAATAAAGCATGGTGTTTGAGCCCTCGACAAAAAAAAAAAAGGCAGAAGGTCTTTGGAAAGCATTTCACTTACAAGCTGCGTTGTTCTCTCATTGCATGTGAAGGTGCTGTTTAAGTCTGACTAGCGTCTTTATTTTCGCTCGATGAAGTGTTTAAATGCGAGGTGAGTTTTATAACTTTTAGTACCACGCCGTACGGTATTTACCACCTCCTTTCATATTTCTGACTGTGGAAAGATGGTCTATCCATCAAGCATTGCATTACAGCGTCATTGAGCACATGCATCAAATAAAGTCTTTTGTGCAAGCCAGTAGCAAGTAATTTTTTTAAATTTATTTATTTTTTTCCTCTGGTTGTTGGGCAAGCGAAGTAAAAAAAAAAAAAAAAGGTGACCATTATATTAACAACTTACTGAACCTACTTGTCCAGCGGGCAACTGTGAATGAGAAACTAATGGCCCCGACACGTAATCTGCTTGTCCTGGGTGCCTGGGCTACCAGTTTTTCCACTTCTGTGATCCATATCGGATGCCCCTAGAGAAAGGTGCATCATGCCTCCTAATTTAAAACCCCACTGAACCTTGTGTTGCTTTTAAGTGGGTTTTGTGCTCTTTGTTGCTCCAGGTCAGTCCAAGGCTCCACAGACTGTACCTGCTCCTGCTCCTTCTGCTCCTTCTTCACGTCCACTGCAGCCACAGAATGGAGGTAACAGTCTGTTTTAATCACACCATACAACTATTTACATTTGTTTCGTCAGGACTGTATGGTTTAACCATTTTGTCTTTTAATACGTGTGCTGCGTTGGAGTTTTACATGCATAATTCTTTTGAAAATCAGTATGTAGTTTGTGCATTTTGCTGTGCTTTCCCACACATGTCCAGCAGGTGGCATGGTTTTTGTGCACAATTCAGTGACAAACACTCCCCTGTAATGGCTTCCATCATCTTGCGGTAGTTGTGTTAAACTCTTTTTAACCGCACATGGCTTTTAGAGAGGTGTAGTAGAAATATTGGTGGGGATACACTTCCTGTGAGCTTAAAGTGTTATTGCAGCTGATGATTTTGCCACAACTAAGACATCAGATAAAAATAAACGTCTTTTTTTTTTTTTTGGAACAAGCTCATGTTTTATTAATAAAATATTTGTGTTACACAATCAGATTATTTTCCCATCCTTTAATGTGTAGATGGCAAATATTAAAAATGAATAAAAATAAACATTTCCTGAACTTTCAAGCCAGTACTTGAGACGGATTTGTGTGCAATGATCAATCACAGAGACTGAATTTGTTTAAAAATAGTTTGCCTAAATAAGTTTATTTTCAGCCAGTCATGGTAGCATTATTACATTTTTTTTATTTTGGAGCTCTGTGCAGTAGTGGATACGCAATTAACTTTGGCTGTCTCATCTAGGTTTAGCGTTGTGCAGGCTTCAGTGACTTCTCTTTTACTCTGTTCTCATTAGGCTCCATGAATAGAGGCTCCAGTCGTGATTTTGGGAAGAAGCCCATGACTGCACCCAGCACACCAGGAGGCACTTCAAAAGTAGTGCCGATTGCCAGCCTTAATCCCTACCAGTCAAAGTTAGTATGAATGTCTCTGTTTTGATTCCCTATCTTGCTGACAGGCTTTTGAGTGTGCGACGTCGCTGTGTGGTGCTATTTATGAACTGAGATACGTGTTCCCTAGATGGACCATTAGAGCACGAGTCACTAACAAGAGCTCCATTCGTACCTGGAGCAACTCTCGAGGGGATGGAAAGCTCTTCTCCATGGAGATTGTTGACGAAAGTGTAAGAATCTAACGTTTTGAATTGGTTTAGCAGTAGAGCCCAGTCCAGCGAGTGTGTTAACCCTTGACTTTTCATTGATTGTGGTGTTTATAGGGAGAAATTAGAGTGACTGGGTTTAATCAGGAGGTGGACAAATTCTACTCCCTGATCGAACAGGGGAAGGCAAGTATTTATTTATTTTTTTTCTTTTTCCCCAACTTGTCCCTTTTCTGATTAGAGTGTGAACTGAATGTCTGTGAGTAATGGTACAAAGGATGGTAGAACTATTTTCCCCAAATAGTAGAATTTAATGTCCTAGTATGTCTTCATAAATCTAGATTATCTGTTAGTAGATGCACTTACTTTTGCTCATCTCATCTGTCCATTTATGAATTACCTTTCCTGGCCATCTGGCTCACAGAATTAGAAAAATCTGGCACTATTTTTTTTTTTTTAAATTCAAACCTCACAGATACTAACTTCAGAGAGCCTAACTTTAGAGACAGTTGGATGTCCTGCTAAAACTTTCTGATCTGTTTATGCTCCATGGCAGGTGTACTACTTCTCTAAGGGCACTCTGAAGATCGCCAACAAACAGTTCACATCTCTTAAGAACGACTATGAGATGACGCTGAACGGCGAGTCGACCATCATCCCCTGTGACGACAGCCACGATGTTCCCATGGTGCAGTGTGACTTTGTCTCCATTGCCGATTTGGATGCTCGGGATAAGGACGCCATTGTGGGTGAGGGTGCCAGTCGTGTGATAGTCACCATTAATAACAGACATTTTGATAATTAGCATCGGTAGAGCAGATAGGGCGAGCGGTACCTCCTCGTGATTGATGCTTCACTTGCCCAGGAGGCTGTGGTAATTATAACAGTGGTGATGAATTCAGGATTAATAATAGTGATGACAGTAATAGCCTGTGGCTCAATTTGACTTTCCATGCCTTTTGGTGGGGGCGCAGAAGGGGAAGACTCTGTCACCGGTAAAATAAGAAGGTAATAAGCACAGTAGTAATTATGGTAATGGAAGCGGGAGCAAGGTAAGGTGCTGCACGTGTGTGTTTCCGGCAGGTTTTGAGACAGATGTCTGTGGTTATTTGTGAAATATTCTTAATAGTGCTCAAATGAGTCATAACGGTATTAGATAAGAGGATTAAAATGGCGGCTGAGTGGCGCGAACGTGGGAGCTTGCCATAATGAAGCTGACGTGTTATTGGATCACACACAGAATGAGTGAGTTTGTCCAATGCCAGGTTGGTACAAACGGGTTTGCAGCAAAAGTGTTTAAAGTATATATAAAGTATTACTCAAGCATTTCATTACAAGCACCATCAGCCAGCATGTGGAATAAGAAACTCCCACGTAATCTGTTTTGGTTGTCGTTTTTATCTTTTAGATGTGATCGGTGTGTGTAAGAGTGTGGAGGATGTGACGCGTATTACGACTAAGAACAGTCGCGAGGTTTCCAAGAGGAACATCCAGCTGATGGACATGTCCGGCAAAATTATCCAAGTCACCATGTGGGGGAATGAGGTAAGCCTTGCACACGCAGGAGGAGTAGGAAATGTGAAGGCAGGGTTCTGTTTGTGCTCTTCTGGGAATATAATGTAATTATATAAAAATTTGCATAAGAAATTTCTAGGGCTGCACAATTAATCATACTTTTATCATTATCGCAGCGTAAGCTTCTGCAGCATACACAGCGGAAGGCTATGATAAACAAACCGCTTAAGAGTTGGAAATAGCTCCACTCTCACACTTTTAAGTATGTTCTTAGTGACAGTCTCACAACGTGGACTCATTTTAGCAATTATTTTGAAATCAATGATTGTTGTGAGGACAAATACTGGAAAAAAAAACAGCAAGCAGCAAGAATGTAATTGAGGAGGATTTGGTACTAAAAAGTGGAGACACTTGTGTAGTTTGGTTTTAAATGATTAATTTTTATAGTATGTAATTAATTACTATTGCAAGAGTACATATTTACTTGAGCAAGAATAAAAACCAAAGACAGAAATGTATTTTTGCTACGTTACATTCGGCTCTGTTGTTCCATGACAAGACATCTTTCTGTGGTTCAGTCTCAAATGGCATACGCTACATGGAATAGTTGTATATATATGTGTGTGTATGTATGTATGTATGTATGTGTGTGTGTATATATATATATA
>CM075016.1:11328565-11343363 GCA_037576675.1 Pangasius sanitwongsei | reverse complement strand
TTGAATAATTGCGCTGCTGCCATGTGATTGGCTGATTGAATAATTGCGCTGCTGCCATGTGATTGGCTGATTGAATAAGTGCATGAATGCGCAGGTTTACATGTGTTCCAGTTAATGTGACCAGTGAGTAGTTTCAGTATCAGGCTTGTTCGGGTCCTTGCCATCATTTCATCGGCTCCCACATTTAATCAACTGTGTTCTACTGTTCGTCTTTCCAAATATCTTTGGAATATTTCATTATTTTAGCAAATCCACTGTTTCAGCTCTAAATGTAATGTTCTGAAAAGACCTTAATCTATTCTTAAAATTTAAAGCAGCTCAGTCGTTTGATGTTTTCAGACCTCTGTCTTCTCTGTCTTTGTTTGTCAGGTGTTTGAACATCCATAAAAGAGATCACTAATTGTTCGGTTCCGCAGAGCAGTCATGCGTATTCTCACTGCTACTACTAACAGTTGAAATGTGATCGATAGCGCGCATGTCACGTTGAGAGCATCATTTAAGCGAGCTGTTCTACTTTATCAAGCACATGGTGTGTGTGTGTTCCCTCTTATCGTTGAATACATCATGTGCAGTGTCAACAGTGTTTATCTTTTGGTGTATAGTCCTCTTGACATTTCATGTGATGGGTTTATGTTTGGTCTCTCTCCCCTCCTGTCTGACCCATTCGGTCTGGCTCACTTTAGGCATGCTGCAGTGAGCGCTTGCTTGTCAGTCCAGCACTCGAACGCCAGCTCCAATTTGTCCCTCGTGTGTCTTCCTCCCATGCTCATGCTTGTGCCGTGGCCCTGCTTATTCTTCCGTGTTTACAGCTCAGTCAGCAATTTCCTGTCGTTTGATTCTGCGCCATTGTTTGGTTTTTATAGGTCAAGCCTAAGCAGAGCTCTGTTAGTTCTAAATGATGCAGATGTACTGAATTGTATGTGCAGCTTTTCTATTTCTCCTATATGCAATCATCAGGGAAAAAAAAAAGCTAGTGTGTCCTAAATGTGTTTTTAACCTATATTTTCTCAATTTTGTGCCTCTTTCAGAGCAAGCTTGACAGAAATAGTGCTTTTAATCAGAAGTAGGTTGATTCATTTTCGATTCATTAGGCACACTATATTTAGGACATTCCTTGTGCGCAAACAAACGCATATAACAAAGCGGAAAACGAGCGTAGCAGCGAGGGACCCTATACCATGCTGGAGAATTAAAGTAATTTTTCAGTGGAAAGTAAAATTGTCAGGACCTCACATGCCAGGGCCACTCACTCACTCATTAAGGGCTCTGTTTACAATTAAGGGACAGTGTTTTCAAGGATGAGGCTGGAACCTTTATTTACCACATTGCCTCTCTCACAGCAACCCAGGCCTCCAGCCTATATCTTAGAACACTTTATTGATCCCTCGCACATGGTCCCAACTCGAGTGGGTTTTGCCTCTCTACCTCATTCTTTCCTCAGTCACTCTGGAGCACCCCAGGCAATCTGCAAAAATGGGTTTCTAATTTCACCAGCCCGACCCTAACCCCATCTCACTCAGCTGTCCCTGTGCTGGTGATTCATTTCACAAGGAGCGCCATTGCTGCCATTGCTGCTGCTGGTTTTAGCTCGCTTTCTTTCCAGCTAGAACTGCTCACTCAGCGTTTTCTTGCAATTTTGATATTGACTCCTTAGTTGCATAGTTGTTGGACATACACGCACGGAGACCTTAGCATGTTTGTATGTTGACAGGTATGATAAAGAGGGTCATGCCCTGGATGGTCAGTCCATGACAGAAATGAGGGGAGGAGGCAGCGGCGGCCCCACCAACTGGAAGACTTTGGCAGATGTCAAAAACGAGCACCTAGGTCACGGAGACAAGGTAAGCGCTCTTCTGATTTAACATGCTCAAAAACTAGAACACTAATTAATTCTTTTAACCAACGAAGTAAGCATTTCAGTTACAACGGAGTCTGCGCAAGCAAAGTCTTCTGCTCATGAAGGTCGTCTTAACTCTATACTGAAGTCCCAGAAATTGCATTCATCTTGAATTAATAAATGTTGTTGAAATTAACACGTTTTTTTTTTATTTATCTTTTCTTCTTTAGCACCATTATCATTTCATCTCTAAATGATGTCTCTGAGCTTGGACAATATTCATTGTGTTAGTTTGATGTATGTCTTTTTGTTAATCACACAGTTGTGGCCTTCCGATTTAGGCTTCATTAAGCATTACTCGCGTATCTCGCTGAGAGAGGGGGCAGGTTGGTCAGACTTTATTGAGCTTGATAATTAAGAGATTATGGTTCAGATAGTAAATCTGCTCTTTTTGGCTTTATTTGCACTCTTGGCAATGAGAGAGTTGCTCGTTTTGGTTGGACGTCATTTTGCACGTAACTTACAATGAAACAAGCACTTTGACTATATTATGGTTATTTATCTTGGTCAGATTCTACTCCTGCTTTACTTCCGCCTCATTAATATGTATAGTTTAACACTGATCAGATTACATTAAATTCAGCTCTTAAGCATTATAATTAAGAGATTAATATCATTGTCTCAGTAGGAGAACACAATCTCGCTGCTTTATGCACTAACTAATGCGACAAGCCGCTAATAAGCTGATTGCCAGCTCTTGTTCCGTGCTTCTGACTGGCGATGTAAACAGCAGCATGACTACTGCATCTCACGAAAGGAAATGGGAACAACGCCATCCTACTTTCTTAGCTAGAACATTCAGCTCTCAACAGCGTATGACACAGCTGGGATCTGAGCATAAATCCCAGCGGTAGCACTCACCTCTGCGCAGCTGGACCACATGGATATTTCTGGATATTTCCTGAAATTTGTGATCACCAGTATAGTTTATGTGCTGAAAAATTTTAACATGCTTCAGTAGTTTTAGTAGGGCTTTATATATTATACCCGACATGTAATCTACCTGAACTTGAACAAGGATGTCCGGAAAAGCTTACGATATCACTAGACTTGTGATGCCTGCTCCGAGGCTGAATGTTGCATGGTTCTGTAGTTATGAATTCAGGAGGACATTTTCTACTATTTAGTTCTAAAACTACATGTTTTCCTGAACTGCAATATATTTCAGAGTATTTCTATGAGAAGTGAAGTTATAGCATTTTAATGGTTAGCCCAGAAGTGAAAGAGGGGGAAAAATGGCATTTAAAGATTCACTGCCAGCTCTACGGAAAGACGTCTCACCCACGTCTACATTTATAATCTAGTCTACTTATGGGAAAATCATTACTGGCAAATCTTAAAGAATTCTAAGTTTATAATGAGAAATGAGTTCTCACTTTGGTTATCAGCATCATCCAAATCAGTCAACACACGAGCCTCATCATTGTCTCGTCACTTGAATGATCTCTGTTCACACTAACACTGGTGTGGAAATAATCGCCGATTAATTTCTATTAATGTGTGTTGTTTGTTTTTTTTAATCAGGTCATGTAAATGTTTTAAAACTTCGCTGTTATCTGTAAAGAGTGTGTAATTGCTCGTCTCTGGTGTGGTGATGATGTGAAGGTGCAGGAGCATCGCAGACATTTTGCGAGCTGATATCTGATTGACTGCAAACTGAATTGATTAGGTTTATGTCCATTATGCTATGCTGTATAACTATCCAAAAACCTGATGAAATAATGAGATAAATCACTTATCTTGCAAGGTTGTAAAAATCTTTTGGCAGCATGTCTGCATTTAATGCTGTGTGTTTTTTTTTTTTTTTTTTTTTTTTTTTTTTTTTTTTTTTTTAAACTGGCTCCTTCCGCCAGAGGATCATCAAGGCAAGGTTTAGAAAGTAACCCAAGTAAAAACCTTTCCCCGTCGTTTTGGTAAAATATACATGTTTTCCTAGAGTAAGAGATATCAGAGTATGTTATTGACAGAAAAGCTCAATTTTGGTCATAACTCCGATTTTTTTTCCCACTGCAGCATCCAGCTGGTTTCTGAAGACTGCCACACATGTGTGTTATGATTTATTTATGACTAAGGTTCCTGAGCAGGTTGTCACTTGAGAGATTTGAGAATATTTGTGTATATGTATGGCAAATGTTGAAGAGAGAGAGGATTCTGTCCTCGCTCGCTACTGCAAACGCTAGACAATCCTACAGCAATAACGTAGGTGTAAAGACTTCATTTTCAGATTGCTATTTCGCATGCTGTTTAGTTCATCAGTATGATCGTAGAGATATATGCACCATTGAAAGAATTCTCAGGAAACGATCTTTGCGAGTGTTGTGAAGGAGGGCTGTACCACTACACCTAATTAATCCAGATAGAACTAACCTTTAATTTTAAGCAGTGAAGTCCATAGTATAAAAAAATTATATTGGCAACTTCATCTCAACTCATGACACTGGTGCTTTCTTGATGGTTCGTGTGCGTCTATACCGTCTTCACATTCATGAATTTTTCAAGGTAACATCACATTTGGTTTGTTTGTTTGTTTGTTTGTTTGTTTGTTTTTTTTCCTCCCCCTTCCCCCAAGGACCAGGCGTTGTTTTTTTTTTTGTTTTGTTTTTTTTAACGCCTTGTTGCCAGTGCCAGCCGTTGAACATAATGTTTTTATTTTGAAGGATGTGAGATCTGAATGTGAAGGCACAAGAAAGGATGCCCAAAGATGAGAGAGAATAAAGAATCATCAGGTGCAGAACAGAGAAGTGAGATTTTAAAGGGAAGTATTTGCAGTGGGAGATCTACAGGAGCTGCAAAGTAAAGCTTCCCAATATCGCAGTGAAGAGAGACACGAGAATGAAAAAATGGGAAAACCCCGCTTTCAAATAAGTTGGAGCTGAATTATTGAAGAGAAAACCAAACGGGCTGCTGTTGTTTATATACTGTAGATCTCAGAAGAGTTTGGGACATTTAAAATTATATTGAAATGCTGACAGAGCTGTAAAAGGAAATGATCTTGAAGCCACTTCCTTGTCTTAAATCCACCAAGTCACCTGACTGTCACTGACTTCGAGTTACAGTTGGTCGGTTGGTGGAAGGATGTGGTGTGACGCAAAACCGAGTAACTTTTACCACCCCAAATTGATGTGTTCATGGCCACCAAAACTGGCTTTACCTCACCAGTCGCCCCTTTTTTTCCACTCTCGGTCCCATGGCCCTGCACTGCACTCACTGAAACACAGGTTTCCATCTGCACTAATGCTTTCCTGTATTTTACTGGAACAAAAGGCCAAGCCACTGAAAACACCTGTAATTAATGATGCTTGTCACCTTCTTTGTATTGTCTCCCATTGCCACGATTCCATGTTGGCCTTTTGACATTCAGCTAACGCCAGTTTGAGTTTGCCCTTTCATGCTAATATATTACCGTTTCCTGCACTCCTTACTTTAAGCATCAAATGGATGTCTACAAATGGCTCTCATTTCGCCATAAAAGGCAGCCATTATAACAGCCAGTGATGTATTTTTGCCTCCTTGTCCATTCTCTGGACTAATTTTGCAGTAAAGTAAATGAAAAGATAATTATACAGGCATTCACTTGATTAATTACTGCTTTTCAGAGAGTCTGAAATGTTGAGATTCCCCAACACCAACTGAAATAACAGTCATTTACAGCGAGCTTCTGTTTGAGTACACAGCTATTTTTCCTCCTGCCTTGCGGCATTGTCACTCAGCAGTTCCCGGGAGCTTTACGTTTATTTGAAGCAATGCAGAATATCAATTCAGCTACTTTTAGAAGTTAACTGGGGTCAAATATCCAAAGTGTAGTAACAGAGTGGTCAGCATTAAACCTGTTCACGCTAAGAGAGAAATCAATTCTGTTAGCAGCAAGCCTTCGCTTTCTGCTTTTCTTCTTTAGCTCCTTAGAAAACTTGAGATTAAGGCTTTGCCTCAAGTGTGTGGACTAAACATAGATGGAGGTCCTGAAAGGCAGAGTGGCCTTTGAATGTTCTGGCTTTTTATTAGAGAGTTAAATTTATACTGTAAATGTTGCTCAAGAGTAACTGATAATAAGGAAGAGTGAATTTGAAGTATGCTGCATGTCCACCGGGCGAATGATTTATCATGAATATGTTGCTTTTGTTTGCCTTCCTCCAAGATACTCATGGTTCCTGTTCTTAATCAAGGCTTGAATTTCGGCGCGGGATTGCGGAGGTTGAGCATAATTTAAACCATTCCCGCAAGTTTAACTTTTATAATGCGAGAAATTCCCGCACAAATGCATTTGCTTCATCTCAGATCAAATTATGAAATACATCAACAGACGCGAAAAAAGAAATCACCGGTTCAAACAGTCTGTCTTTATTTTAGAATTGAATTCCACAACTAGCGCTGCAGCGGCCGTCTCTGACTGGCGTTGGGCCCTGTAGCGCATCGGCGTGCTCTCCGTGGCCTGCGGCGCACTGATCTTACTCACACAAGGCTGTGTGACGCGCTCTAATATTCGGAGTCATAATGAGCTGCTTGTGAAGATAGTATCGGCTTCCAACTTATATTATTTTAATCACGAAATTCGAACGTTAAATGCTGTTTTGCTCTTTATAGAGTGTGAGCGGATAGAGCGCGCCTGCCAACTCAACACAGCAGCAACGAAGCGTAAATCATCATCTCCCTGTCTTAAAATGCGCGTTTTATCGAAAGTTAACATGAATGAACATAAGACAGTATGTAAAAATAGTCTCCTGCTTGCTGATATTCATCATCTCTCACGTAACGACCCATGCTTCAACCGCGAGGAGACGCCAACAGCTTGGTATGCAATAGATTTTTCCTTAACTGTTATTTAAGACGAAATAAACAGAATTCACCAAAATGGTTTTTAATCTTAGAGATTTAAAATTAAAAAAAATCTGATACTCTGACAACAAAGAAATTGAATTGAAACTGGAATATATGAAATTCACTGATTCTTAAAGGCATTAATGTATAGTTTTAATACAGTTCTTAATGTCAGTTTGGAGGAGAGCATGACAAATTTTGTTATTAAGCTGTTTTGAAAACCACCATACATTAAAATCTGTAAACATAAATAAATGAAGATTATTAATTTAGCCCAATGTGTCAAAAACGAAATTCAGGCCCAGTTAATAGTGATGGCGATTATGGTCATTATCCAGTAACCAACAACTTCCCCACATGCTGGACAGATCTGTGAGCCTGGCTCGAGTGTGAAACTTTCGCTTTCCTTAGCTGGCCGTCTTCATTTATTCCAGTCACTTCTAGTTAGAGAAAAGGAAAAGCAGCAGTAATGCAGCATGGCTCCTCTCATCAGCAGCACTAGTGCCACTCCAGCTTGAATTAGTTGTCTGGGTTTTTCTTCATTAGTTTGAGCACTGAACTGCCACATTTGTGCCCACCAGGCGCTTTCCACCCCTGTCCCCACTCTTATTCCAGAGCAGTGTTTGCTTTTTACATGTTCTGCTTTTTTAATCTTTTAATATTTCCTTAACATGAATGACGAATTTACTGTTTTCCCCTTATGCCCTGTTAACACACACATTGGCATTTGTAATGTGTGGCACTTGTCAGCATTTTACACATTTATTTATCATCATGTTCAGTATAATCTTTGATTAATGGAGTAAACTTAATTTTATGTAAATAAGAGTACACTTATACAGCACCGCTACACAGTAAATAGCATCATCTCATGTTTCATTAAATCTATTCCAGTCTGCAGGGGTGGACACATCAGAAATTCATTAGCTTCATTATTCAGGGCTCCAGCATGCTTTCCTAGTTCCATGCTTTGGTTGCCCGGAAACGTAAATGACCAAAAAGTGTTAGCTAATGGAATACATGGCAAACTAGTTTGCCAGTTAAATGCATTAATACCGACTTTTCCATTATTATTCTAATGAAGTTTCTAATGGGGCGCATTGTGTTCGTACCCATGACATAAAGTCATGGGCCAACATTCTGGCCATGAGATATGGCTTTCTCTCCTCCTATTGCACATCGAAGATATTCGAGTCTGGCTAGCGTTTTTCATTTTCTCCTAATATGTTTAACCAAGAGGTGACTGACTAATCTAAGCAAAATGAAGTCAAGCAAAGCCATCATAGAACTTCACTGCTTAATACACATAGTGTATACACAAACACATACCTGCTTGTTCCTGATTGGCTAAAGATTGTCTGTCATCCGTGCTTGCTAATTAATCCACCAAGTAAAAATCGTTTTACCAACAGTAAATCATGCCTCAGCTGGTGTGTGTAGTGCAGCAAGTGGAGGGATTTGGAATGAATAGCGTGTGCTATAGTTATAGCATTGAGGTGTGTCACTGCTGTGAAACGAATTATGTTTAAACATAATGAAAACTACATACCAAATGAGAACCTTTTTGTGAAAGTAAATCAGAAGTGTTTGTTTTTTCTCTTTATGGTTGTAGAACCTACTTGTCTGCCAGCCAACTACGAATAAAAAAAAAAACCAAAACACATAATCGACTTGTCCCAGGGGCCCAGGCTAATGATTTGTCCACCCCTGGTGTGTGTGATAGTACAGTCTTCTCTATGTGCTGATCTCTCTCTCTCTCTCTCTCTCTCTCTCTCTCTCTCTCTCTAGGCCGATTACTTTACCTGTATTGGCACCATCGTGTACATACGGAAGGAGAACTGTCTGTATCAGGCCTGTCCCAGCAAGGACTGCAACAAAAAGGTGGTGGACCAGCAGAATGGCATGTACCGCTGTGAGAAGTGTGACAAAGAGTTTCCCGACTTCAAATATCGTCTCATGCTCTCTGTAAGTCAAGCTATCTTTCACTCTCACCTACCTATTACTGTTATCTACTCATAAGCACCTTTTAAAATCTCTATTAAAAGAAAACATTTTTTTCATATGGAAAAAGTATGAGATTTTAAAATTTTTATGGATACCTGCACATTGTGACCATTGTGATGCTACATTATATTTTTCAGTACTAGTTCAAGTTCAGGTTTCTTCCCTTGACACTGACTTTTTTCTTACAAACATTCTTTAGTGCTCTGATTTCTCCGCTTGCTCAGCATTTTTCTATAAAATGTGCATTTTGAAGTCTTCCTCAGCGCAAGCTTGTCCCCTGTAATAAAAATATTTGCTCATTATTTTGGATCAGTTATATTTTTGCTCTTTAGACTTACATAGTGGTTCTACGTAATGCAGTACTTAAAAACGAATGTTTGCACCAAGCACGGCTCTCGCCTATCAGGACCGATTGTTCAGCAAGCCCCAACTTGAGTAGTTAATCAAACGGTTAAAATGTGGATTAATAGTTTGCTTTCTATCTTTCCAGGCGAATATTGCAGATTTTGGAGATAACCAGTGGGTGACATGCTTTCAAGACAGTGCTGAGACCATCCTGGGCCAGAAAGCAGATTACGTTGGCCAACTCAAGGACTCGGTGAGTTTGTCCCTCTGTTCTTCTCTTTACTACAGCTATATGTGGCCAGTGCAATACAAAGCCTCCACAGGAGGCTCGGTTCCGACTCTCTGTGGTGCATCAGTGAGTGTTCAGCACTAAACTGGCTCTACGAGGTCTTGGTTCATTGGAATAGATTGACTGAAGTTGACTCCTACACGAGATTCAATCTTGACCGCTCCATTTTGTTTCTCAGTAAATTTTATTACTTCTCCTTTTATATCTTTGCGCAGAATGAGGCTGCCTTTGATGAGGTCTTCCAGCACGCCAATTTCAGCACCTTTGTCTTCCGCAACCGAGTGAAATTGGAGACCTACAATGTGAGTACATATTTAATTGGGTATCATTTTTTTAGCATATCACTTAACCAGGGAACCGAATTTGTGAAGTTGCTCATTATTCCACCAAACTGCTGCGTTTTTTTTCTCTCTCTCTCTCTCTCTCTCTCTTTTTGTTGTAGTTCTTGCTGTGCTAGGGTTTGTAGAGGTTTGTCACTTTGTTCTTGTCCAAAATCTGAAAGAAATTGCTAAAGTGGAAGAAGGCATTTTCCTTTTAACTGAAGCATCACCATGTGTGGTGCACTTATGTATAAAAAAAAAAAACAAAACAAAAAAAAGACTGCCACAGCATTGCCACTATTCGTATATTTGCACCTGGCTGTGCACTAATGGTGCAGTAGAAGTGTCGTGTTGTCTATCAGCAAGGGGCTCTTTCTCCTTAAGCTGTGTGGGGAAATGTCGTAAAGTGGATTTGTTTGGATTGCTGTTTCATGAAGGCTCCGGAGCCATAAGTGGTGTTCAAGACCTGGTTTCAGTTGTGTTGGACGTAAAAGTTGAGGTACACATACCTGGGGGCGAGGGAAGCGAGTACAGTCCTATCTCTGTTCATTTGTACATGTTTATCCCATGCTTATGACCTCCAGTCCTTCAGACATTTAGATTCTTTGGTGCTAAACTGTCTGTCACTTTGACTAAACCTGTGAAAAACAGCAAAATACACATAGTGTAGGTTCAAAGTCAGATAAAAAAAAAAAAAAATAGGCTACACACACACACTGTACAGGTTACCAAAGATCTGTGTGAGTCTGCTGAATAAAGAACACCCACCACAATGCCATCTGAAGTAGCACAGTGCACATTCATATCAGCATAAATGCATTATTAATGCAGGACGTTATTTATGAATAAAATACAACAAAGCCAAATAAAAGAAACATAGTCTAAATGAGTTTGTCTTCATGATACGAGTTGTTTTAAAGTGGGAAAACATTCATCTCTTGATCGCGCTATGACTGACCATGTTCAGCCACATCGAATCCATTGAGTTGTCATACAAGCTACCAGTTCTTTGGCCCAACGTAGCATGAGAAAATGTTTGCGATACAGTTGGACAACCGGGTAAGGTAGGAGAACTCAACAGAATACCCAGCGGTTAATAAACATGGCTCAAGCCGGAACATCACGCTTCCACTGGTCGTCACATTGGCCACAAATTGATGTCATGAGATCAACACCGGAGTGTAATGTGAAGGGTCCCTGTACTTTGGAGGATCTCTGCTGGACAGATTTCTCTGTTGTTCTACACCATTTTCCATCCAATGCATTTTTAGTCTAAGTGAAGTGACCTAGTTAATAACTTAATAACATTTAGCGTTTGCCAGCTATTTTTATGATTAAATCGATTTTGACAATTAGTTGTTTCAGTCCTATATTCAGCCTAACTCTATATACGGTATCTGTATCGTATGATCACGTACAAGAATTGTGACAAGTTTGATTGTACTTGTAAAAAAAAACCAAAAAAAAAAAAACATTAAAGCGGTTTACTTAAAACTGATTACAGTTTACTTAAAAACGATAGTATGTGCTCCCTTGTGCTACAGTATTTCTTTGGGCGCCTTTTTTTTTTTTAATTGCATGCAGTTATAAAACAAACCAAATAGCAAATGAACCAAAACGATCAAACTTCGCTTTGGTTTGGATTCAGCACCCGGACTAATGGGTGTGAAAGTGCCCTTAAATTATCTGACCGATCTCACAGTAGCCTGGAGCTCTAAAACACATGTTGGGCATGCCTGTATGACTAGAAGAGTTTCCATTTTCCTCAGGTGGTTAAATGGCACAATGTAGCTGAGAATCTGATCTTAACAGATGAAAGATTCAACATTTCAAAATACTTTCCTACAAAAGATGCAAGTATGCCATCATCAGTTGGTGGTATAGCACAGCTCACAGAAGACGTCATGGTTTCGCTGGATGTCCCAGGCACATATACATTTAACTTTCAAAATATAAAATAAACCTCCAGTGAATTGTTATTACTCAGAAGAGCTCTTATCCTACTTGGGTGGTCGCTGCTGTGTGCTGTTGTGTTCACAGGCTTTCAGTTTTCTCTCTAGATCTTTTTATTAAATAAATTTTTATCCCAGTGACTAGCTGAGCCACCATTTGCCAGTCTCCTCGGGGAAAAGGCTAATTTATTCTCAGTGACAATTTCAATGACAGTCTACATACCTACTAACAGTAATCTCATTGCAAAGCAAACACAACAAAACATTGCTGTGGATGTTGGAGATCATGGAGTTTGCTGAGAATGTTCAGTGAGGCTGCTTCACTGCTCACTGTTGTTGCATTGTTTTTCTTTGACCTCCTCTGATTTCAGATAGTAAGTTTGTACCTGGGCAGAAAGAACGACCACCAAGTATCAAGATGGTAAAATTATTTGGGGAATTTTCTGTTTGTGTGTGCACTGCACGTATGTTCAGGTTTTATCAAACTGTAAGTCTAACTAGAACAAGTGTCTAGTTACTTGGCAACTGTAAAATGCCCTTGAAGCCCTCTCCTTGAAAAATAGTGCAAGCTATAGCTCAGATTCTGTGCTAAATAATGCTCGCGGTATACTTCAAAAGATGAAAGAGCTAAATGAACAAGACCATCCTCTGAACATGTACTTGTTGGTACACTCAGAAAAGAACTTCCTTTTGAGAGGGCTGTGAGCAGAGCAAACTCCATGACAGAGAAGTGTTGCCATGTGGACTTTGCTGCAGACTTTTGAACCCTTGCTACAGTGATGCAGATAACTGCGCTTTTCTGCTTTCTTGCCTAAAACAGCAAATACATGTTGTGTACTTGTGGAAAAAGGCAGATTCAGTAAATTTAGGTGGCCTGTGAATACATGGGCCTTGGGATTTTGAGCTAATAGAAACAAGTGGGAAGGACTGCTGTTTGTGGTTGATAACAATATATACAAGACCACACCAAACTTTTACCTCGCTGTTTGCTTGGTACTACAGTTAACAGTACATTCTCTCCAAAATCACAGGCCGTGATGACTGCCTGTAATCCCCTGATTTAGAATTTGAAAATAGCGTGGTAAAAATCCGGTATTATAGTAATCTCCTATCTGTCCGAACAAACATTGTGTGGTGCAACGTTTTGGAATCACATGATCAGTGATTCTGTGTGCTGTCCACAATGTTTGGGACTCCATAGTGGCACAACAGAAATCTCCTAATCAAGTTCAAATCCCACAGCTATATGTGGCTGGGAGTCTAGAGAGCATAATTGGCCTTGCTCTCAGGGTGGAAGGGATGGCATACTCTCTGCCCTGTCAATCAGAGTGACAGTAGACACTAATCATGGGGGTCTGTGAGCTCGTATATGCAGAAGAGGCTAGATAGCGCATTGCTGAGTGTGTTACACTGCCCTGTGATGCAGCAGTCTGAAACTGGAGGCTGGCTTCACATGTCTTGGAGGAAGCAGGCGTTAGCCTTCACCCTCCACAGCTGGGTGGAGATTAGCAAATGGGGGGTGTTAATGGTGAGGCCCCAAAAAGTCTGATGAGGGAAATTGAAATCAGTTACTTGTTTGCAAAAAAGTTCCTTGTGGAATTTCCTTTGTTTTATATTAAGCAAGTATTTTCTGTGTCGACAACGAGGTCTTTCAGTAATAATTAAAAAAAACAACACTGGTTAGATTGTGCTGTGTCACTATTTAATATTTTCTTTAATTATGTAAGCAATCGTATATTTCATGATGTTGCACATTAAACTAGTTGATGATGATGTTTGATGTTTTGATGTTGATGTTTTCCTCTCATGTTTTTGGGTCAGTGTCTATATACTGCTACTCAGAGCTGTAAAAGTCAATCAATCAACAGTAAATATTTTTCACTACAGTTGTAGATAGTTTAATATCATGTACAACGTCTGACACTGAATCACACTGCAAACCGGACATGCACTTATGTTTATTTTCTAACATCTTATACACTCAGCTGGTTGCTTATTAATCCAAACATTTCTGCAGATTGCAGTTAAGCATCAGATCAGTCAGCACCTTTCATCATTTATGCTGTTGGCATCGAATCGTTCCGAATAGTAGTGCAGTGTAAAGGGGTTGGAAGGGGTAGTAATTTGAATTCTGGGCTAGAGTTTTTGGGTTGCTTTAAAAAAAAAAAAAAAAAAAAAAAAAATCCTAACCAAATGTACAAACAGCTGACTTGCAGTGCAGTGACGCAAACAGCCGTTTGATAAGTAGACAAATTCACAGGCAGAAGATGCAGGAGTTAGCACCTCATGCACACTGCAGCAACTAAACACAGCTGCATCTTTATGACTATCTGTATATATCAGAAGACGTGTGCCATCACATTCTGTTAAGAAGTGTGTGTCGGAGTGGCAGGTAGGCTCCGTCTAAAGTTTTATATTATTGCTCAGGGAAATTTGCACTTAGTAACAAATTAGTATCCAGATTCCCCGATTGCATTATAATATAATGAAATCAGTTTAGAAACCACGCTTGACGGTGACTTTGCCGCTCTGCTCATTAAAGGGTAACATAAAAGACCAAAAAAAAAAAAAAAAAAACCCCACCGTATAAAAAAAAATTGTTGGTTTGTTCATTTAAATGTTGACTGCTTGTTGTTTGCACTGGCCTGTTAAGAACTGTTGTAATATAAGCAATTTTTTTTATTATAATAAACAAAAAATAAGGTATCATGACATTTTTTTAAATGTATAAAATTTATTAATTAAGTTTATTAATTAAACAATCACACACCGATCAGAAGCAGCTGCTTTGACGGTTTTGTACTCATTTAATTATTTACAGAATTTATTTTACTTCATTTTACAGATTTTTTCCTATCTTTTCAGTGTTACTTTAACCCCTACAAAAACAAATGATTAAACTTAGTTTTTCACAATTTTTTTTAAATGCCATTTTTAATTACTCGCAGTTTATTGTGATGCATGTCCTGTATCATACAAATGTCTTCAAGTATCGTGATATGATACATATTTGTCATAATAGGGCAGTCGTGGCCTAATGGTTAGAGAGTCGGACTTGTAACCCGAAGGGGAACCTGAAGGTTGTGGGTTCGAGTCTCAGGTCCGGCAGGGATTGTAGGTGGAGGGAGTGAATGACCAGCGCTCTCTGCCACCCTCAATACCACGACTGAGGTGAG
>CM075016.1:11296236-11328465 GCA_037576675.1 Pangasius sanitwongsei | reverse complement strand
TCACTACTGTGTGTGTGCACTTGGATGGGTTAAATGCAGAGCACAAATTCCGAGTATGGGTCACCATACTTGGTCACTTCATATCATTATGATCATCAACTTTTAAGAATAATGAGCGTCTACTGATGTGGTGTCTTGTCTTTGTTTAGGACGAATCTCGCATTAAGGTGACGGTGGTGGAGGCCAAGCCTGTGGATCACAAGGAATACAGCAAGAGGCTGATCATGAACATCAGGAAGCATGCAGCGCATTAGGAACACTCTTATTTTTCTACAAGCACTTCAGTCTTTGGCCTGCAGCATACATGTGTCTCTTTGTGCTCTCTTTCCTTTATTTGGTTATTTTTGTTTTATGTTATTAAAGTCTGGTCATTCATGTTTCCTCTGCTACAGAACAGCTTTTTTTTTTTTTTTTTAAATATGAAGCAAATGCTTATTTTGGACTGAGGAGCACGGCAGGTCAAGCATGGTTTGGCTTGCACAGTATTCCCTACATGTTAACAGTTAGCTGTGGGTAGTTTATTAGAAACTGCTGACCTTTTAGTGAATGACTAGTTCAGAGAAGTAAAGGAAATTGTGTAAGACGATCGGGTGGCAGCAAACTGGTCAATATGTATGCACGCAAAGTTGTGTCTGTTTTTAAACGGGCAGAAGCAAAACATCCACTGCCTTTTCCTAGCATTTTGGGTCAGCAGCCTGGTCAGTAGGCTTTCTGTGTCTGAGCTCGCCTTACTTAAACCTGCACAGTTTAAGGTCCGATTGACTTCCCAGAGACAGAAGCACTCTGTACATATAGATATTTTTCTCTTTTTTGTTTTCTGGAGAACTAAAGTTTAACCAACAAAGAAATAAAGATTTTGAGGACCCTGGTATTGAGTGGTTTTCTTAATTGTTTTTAACACAATTACTGCATGCACACACATGACACTTTGTATTGGCCACTTTTAACAGATTTTCTGTATTTTAAGGTATTGGTAATGAATTGTTTCGCAAGAATACACACATTCTTCTCTATTGTGGCCGTTTGTGCTCTATTATATAGGGCTGAGTCTCACTCTAAGAGCTGTACAACAGCTACACAGTGGCCTCTCTAGGTCAATGACAACTCTTTGTGATATGTCCATGTCCCTCTCAGTGTATTGTATCTAAAACAGTACTCTTGTATATGAACAGTCTCTTCTTTTTGCCCGTATTTCATGCATCTTTTAAAGATCTTGGATGTTTTTCAGTGCTGTCCTGAATCTCTGCAGGGACAGTTGAGGGCTCTTGTTGCCTGCCTGTCATTTTCCTGTAGCCGTTGAAATTGCCTCGACAATCCACTTGTGTGTTTGAGGAACCCAACAGAGAATCTGAACCACTAATTCCATGTTTGATTACGAGCAAATGTTGTTTTTGTTTTTCTTATTTGTTCTGGGAAATACTGATGTTTGAATCACAGAGACATAATGAGTGATCTATTTATTTAAGCCTGAAGGCAAATTGAGTCACAGGATGGTCCACTTGGTAACTTCTGAGTAACTCTAGGATCATGAAAGTCTGGCTTCAGGTAATTCTTATGTTGATACTGTGAGGATTATTTGCTCATTGGTATGAGCTTTTTTGCCTACATTTTCTCCCCAATTTGGTCACCAGCCAACTTCCAACCAGGGAGGGTGAAGGCTAACATGTGCTTACTCTGAAGCCATCCAACTGCATAACACACTCCGAGGAAAGTGTTGTCTTTCATGACATGAGCTCACAGACACCAGTCATTGGCTAGAGGTGTTGTGATTTACAGGGAAGAGAGAGAATGCCATTCCTCCCACCCAGAGACCTCAGCCAAATTTGGTCCCTTTGCTCCCAGCCTTGGATTTTATATTAATATTGGCATTAAGTGGATGCCATCTTGTGTGTCTTACTTGTGGATTGAACTTCAAAACCATTAGAATCCCCACATCTTCAAGAGAAGAAGTTTTACTTCAGTCACATGGTTCTCCAAAGTCTAAGTCATACATGGCTTTCACTCTGTTCATAAGATAGTTATGCATCAGAAATGAGATGCATGTAATTTATGGAAACATGGAAATAGGATTTATTCATGCTCTTCTGTTTCTATTTAGAAGTTGACAGTGACATGTTTACCTTGAACCACTTCTGGGCTTTTTTATCTTTGTCTCGTTTTCTGATGGACACTTCCTGATAAAGGATTGTCAAATTGAGTTAACAATACCTAAACCCTGCGAAAAGTGTAACAAATCCCTGATGCGATAAGAACTCGAATAAAAGGCAGAGGGGATTGCAGAGAAGCAGAAGCTTAATCTCAGATGCTTGCCTCACACTGAGATGTTCTTTCGCCCTCTGTTACTCACTCAGCAGAGAGCTTCTTGGCATGTTTCAAATCTTCCAGTCCTGCAGTAATGACACTTGTTTGCCTGGATACTTCACTGCAGCATGGTCTGCACTGAAGCCTTCTAACCTGATTAAGACCTCAAACTGATTTTTTTGCTTTCAGAAGTGGATCAAATAATTTTGTCATGTCACCACGACACAGATATCCTGTAGCTGCAAGAGTATGGCTGAAATTGCAGACTGCAGTATAGTAGAACAATTTGTTCAGCATCTTTTTCTTTCTTGATGTGGTGATTGTAGTAAATGTGATTTGCTCTCAGATTGGTTCTTTGCTTAGGGATGTTGTGTTTTAGTGCATTAGGATTTTAGAGCCCTGTTTAATAATTAAAATCCACTGCATATGCAGTTATTTCAATGATTCTTGCAGTCGAATCGGCGCTTGCGGCACAACCACAATTCATGAACATGTCACTCTACTAAATGGCTCCTAGTAGGTCTATCATCATGCAAACAGAATTTTCGGGTGAGTTTTGTGGCGGTTTCTTTTGAAGGATTCTTGGGTGCAGTCCTAGCATTGTCACTGCTATGGAGACAATGGAGACAGATGGGCCAGAAGATCTCAGCAGTGTCACTCTAATTGTAATAGATGGAGGGAAAGATGGTGTGTATGTTTCCCTTAAAACCCCCAGTCCGGAATGAACATGCACACCTGAGGAGAAAGGAAAGTTTGTCGGAGTCTCCTGAAAGCTCACGCTCACTAGATCACTGCAGGGCATCAGTAAGCTCAAGTCAGAGGAGCACACCACCTGTGTGGGGACAGGGAACTCTATCAGTATCTGCTTCTGCCTTTGTATTCGCCCCATTCACCTTCTGTTGAGTCGAGAACGTCAGTGCCTCTGCCCCTGTGCCATGACCCTTGTAATTGGACAAAAAATAGCTGAGAAAAACAGGTTCAAACTGAAGGTATTCATAATCGCTATGCTACAAAGAAGTATATCTTCTAAAATGTCCCTAAAACTTTGCCCCAGAAATGGGATTAGGTTGTAGGGTGGCATGGTGGTTCAATCCTGTGCTCTTGTCAAGCCAGGTTTACAACATGCAATTTTGCTGTTATAGACAATAAATGCACATTATAAAAGAATTCTTTGGTCATGAGTTAAGATCAGATGTGGGTTTAGTGCCATTTTGATCAAAGACAGCCACCAACAAAGTTCTTGCAGTGTCACAAAATTTTGATTAAATTTTCTGACTGACTGACTGACTGCTGTGAAGCTCGTCTAAAAATCACCAAAAGGAGGACAGCATTGGACAAAACTCACAGGGCAGCTACAAATACAGTAGTGGTAATGGCAAAATGTATTTTTATTACCTCAGGCTCACTTTGAATAATGTTCTATTTATGCAACCCTATTTTTAGCATGTGCCCGGATCCTACCGATTGATGACGTAAGCAGAACGTAGTAATTTTTTTTTTTTAGAGGAAAATTACTGTTGGAGGATCTTCATTGTATAGTCTGACATAGAGAACACGTTATCTTACCAAGGTTTTATTGCAATCATCTCATACAGTGTGACAAGTGATCATTTTAAAAGAAATCTCACAATCTAAAGCAGTCTGTGCAGAGTTTTACATGCTCCCTCCATGCTTGCTGCAAGGCAGGAATACTCAATGGACTGGAAACCATTCACACAATTAAGAGTAACCAATCCACCTACCAGCATGTGGATTAGTTACTCTAAATTGTGTGAATGGTTTCCAGTCCATTGTATATTCCTGCACCCAGTGTTCCCAGGTTAGGTTCTGAATCTATCACAACCCTAATAAGGCTAAAGCACTTACCAAAGATGAATGAATGGTGGATTTGGTTTCTGTTGTGAAGTAATATATTACGAAGACATCTTCCTTCATGCCAAACAAACATATCTGCATTGTGCCTTGTTATTTTTGAGTTCCATTTATATCTATGAAGCAAATGTATTTGTTGTTTGCAGTGCCGAATATTTTCTTTTATAACGCTTGTGTCATTGAGAGCCATTTTTTTTCCCTGTGAAATTAAATAAATAAGGTATTTAGTCAGCATTTAGTGACACTGCACTCTGGTTGAACATAATGCACACTTACTGTATAATACATTATTGTAAGTGATTAATACCTAATTGTATAAATAGACTTACAATAAAGGTTTGTCCCTAGAGGAACTCTTAAAGGTTCTACATGTGGACTACAATAGCAATTTTCTCTTTCTAGAGCCAGCCAAAGAACTCAAGAGAAAGCTTTTTTCCCCTAATAGTGTATGATGATTGGGAGATGTGCATAAATGCCCAGATTCAGTGTTAATCAGTGTGTCTGAGCTTTTTCAAAGCTGTTCAAAGTGCTGTTAAATTCTTGAATCTGATTGGTCAGAAGGTGTGGCATAATTATTATTACAGCACTGCTTGAAGAGTAGGTCAACTGCAGGGTAAATCAGAGGTATACTGTATATTAATGCACTCTCTCTAATATGTTATGGTTTCTACAGTCATTTAAACAGGGGCTTTAAATGGCAGACACTCCTCATGCATGTTTTTTTTTTTTTGGAAACATAACAGGCTGCATTTTTGTTTTATTAACCTCAAGAGAGAAAAAAGAGGCTTGTGAGGAATTGACAGTTTAGAGCTGTTATGATGCAAATGATAACAGGAAATAATTTGCTTCACGGTTGTTCCACAATCTTAAATGTAACTATAAACAGATAAAGTGTACATGTTGTTCTTTAATAACTAAAAAAACTGTTAGTGTTGGGAAATTGCTGTGGTGAAAGAGGAATAAAGCACAAGGTGTTATTGGAAAATAATCAGGTTGGTAGCAGTAACTCCGCTTTACATTGGCCTGCATTACACCATCCTCTCATTGATTATTTTCCTATAACAGCATGCAGCTTTGGGGATTATTCCTTACTGTGCATTTGCTTGTTTGACAGATGAACAAATGACAGTTTGGGATTTTGTAGATACACACAGTACCTCATAAAACAAAGAAAGGGCATCAAGGCTCTGTCATATAACTGTCAATATAACATCTCATTTCATCTGATAAAGTTGCACATTCCTGTTTTGAGAAGCTTTTTGGATGGCTGATGAGAAAATATGGTGTATGTGCAAGAGCAGTTCATTTAATTTGAATTTTTTCTCTTAAATGACAAATTAATAGACATTCAGACTTTATTAAAGTATCAGCTTTAATAAACTGTGACAGTAGCACTAACGAAGTCACTGAGAGAAACAGAAGACACACACGCAAACACACACACAAACACACCACTCATCTTATCCTTAAAGCTCTGTCTAGTCGTTTTGCTGACAACATGGTGAAGATCAAATTAACACTAAAGGAGCACTGAATGTTTTGTGTGTCTTTGACCTCACACTTTCATTATGCATAATTAACAGCCATGGTGGCCTAATTGTGTAGGAGGGGACCATTTACTGCATCTCTTTCTGTCTCTGCTTATGTTCTGCATCATCCTGCACAGCCTTTCCTTCTCTTCTACAGAATCTTCTCTTCCATGGAGATCTCTTCACAGGCTGTTTCACGCTGAAGCTGCCTGTCTCTCTCTGTCTCCATCTGCACCATTCTACAGTTAGATTGTGCAGTGGAGTGGCCCGGGCCCAGACTTGGCCCTCAGGGATTGAGCTGCCAAAGAGTAGAACAACTACTGAGTAGGAAAAGACTAGCTTCAGATCAGCACAGCCTCTACCCCTCTCACACTGCATTTTTTTCTTTGAGTATTTGAATGTCCTTTTTTCCTGAACTTTTTTGTTCTAAGTCTTTTTCCAATGTTTTTCTTGTCAAAAGCCTTGGACTGGACCTGACACTGAAGAGGATTGGAAAAGCTGTGTTTGGTGTATGCGGTGTATGTAGGAAAAGAGCCATGGAACGTGAACATGCCCAGAATAATTGCTGGGAACTTTGGTTTAAGATTCTGCCTTGTTTTTGGGTTTTGTAGAAGTCGGACATGTTGATGTTTGTGTAGCAGGGGCTCTGTTGATCCATGTGGATTATTTTTAACATTCTTTCAGGAGGGTCTACTATTAAGAAGTGTTTTCATTTCATTAGTTATTAAAAACTTCATTCATTCATCTTCAGTAGCTGCTTTATCCTGATCAGGAGCGGTGCACCATGCATGCACATTCAAGATCATTCATACTTAAGGGCAATTTAGACTACCCAATCCACCTACCAGCATGTTTTTGAGAGCTTGGAGGAAACCAGGAGACCTGGATGAAACAAACATGGACACAGGGAATATACACTGGGCACGTTATTCTCCCTTTGCTCTCAAAACATCCTCAGTTCATCACATGGATTCCACACGATGTTGGAAACATTCTGGTCCACGTTGACATGGTTGCAACACGCAATTCCTGCAAATTTTTCAGGTGCGCATTCATGCTGCGAATCTCGAGTTCTACAACATCCCAAAGGGGTTCTACTGGATTCAGATTCGGTGACTGGGAAGGTTACAGAAGAGGAATGAACTCATTGTCATGAACTCATTGTTCATGTTTGTGACATCGTGCATTATCATGCTGGAAGTAGCCATTGGAAGATGGGTAAATTGTGGCTGTGAAGGGATCCACATGGTCAGCAATAATACTCACAGCAATAATAGATAGGCTGTGGCATTCATGCGATGATTGACTGGTATTAATGGGCCCAAATTGTGCCAAGAAAACATTCCCCACGCCAATGCACCACCTCCACCAGCCTGGATTGTGGACACAAAGCAGGTTGGGTCCATGGAGTCATGGTGTTGGCACCAAATTCTGACCCTAGCGTCTGTGTGCCTCAGCCGAAATTGAGATTCATCAGACCGGGCTACATTTTTCCAGTCTTCACCTGTCCAGGTTTGGTGAGCTTGTGTCCACTGCAGCCTCAGTTTTTTTTTCTTGACAGAAGTGGAACCCAACGTGGTCTTCTACTGTTGTAGCCCATCCACCTCAAGGTTTGATATGTTGTGCATTCTGAAATGCTTTTCTTCTCACCACAATTGTACAGAGTGGTTATCTGAGTTACTGTAATCTTTTTGTCAGCTCAAACCAGTCTGGCCACTCCCCATTGAATTCTCTCATCAACAAGGTGTTTCTGCCCACAGAAATGCTGCTCATAGGTTGTTTTTTTCTTTATTACACCATTCTGAGTGAACTTTAGGATTGTTGTGTGTGAAAATCCCAGGAGATCAGCAGTTATAGAAATACTCAGACCAGCCCATCTGGCACCAACAAACATGCCACACTCAAAATCACTGAGATCACATTTTTCTCCCCATTCTAATGGTTGATGTGAACATTACCCAAAGCTGGCCCATATCTGCATGATTTTATGCATTGCACTGGTGCCACACAATTGTGACTGATTAGATAATTTCATGAAAGAGTAGATGTACAGGTGTTCCACACAAACGGTAGAGCAGGCTCAGGACTGAACCAGGGAACCTGATGGTGTGAGGTGACTATGCCATCATGTGACCCTAATAAAAAATTCTACAATTAAAATGTACTTTTTTCTTTGCATCACTGTGGCACACAGTTGCAGGATTCAGGGTTCAGTCATGACTGTCTGTGAGGAGTCTGTAGGGAGTTCTCTGCTTGTTTGTTCAGGTTTTCTCCAGGAACTCTAGGTTCCGCCTACCTTCAAAAAACATGCTTGAAGGTGGATTGGCTACTCTAAATTGCCACTAGGTTTGAATAAGCGTGTATATATATATATATATATATACACACATATATATATATACACATATATACATATATATGTGATTGGTATCTCATTCAGGGGTAAAAACTCCTGGGACAGGCTCAAGATCCACCATGACCTACCACAACCTTGGCCAGGAAAAATTAGTTACTGTAGATGAATGAATATATAATGGTTTCTTCAAAATTGAGGACCGAAAAAATTCTTGGTAGTGGACTTGGCAGTGAAAGTTTAATCAGCCCTGAGAGGACTGGTCGGATCATCACTTTCACATAATATTAAACCAAAGTGAAGCAACTTTCCTAGATACAGTTGTCCTACATGAGTTGTCATAGCTGATATATTGTTTGCTCAGAGTAATTGTTTCCACTGTCACCCACAGTGTCTTGGCCACCCTCGCTCTGTCTAAGAGTAACTGCTCGATTAGTTTGCTGAGGTTCCTCTTCAATGAATGGAAAAATCTGGCTTGACTAGATAGCCTGTCTGATCAAAACCAATATCTGGTGTACACCAGACTAACTATAGCGAATTTGAGACTTTCATTTAGACCTGTGATTCATACCCTAGTGAGTCTCTGAAACCACCCCTGAGTATTCAGAATTGTGGGCTGAAAGAAGTCATACAGGCCACAAATGAAAGGTAGGAATTCAGTGAAGGAATCCCCAGAGGTCCTTTCATTCTGCACTGGCTCTAACATTGCTTTTATCTCAGCAAAGTTCTTGGATCTGTCTTCATGCTTTCAGGGCATTTGTGGCCCATTAAGTGTTTCAAATGATGGTCTTTTTTTTTTTTTTTTACTGCAGAAAGTCAGAAGCCAACCTAATATTTCCAGATGTCTTTTTAATTAGCAGTGTAAATGTATTCATACAAATTGTGTTAATTTTGGCACATATATGGCTTGTGGTATATTATTTACAGACCAGCATGGATAATATTTGCAAATGAGTCAACAGACTGCAGTGTTGTGAAGAATGCAGTTTTTGTGAGAAGTACTGAGGAAGAAGAATGGCCACTCAGATGAGATGTAATTACCAGAAAATAACCAGTGCCGTAAGAGCTTTGGATATTGTCTCTCTTCTATTGAAGGGGTCTGCAAAGAAGCAGATAAGACAATGAGTAGGCCAGAAAGCCACAGGCTGTGTGCTTAGACATGTTTGTTAGCTCATTTTAATGTCTTAAAGTGGCTGATTGGTAACCTGCAGCTTTCATTGCTCAAGTTCTTATGTCAGAGATTTAAGCTCATCAGTTCAGTCTATCCAGCTGGTGCACCATCCCTGCCATCATCCTGTCAGAAATGTGACAAGACTTCATGAACATTACACAGGAGTTGTGTCACTTTTAATACTGTGAGTGGGTTCTTGAAGTGGAGGCGTGAATAAGGACTCACTGTGGTGACTATTGCTTTGGGTAATATGACAGCAAGCACATCTCAGGGCTTCAAAGTGCTCAAGAAGGGCAAGTGAGTTGTCCCCCTTTCAAGACTCTCTCAGCGCTGGTTTCCTTTCCAGTTCCTCAGATGCCCATGCAGCTGTGTGCAGGAGGTCTGACAAGATACACCATGAATCCCCAGGCACAAACATGAAACTGCATCCTGAGTAATATAAATACTGCATGAGAATTTCTTGAGGCTGAGGACATACTTTATAAATACTTATCAAAACATGTAAATAAGGGTTATACTGTGTTTAGGTCTACATTTATCTCATCTAGCTACTCTCATTTTTATCTAAAATGATTTGATACAGCTGAGTGGTTAAGGGCCTTGCTAATGGGTCTAGCAGGGGCAGCTTGGTGGTGCTGGTATTTGATCTCATTGTTGTTGAATCATTAGCCCAATGCCTTAGCCACTGTGCCACCCCACCATACCATGCCATGGTGGTGCAGTGGGCACCATTGCTGCCTCACAGCACTAGAGCTCAGGTCCTTTGATCTTGAGCACGGGTTACTGGGCAGAGTTTCTATGCACGTACTCCTCATGTCCATGTGGGTTTCCTTTGGTTTTTCCCAGTTCTTCCCGCCTTCCAAGAACATGGTGGTAGGTGGCCTGGCTAATCTAATTGCCCCTAGATGTGAATGAGTGTATGAATGTGTGTTTTCATAGTGCCCTGTGATGGACTGGCATCCCATGCAGGATGTATTCCCGCCTTGCATTCAGTGTTCCTGGGATAGGCTCCAGATCCACTGAAGTGGTTACTGAACTGGTGGTTACTGAAGATGAATGAATGAATATTTATTATTTGGTCAAGTCAGTGGATAAAGATTTAGATTTTTTTGGCAGACACAGTCTGCCTTAGCATCTCAGACACACTCCACTCTCTTTTCTTTTCACACTATTTTTTTTTTCATAATTTGGAATACACTTAGTATTGCCATGGTAAAGTGGATTTTATTTTCAATATTTGCCACAAATTTGTACCTTAGATGACAATAGTATTTAAAGAGCCTGTGAAATGCTTTCTTTTAAATTTACATGCAACATGCCTTATCAACATAATGCAAACTCATATCTATACATACTTTATATGATTTTAGATTTATATCATGTTTTTAATGGTTTCAGGCATAAAGCAGTTCTGCATGTGAATCAATGTTCCCTCTTTTTTTTTTAAGCTGAGCAAAACCTATTTCTAATGAGCAGATCCTTCTGCCACTTGGTCATAATTACCCCATGAGCTGCACAGATTGGAGTTGCTCTGCTCCTCTCTGGTTGATAGTAGCCAGCTAGCCTGGGAATACAACAACATGCATGCAGCTTAGAGGGAAGGGTGCTGTGAACTATTCAGGGGCCATTATTAAAGTATGCATAATTAAATGGATATACTGCTCAAATACCAAACCAAAAGAGCCAAAAGAACAAAATTGGCCATGCTCTCTGTGTGGGAGGGATGAAATACTCCCTTTCCCCCATCAATCACAGTGACACTAGCTAATCATTGGCATCATGTATGTGCAAGAGGGCAGATATCACGTTCCTCCAAGTGTGTTGCGCTGCCCTGTGACGCTGCATGAGCAGTTGCAATTGCCTGGCTTCACGTGTCTCGGAGGAGGCATGTGTTAGCCTAAACCTTCCCCAGTTGGTAGCTGTTGTATGATAGGGGAGAGCTGGCTGGTGGGTGGGAATTGGCAGGTGACCAAATTAGGGAGGAAAAAAATGAATGGCATGTTTATTCTATATTGGGACATTTGGCTGCAATAACCTACAAAATGTACCTAATGTATATGCTACATTGTAAAAATACTTTTCAGTTAACAAACATAACTTTTTAAAGCAACCAGATTACTCTCTGAAACTGCCTGATTCTAGTTGATGTCCAGCCCTGACCCTATTCTCAAATCACTGTTCACATCTGTATCCCAATATTAGTCTCATTATTCATCCATCCATCCATCCATCCATCCATTCATTCATTCATCCTTTCTTTAAGCACTGGGCTTGAGGCGAGAATACACCCTAGATGTTCCAGTTATTCACAAGGCACCACACACACACACACACACACACACACACACACACACACACACACACACACACACACATACATACATTCACACAGTCATTCACATTAGTGCCATTAGTACCCATTTATTATTACTTACTTTTTTTTTAATTTTTTTTTTTACTGTATATTGTATCTACAGTGATGTGTCTTAAAATTACTGCTTGTGCTTTAAATTTTACCCTAAAGCACTCTACTCAAAAACATCAAAGTCTTATTTTCTAAATATTAAAGTAGCTTACTGTTAACACACTCTTTTTTTCTGTGACAATGTAACTGAATGGCAGTAAGCAACTATTTGTGTGTGTGCATGTGTGTGTGTGTTCGTATGTGTGCGTGCTGAAATCCCACTAAGAGGTTCTGCTCTGTACCATAAATCACTTTTCACCCACTTATCTTTTGTCATTTTTCTGAAGCCCAGGTTCGTAAACATACACACCACAATAAATCCTACATACTGATGGAGCAGTCTTCAATTACTTGGTGCTTGATGGAGTGCGCTGACAGATGAGTCTAACATCTTTATTTCCAGACTGCTATTTGTGATCGGAGACAGAGATCTCTCTGTTATTGTCATAACATCTCTCAGAGTTATGGCTTCACATATTTATTATTCTCCTGTTTGTGCTGCATGGGCACAAATGATCTAATAATTCACCCTATGTCTACATGTGTGCAAAAATTTACAAATACTCTGAAGCATTCAGTATGTCAAAGGCTACCTAAGTAGTTTTAAATGTTACTCTACATATTATATATTAATATTATTGATATCTGACAGTAACCCTAACTCCCACCACACACACCCACCCTCCTATTCCCCTGTAACAGCAGAACAGAATAAATCCAGAGATAAGAGTAAGTATCTGATTGACAACTCAGTGAGCACTCTGTCACCCTTTGCTCTTTGCTAGCCAAGTGTTATTGATTCAGCTGTAATTGATTATGGTTTCAGATGGCTTTTCAATGGACTGTGCCGTAAGTAAAGGCTGTATGATTAGGAGGCAATGGAGACTGAAAGCTTGGCTGGGCAGAAAAGGCGACAGAGATAGTGCGGGATAGATAAAAGAATTGTGAAGGCAAGCCAGAATGAGGTCAGAAACCGAGAGTAATGGGCTGTTTGCAGGTAATCGTATAGCTGTGTTTGCTTTTCAGGTCCCGCTGCTAGGTCAAAGGATTCACATACCCAATCTGATATGACATCAAATTAATCTCCTAACACCACAACCTCTTGTTTCTAGAGAATCACTTTCCTGAACCTGCCATAACTGTCTGTCACGTTTTCTTTAACCATGTGTTAGCTCCGTAATAAAAAGCAGCACAACATTACAGTGGACAAAGCAGTAAGCTGATGTACATTTAACCCAGTGTGTAGTTAGTTATAAAGTGCAATAATCATCCAGTTCAGTCATATCAGCTGCTCACATGGTCCATGTTGTGCCTATTAACTTGCCACCAGCTCTGTTTTGTGCTGAGTTTGGTCTTCTTTATTAACCACTGGCTTCTTATAACAATAGCATGTTCTTAGCACTCTTTTCCAGCTGTACTATGATGCTAATCGAGAGGCAGTTTAAGAAGATACAATGGGTGGTTTCACATATCTCTAACCCTTCTTGACTGGTGGTTGCTGTATGAAAATGAGAAACTTAGACAATGAGGAATGTGTAATTACTAAATTGGAAGAAAATTGGGAAAAATGTGTCAGATCATAAATGTTCCTGTTTATGGCCTTTTTTTTTTTTTTTTTTTTTTTTTAGGAGATCAGTGGTTGCGTGTATGTGTCATAGAGGTGGATAGATGGACATTGCTGCGGGTTTATGTTTTTATTAAACTACTCAGGCAAACAAACAAAAGGGCTAGGCAATGCTCAAAATGAGAGAAAGGGTAAGGGTCAGACAATTGGAAAACAGGCATAATTTAGACAAGGTTAATGGGATAACAATAAGCAGACAAAGGTCAAAACAAAGAGGCAAATGGGCAGAGAACAAAGTCTTGGAATCATCACGGGGCAATTTTGGAGCAAAGTCTGTTAGCATGTCAGGGTTATTTATGAGAGTGTGGGTGATTGTGTAAAAGTGAGTCCAGTCTGGAGACATCTTGTGCAGGCACCCAGCAGCATTCCTTAGAGCCATAGCCCTTCCAGTATATGAGGTACTGGACTTGCCCTTGGCAGTGACGAGAGTCAAGGAATCAACCTTACAGAGTATACTAGTCTTATCAATGTCTAGCATTGGTGGTAGGGTTTCACTGGGGGGGTTGCTTCATCTAGCAGACCAGGAATGACAGGCTTGAATAGTGAGACATGGAGGCTTGGGAATAAGCAGTAATTATGTGACAGTTGCAATTTGTGGTTACTTCATTGTTATGCTAGATCAGGGGTCTTCAATCATTTTCGCACAGGGCTGATGAAACTGCAGTCTTTCATTCTAGCCGAACAGGAGCCACAGCTAATAGTTGATTAGAGTCCAAGATCAGCTGGATAAACATTTGGAATCAGGTATTGCTATTTCTTGGTTGAAATGAAAACCTGCAGCCACACTGGCCCTTTGTAGATAAGACTGAAGACCTCTGCATTAGATGATCTTCAATGGGCTGATGTACAATCATTGGTTGATAATTTATACCTGGTCTCCTGGTTCCTGCTTTCCAAACATTGTCTGTTAGTGAATTCCGTTTTGTCGTCGGACAGCATAAATGTGTGTGCCTCCTCCCATGTTCCTTCGCTCTTTCAGGGTAGTCTTAAGTGGTTGTACAGGAATCCCGAAGTGGTTAATTGTTTTGACATCTATGAAGTTTCTGGCTGCCCCAGTGTCGATAAGTGCTGAGAAGGAAAAGAAGGTCATATGACAAGGTCACAGGCTAAAGATCATGGAAATTAGGAGAGACGGAGAATGTACATAATTATGCTGGAAATAAAAGAAGAAATCAACGGACTGCTAAATGCAATACAGTTATATAGCTGAAGGTTGCCTTACAATCATGCCAGCTTTGATTCCAATTAATGTCTTTGCATTTTTCTCCTTTTTCATCCAAAAGTCATCAAACATTAAATGCATGCTTGCTAGAGAAGTTTTACTATATGGTAACAATTTTACTTAATCAGTGAATCTTGATGTAAAGTTAACGTAACACTGGAGTCAAGTGACATATATTTTGTTGGCATGTAGTTGCCTTATATTTTGTGTCTAACATACCTGAAGTTCACTTAGCTACACTGTCAGTTCTCCTGACATTCTAATAAAAGTCAGGACACCACATTTGACTATATATAAAGTGTATATAGGTTATGGCTATAACAGTCTTTATATCATCTGTTGGAATATGATTTATAAATGCTCATGTAGGTTTATGTCATCTGCCAGCACTACACTTAAATAAAGTGATACAGAGCTTCTGAAAAGCTAAATAACCATGTCACGTGTGTTTACTTATTGCCATTGATCCCTAAGCCAACTATGCTAATCCAAGAGTTTTTACTAGGTTTACAAAAATATTTGAACCATTACAAGTTCACAGCAGAATTGGGCATAGAGGAATGTGATGGAGTGAGGTTAGGCATGCAGGTATGTAAATAGTATCCAGTGTATGAAAGTAATTTGACACATTTAATTCGAAAAACGGTCAGTGCTTGGTGCCCTGTGATGGACTGGCTTCCTATCTGGGGTGTATTCCTGCCTTGTTCTCCCAGCATAGGCTCCAGATCCATGATGACCCTGTCCAGAACCAGGATAAATCAGTTATTGAAGATAAATGGATAAATTAATATTTAAAACAGAGACCTTATACCGGGAGGTGCCAGCACCAAGAAAAGGAGAGCAAGCATTGAACATTATGCTGATGTCATCCTGCTAGAGGAGCTGGAAGGTCAACTGAAGGACAGTTACTTTAATATGATATGCAAACTGGCCATAGTCTGACAGCTGGTGATCTTTTTTAAAACCCAAATTCGCTCTCATTTATTATTTTTAATTAGTCTTTTTTTCCTCTGCCGATGTCCTTAATGCCATTTCATGTCAGAAAGGTTGCTCTCTGCCACCTCAGCTGAAACCTGTTGACTCTCACTCTGATGAGACGGGCGACAGTCATTGGCTGTGGCTTTCATCAGATTATGTCCAATTTCAATCACATCACAAGGCCTGTGTGACCTGTTCATGTCTGCGCTGTCAGGCCATTCATAGAATAAAATGAGATTGCAAGTGACATCAGAGAGACCTTTCACCCATGTGTGTTCATGAGGTTGGAGGTGTCCGAGTAAATGTTGCTTTTTCTGACATGTTTAAAGGATGTGATTAGAAAATGCTGCTCTGAGTAGGAGCCAAGTGAGAGACAAAGACACTTGACCTGATCCCTGACAGTGCTCTGATCATTTCTTTGAAATGAGATGTCTCCTGTTGTTCAGTGCATTTGGCATTGTATGGAGACTCTCGTGTCATGTGTGACAGGGTCAAAGATACAGCGACAGCAAACAGGAATCTCACAAATCTGGTACATGGAGACAGCTCTTATTTATTCACCGTCTTTCTCTGAAATGGACATAGCTGTCTTTGTTTTTTCCTAAGTCTGGAATTCAGGTCATGTGCATTCTTACTGTGTTTTTCTACCACACTAATGTGGCCATTGTCCTTATTGGTGCATTAATTGGCCTAGTCTTACCTTTAGTCATCTTCATCTTCAATCATCAAGACTGTCTGTTATTAAACTGAGAAAATGAAAGGATCCTGAAGTCTTCCTTCCATTTGTTTAAATAGAGTTATTATGTGTGCCTATCACTGTACATGGTAATTAGGAGGTTCTGTCACATATGCTGTTTCAGAATTAGTATAATTTCAACAACAACAAAAAATTTAATTTATGATGTTCCTAATTAGATTGTGATATGGAACACTGATTAACAAAATCCTTGTGTAATGAAACAACTTTTTTCTTTGATCATCATGTGCATGGTGAACTGCAGTGATATTGAACACTTAAACATCATTGCAGTTTGTAAAATGTGAGAGATAAAACGAAATTATAAAAATAATGGTAATAATGCTACTACTACTACTACTACTACTAATAATAATAATAATATTTGAGCTATGATTTATCCTCCTCAATAATGACAAAGCAGATAAAACTTTATATTAAATACCTTCAAGCAATATTTTTGGTGGAATGCAAATAACATGCTTATGACATTAATTCATTCTTGCTTAAAAAAAAAAAAACAGTTAGAATATTTTCATTCCAATGTCTTGGATTTACCATTTCTATGACAAAATAGCAAGGAATAATTAGGAACAATATTCTGTAATGTATTGCTAGATATGTTTAATATACTCTAACGCCTGAGAAAATATCTGTATATATGCAGATATTTCTGTAATCTGTAGCACAATCTGCAATATAATAATAAGAATCTAAATATCACAATATAACAGAAACATTTTATTTCATTTTTTTATTGACCTGCAGCTGTAGTTCAAAAGCTGCGTGAACGATTTCTACAAACACTGCCAAGAGAAATGCCAAGAGAAAAGAGAAATCAATTTGGTTTTAGGGTGGCACAGTGGCACTAGATATAGCGGCCTCAGAGCTCCAGGGTCTCTGATCTGATCCTGACCTTGCGGGAATTGTCTGTGTGGAGTTTTCCGTGTTCTCGCAATATCTGCAGAGGTTTTCTCCAGGCTTCCTGGTTTCCTCCCACCTTCCAAAAACATGCTGTTAGGTGGATTGGTTCTAAATCTCTTAATTACCCCTAGGTGTACATGAGTCTGTGTGAATGTATGTGTGCATGGTGCCCTATGATGGACTGGCATATCATCCAGCATGTATTCCCACCTTGCACCCAGGGTTCTTGGGATAGCCTCCGGATCCACCACAACCCTGACCAGGATGAAGTGGTTACTGAAGAATGAATGAATGAATGAATGAATGAATGTTTAATCAGGTTTATTCATTCATGGTTTATCCTTGTTCATTCTATCTTTCTCCATGACCGAGGCTCCAAAGCTAAACATCAGGACACAATTTTGTTTGAATGTCCCCTGGAATGGAGGGATGGTTGATTTTAATGCGATTTCTTCTAGCACTCCTGTTTTTCGTCAAGCTTTAGATGTAATTCAAAGTGTTTAAGGATTGCTTTCTTTCATGTAACTCAGCAAGACGCTAAAAGTGTTTTTCTATAAGATGGACACTTTTAAAGTTAGGACCCCAGGGAAAAATAAATATACAGTATAGACAGCTTTGAAGTGTGTTTTCGTACAGAGATTTAACTCGCACTTACACACAAGAAAGAAAAAGAAAAACAAGTGTCACTGGATGTACAATATCCTTATGAGACCCCTTTGTCCACATTTTTCCCAACTATTTTGTGTTCCACAGGAGTAGAAGACCACATGTCATTAAACAAGCTAAGAAAAGAAATCTGAGGCTACAGTGAGCTCAGGCTCACTGAAACTGGACAGAAATGTCGCCTGGTGTTTAGTTTTGGTGAGCCTGTGTCCACTGTAGCCTCAGATCTCTTTTCTTGCTGACAGCAATGGCATGTGGTCTTCTGCTGTTAAAGCCCATCCACCTCAAAATTTGATGTGTTGTGGATTCTGAGATGCTTTTCTGCTCACCATGGATGTAAAGCATGATTATTTGAATCGGAAGACTCCAACTGGGAGCCTTCGTCTCAGCTCGAACCAGTCTGACCATTCTCCTCTGACTTCTCTCATCAACAAGGCATTTCCACTTATGGAACTGCTGCTCACTGGATGTTTTTTTTGTTTTTCGCTCCATTCTGGGTAAACTTGTGTGGGTGACAGGAGAAAGTGTACAGTAACTATAATAACTGTTCTTTACAACTGGTGAGCTGAAAAGCATGTCAGAATGCACATGTCGAACCTTGAGTTGGATGGGCTACAACTGCACAAGATCACGTTGCGCTCCACTCCTGTCAGCAAAGAACAGGAATCTGAAGCTACAGTGTGCACAGGATTATAGAAACTGGACAGTTGAAGATTAGGAAAACATTGTCTTGTCTTGATGAATCTTGATTTCTGCTGAAAACATGCAGATGGTTGGGTCAGAATTTGGCATAAGTAGCATGTATCCATGAACTCAACCAGAACAGCCTCAGCCTTCAGTGTTCTTGATACTAGGAAGTATTGAAGAGGACATTGTCTATAGCGTAAAATGGCTGACTGGCTAATATTCATACATAAATATAGCATTTTTTTAAGAATCTCGCTATAGACTCGCAGCCATTTTTTTTCCCTTCATTATTATTTTTTTTCTTTATACATGCTCTACATTATGTGCAGCTTCAGCAGCATGACCAGGCCAATTTCCAAAGACATGACAGAAAATGTATGAGCAGTCAACATATGAAGACCTTAATCAACAATACAATAAAAAAAAAAAGCTTGACTGTGTGTGTGTGTTTCCACTTGTGCATGTCTATGCTCCTGTTAAATAGAGATGAAGTACTGGCCTATTCTCCGGCTCTAAAAGCACATCAAACACCGTCAGCAGGCACTCTCCTAATTGAACACAAGCAGCTGTGAGTTGTTGATGGGGCAGTGCATGCGTCACGGGATCTCTGGCCACGGCTTTCACCACTCCTTAAATGTCAGCTTTCTTCTCCTGATCCTCTCCTCACTAAGTATAAAAGTCAACATCCTGCCATCCTTCTCCATGCATTCTTCTGGGGGTTGTTATGTGTATAAAAGTAAATGGAAGTCTGTTTGATCTGACAGGCCTGAATTTAATTGACTGGGTTAGGGCTGAGGAGGGCAGATGGAGGAAGAAGGATGTGGACAAAGAAACTGGATGTCTATCACTCTCACTCAATTTACCCTCTCATTTGGGCTTTGAACTGGACTCCATGACTAGCCTGATGCCAAAATGTCATTCAGAAAGAGAAAAGATTTATTTTGGATAGTTTTGTTTGTTTCAAAGCCCAAATTGATATGCAATCCACAGTGATTGTGTTTCTAGGTCTTGCCTTCAAAGAAAAAGGTAGTGTTGCACAGTTTTACATGCTCTGTCTCTGAGAGGAGTAGATCCTCCTTTATATGTCACATGGAAGAAAAACAAGCTAAACCGAATGTGGTTCATCCCCCAGAGCCTGTAATCTAAGGTACTGAAGTGAGCACAGAGCTTGCCACACTTGGTTGCAGTATTTTTAGCCATCCAACATGGTATGTGTGTTTGTGTGTGCATGAGTAGCAGAGTGGCACACTTAAGCTTGTGTTCCTGCAGGCTGTCAGAGTTGTGGGGTTGTGGCATGGAGTGCTGTCTCCTGCGGAGAATGCCCCTAGAGAGAGTGGCATGCTCTCAGCATTATTTTTTTTAGACCTTTCTTGTGCAAGCTCTCCTCAAGTCATTACAGCAGATGGGAGCTATGTAGAAACACCTAAAATAATTTATTCCCAAAAATAAGTCCTCCAAGACATCCTTCGGATTGCTTCTCTGTTTCCTCTGATCTCTGCATTTAATCTTGCCATCCCTCAAATCTGTCAGCTTCATTGTGCAGGAGATAATATTTTTAGAACATTTCTGCACACAATTTTCTGCATGGATTCTTTTTCGTCACTCATGTTTCATCACCCACTCTATCCCACGGTGTTTTCATCCTCATCAGTAGGTCCGTGAATAGATAGCTGCATCTGCTCTGATGCTGGTCAATCTCAGGTTTTTGGCCTTTTAGGAGGTGCATTCCTCTCTCTCTCTCTCTCTCTCTCTCTCTCTCTCTCTGTCTCTCTCTCTTTCTATGTCATGTACTGGAAGGTGGGAGCACACAAATTATATTAAGGGTACAATACTGTAACTATTCAAATAATAGTACATACTGTGTAGTCCATAATCACCAGAGCCCTTCATGAAAATGGGCAAAAATTAATATGTATAATATGTAACATGAATAACACATAACTATATTTGAAGGATACATGCACTGGGCCTTCATAACATATGATTAAGCATGGCATAACTAGTTTATAAAGCATTGCTACAGGATTTATATTAGCCTGTCAAAACCTGTGAAATTATATTTTTTTGTATGTATATTGCATATTTTATGTATATTGCTTTATCTATTTGTATATTTTATGTATATTGCTTTGTGTTTACATGAAAGAGAGAAGAACCCTCAATTACCAATATGGGTTGACTGTTCATTTACATTTATTCGTTTGGCTGATGTTTTAATCAAAGCAGCTTGAAATGAGACAGGACACAGTTGAGCAATTACAGGTTAAGGGCCTTGCTCAAGGTGCTTCAACCTACAGCTGTCTGATCAGTAGTTCAATGCCTTTAACCAATACCGTCACTGACCCACTGTTCCAGACTGTTGTACTGGTAAATTATTTTAATCAAATATTTGAAGTTATATTTTGTCTCTACTTCACATTCATGAAGTACTGAGTAATCATCTGTGAAGTGTCTACCTGTCATATAACCTTTTGGGAGGTGTCTTTACTGTATCTCTTATATGAGTATGAAATTGAATGCTCTTCAGCTGAAGTGCTAATAGCCCATTTGCAAAGCTATTTGAAATACCCTTCCAGTAAAACCTCACTTATTTATAAAGTCCATATGGCTGCCGGTTGAATGATTTTATTGTCCTCAAAAGTGGTAATTACATTTTCATTAATAACACTGAAGCTCTATGTGTACTTCCTCAAAGTGTCATAACTGTGCTGTTAGTAAAACAAGCTTGTAAGATAAAAATAAAAAATAGAGTAATAATGGCTATCTCTATCAGTGTACCCATAATGATGATTGGGGGTCGTTCTTTATTTTCGATTTCATGTAAAGACAAAATCACGTAAGCAAGTCAACCTCTAATATCACCTCTTGAGTTTTAACATAAACCTTTCATAAATTCTTCAGCATTGCTTTATAAAAGATTTATGCAATGCTTATTGAATGTAATGAAGACACTGTACAGTATAGCTGTACCCTTTATATAAAGTGTTAGTGTTATTTTCATTTTAATATTAATGGGGATGCTGTATAATTTTATTTTAACACAATGAAAATAAATCTATGCTGTTTTTTGTCTGGAAATTCTCTGCAAAATACTGGATTCAGGTTTTGGATTAAAATATCTTGCCACTTAGAGCCCCGCAGGAGCCTCTGGACCACCAGCCGCAAAACAAACTCAACAAATCAATTATCCACCCCCATATTTTGCTTTGGGTTTGTTTGCTTTTCTGGCATGCCTTTACCTTTTTCATGCGAGGGGCATTTTGTTTTCTTACTGTTTAGTTTTTTTAGTTTTTTACTCTCATCAGGGTGTAATGTAAATGTGGCAATGAATATGCACCATGCCACTATTCCATGAAACACTGGAAAATGGTAGAAATACCTGCACTTTCAGCATGGTCTTTGAATTCTGGTTCTACATCACTTGAGTACATAATTCGGCTCAATTAGAGATGCTCACGGGACTGTGAGTCGGACAAGGCACATACTAAAGATGCTGTAAATGCTTCGCTCAGCGCCTCAAATTCATGCTTTTTTTTTGTTTGTTTTTGCCAAATGCTATGTGAGCCTTTCTGGCAAGGCTTCTAAAAAAAAAGAAAAAAAGAAAAAGAAAACGAATAGTGTACCTCCTGTTCATATGTGTATTTGTATCTTTGTATCCATTCATCTGAATAATGTATTCATATTTGGTTACATCCCTACTGCTCATGTATTTTTTTATATCCATGAGGTCAACAATGATATGTCTCTTATAAAATCAGGAGGATTTGGCATTTCCTCTCTGCAGAGGTCACTCAGGTGCTTGTTCAGTCCTTTCAGTCATTTCATTTAGACTACTGCAACTCGCCCCTGGCATGTCTTCCCATATGTGCAATCTGACCCCTGCAACTGATCCAGAATGAAGCTGCATGACTTGTTTTCGATCTTCCCAAGTGCTCCAACATCACTCCATTGCTGTGTTCCTCCACTAGCTCACTGTAGCGGCTCACAGGTTTAAAACACTAATGCTTGTCCACAAAGCCAAAAAAATGTTAATGCCGCAGCCACCATGCCCCCAAACACTGATACCCCTCCTCTCTTTCCCAGAAAGCGAGTGATGAAACAGTTCTTTCTTCCCATCAACCAAGTAATGGAGCTTAAGTGACTCACCTGAGCGTGGCTGCACCATGTGCTTGATACTCTTGTCCATGGACATGAAGATGGATTAATAAATGGGGACATTAACGTAGGCCACTGTTCAAAAATCCTGTCTTTATTTCAGGACGTCCTTAGATAATATTACATGACAAAAACTATGTAATGCATTTTGGCTTTTTTTTTTTCATCTAAACCCCCTTGAACAAATTCTACAATAATGTTTCTACTCATAAAATTTCATTTGTTTCATAGAACCTGATTTTATTAATATCATACTGTAGTGCTTGACAGTTTTTCACTTTGAACATTTTGACTGGATCCAGTGTTGACATTGTGATTGCTGGAGTTAACATAATGAGTGTTTGTATTTGAAACCTGATCCAACTAGACAGAAATGGTTTAAATGACACGCTGTGACATTTGTATTATGTCGATTTTTTTTGGATGGATTTTATTCTGAGGAAATAATAGACAGCAGGAACACAACTAAAACACAACTAAAAACAAAAAAGGAAAAAAAAAATCCTCAATCAGGATGTTTTGTAAACTCCTGCTTGTTCTGCTGCTGGTTTGACATGCTGTAATTTTGTACACCGAGGACATTTATTTCATGTGAGTGCTTGATCTGCTGTGAAAATAAAAGACATCGCCATCAACAATGTAGGCTTCGGCTTTATTTTCCCCAGATGAATTCCGCTATTAGGAGTGATTTATTCACCACCTATTATTTGAAGAGCCCTAATTTTTCTGATTGACATTTGCTTTGTGTCGGAGCAAAAGTGTCAGCTAGTGTATGAGTGGCTGTATGGACGAGGGCCAGACGTGCTCTGTTTGAGTTATTCACCCCAGCTTGCTTTCAGTAAATACTGTCAGCTAGCTTTCAGCCTGGTGGTACCTGGGGTTCAGATATATCAGGCGTTTGTGTTACAAAGAGACACGTGCGGATGTGTACAAGAGAGAGAGAGAGAATAATGAGAATTAGAAAGTTTTTGTTATACTTAAAATTGCATTTTAACCCTTTGATGACACAGTTATCACTGGTGATAAGATGCATCTTGTAAATTCTGTAAGGAATAAAATATGACAATAATTAATGATAATCAAACAATAATCATATAGCTATCAAAGTTTATTTTACTATAACTACATGTCCCAAAGTGTTTTATTCCTCTTATACTACAGCAACTTGTTAGCGATTCAAATTTGTAAAACATCACCAATTATACATTTTTTCTTTGCTAAATCCTTTTTTTTTCTTAGATTGTGCGGAGCATCTGCCACGCAAGTTCCTTTGCAAGTTGTTACTATAGAAACAATAACATATTAGAATGAATGCAGTATTGTAAATCTACGATTTGAATTACAGCTGGCACTACTGTCAGAATCCTGCTTATATAGAAAATCCTAGAAAATTTGTCATCACTTTCCGACCAATCAGAATAGAATACTACAGCACTAATTTCTCATTTGTATCTTGAAGGAACAAGTGGGAAGTTTTGTCACAAGTGCAGATGCCAAACTTTCAATCAGTAAATTTGTGTTTATAAGTAGACAAGGAACTTTTGCTATGAAATGAATGTGTTGGAAAATATGCTGTTGCATGTAGGTTAGATTTTTATAGTTAAAAACTATAAAAACAAACAATTTTCTTTTGGTTACTGAGGTTAAAGTTAGGGTTAGTTGTAGCCATAGCGCTATTTACCTACAGCTACAGTAATACAGACGTGAGTAGAAACATGCCAAAAGATAACCAAATCAATATAGAACCTGTGTGTCTCTCTTTGTGTGTGTGTGTGTGTGTCTTTCTTTCTTTATGAAAATCATAGCTGAGGTGTTTACTGTTAAATGCATAATAAAACAATATGAAAAGGACAGAGTTTTCATTTGTGAGGTAGAAACATATTCTGCATCATAATTTACAAAATGACTTCCTTTTATAACTCATTAAAAAAAATGCCTTGCAGAGAGATTACGTTGAAATGCAGAGAGAGATCTCTACAGCCTGTTCTGTTTGTTGTGTCTGTGGGTTTATATACTGTATATGGAAATATGCTGCTGCTGCAGGCAGGAAAGCAGGGAAAGAGGGAGGATGAACAGAGACCAAAAAACGGAGGGACGGAGTGAGGAAGAGTGAGTGATATGGAAGGACGAAATTGAACTTGGCCTCAGAAGAGTTGCGGCTTCCTACAGCGAGAGAAAGTGAGGAGGTGGAGAGAGAGGCACTCCATGTGTGTCTGCCTCTTTTGTTGTAGAAGATGAAACTTTATGCAGTGCTGCAATCTAGCAAGAGCTGCAAGGGGGTAGTGTGCCGCTCCATGGGGAGAGGAAGGCAGCAGCGATGAGGCGCGAGGATAACACCACTAAGAGAGTTTGTGTGGATGGATCAGGACATATGCTAATAAAAACATTGCTGCATTCCCGCTGGGCTTTCAATTGTGTTTGGAGATGAGGGAGCAATGAGTGACAGCTGATAAAATAAGCTCAGGCTTCAGACATTTGGTGTTTCTGAACTGTTAGATTCCTGACTATGTATGCATGACTACATAAATCTATAGGTGAATATTTATGGGGAGACAAAATGGAATGTAAATGCTAAAATACTAAAGATGAGAATCCTGTTGCACTGCACTCTGGGATGGATTAGTAAATCATTGGCCTGTGGGAAGGAATCTAAGCAGGTCACTTTCCCCACTTCCCATGCACAAACCAATGCATGGAGCCCTGATCAACCAGTACATGCAAAATAACTTGTATATGTTAATTCACCACAAGTCCATTATGAGTATTTTAGTAGTCTCAGCCATAAGCAGATAGGATTCTTATCTTAGATTACCAGCTTCTTTCTTGCTTTTCACCTTGCAGACTTATCCACCAAACTGTCACATTCCTGTTGTTTAACAAGCTCTGACTCAATGTTGAGTCTTCTTCAGTCCATTTTAGTTTGGAGTTCATTTTTAATCAGACCCATTATGGAAAAAGAACAGAACATTTTCTGGCTTCTCTTTTCTTTTTAAGTTTTCTTTTTCATTGACACACTTAGTTATGTTTTTTTTCATCCACTTATCTAACTGTAGTTTAAAACGGTTATGATCAAGTTCATCCCTTATTGTACAGTCACATGTGAATAATCAAATTATTTACACGTGGTTGGTAGATACGTCATGTTTTGTTTCACGTATTTTCACTTGTAGTATGTTGTTATTTTTCATGTGTGGTTTTTCCAATGATTAATTTATTTTCATATACTAATTGTTCACATGACCACATAATATTCACATGATGCTTACTTGAGGTCATGTGCAATTTCAGAACCTGAATGTTGAAATGCACCTTCACATGTTTTTCACATGTGAGCAGATATTGCACATATCCTATGTGAAATGTATGTTATTTGTCCGTAAGGAATAACAATTTGTATGATTCAATTTATGTGAAAAAAAAATTGCAAGGATTACATATAGAGACAGGATTACTTATGGCTTCATTTGCATTAATTGATCTAAATCCAACCTCATAGCCCTTGCTTGTTTGAATGTGTATAGATTTCTTCACAAGATCAGGTTTGCCAATTCTAACCAGGTCTAAATACAATGCATTTCCTAAGCTAAGAATAACACAATAAAGCATTCAGTAGAAATGGAAGACCCTGGACACAGCACCCGCATGTCTTAACCTTGACATGATTCTCAGCATGTCCTGAATCTCCAGTATAACTGCTTGGTCAATTTGAGGTTGTTTGCTATACTTGCTTGCTATGGGAGAATCCTCTACTGAGGCTTAGCTTTTCTAAGGTTGCCTGTACTCATTCTAGAGGTTTATTAAAATGTCATTTTTTTTCTGATTCAGCTGTTGGTGGAATAAATTATGAGCTAATGTACTGTACTTACAGCACACCATTAATACTGTCAGGAAAAGACTGTGTTACTGCAAGTTTAGGTTTAAGGCTCTATTTATGTGCCTGTATGAATGTAATTTCCTGGTTACCTCCGGTGTGTTTCTAATTTGGGTGGGTGTGAAGCTATTTTTTTTTTCCTGTGAGCGCTCAGCTGCTATTTTGTGATCGGAAGTAAACACGCCTGCACTGATGTGGGTGGAGTGAGGCAACAGGTGGTGAGACATTTGAAATTTGCTGGAAGAGTGTGATATTCAATCCCACTCGTGTCCATAAATGTGCTTCTTACCACCTGCGGAGCCCCCACCTCATAGCACAGACGCAATGCCAAACTGTGTTTTTCTGACTTCAAGTTTAGGATTAAAAGTTTTGTTCCATTTCTTACAACTTAGTTTGGGGATGTACACTAAGCATGTAAGCCTACTTCAGCATAAATAGCTCAAACGTCAGAGTAGTGTCTACTGTCAATCAGGCAATTGTGCATCAATGTTAATTGAAATAAAAAAGTAATTATACAACAGCTCAGTTGAATTCTTGAATCTGATTAGTCAGAAGGCGTTGATTAACGACTGGAATTTACTTCACAGGTTTATATTAATGAACTCGTTCTAATATGTTGTCATTTCTATAGTAACAGCTCATACACAGGGACTTGTATGGCAGACACTCTACACACTCAAAGGCTAATAATAAACGGTGAAATTTTCTGTAAGGAGATGTTTATTTAAGGAGTCTTGAGTAACCTCAGTGCTTTGTAGAGTCTTCAGGACAGAGGCGTTTGTTCTTTCTGGTTTCTTGGTGAGCTGACAGGTGTTTTTGTTGCTGTTCTTTTGTTTTATTAATTTCAAAAGAGAGAAATGAAAAGAGGCTGGTGAGGGGAAGACTTATTTATAACTGCTATAATGTAAATGATTATAGGAACTAACTTGTTTCATGTACGTTCCATAAGTCATTTGCTAACTACATGGAACTATAAATGAATAAAATTTATGCTGTGTCATTGATTAATAAATAAAAAAAATTGTACTTGTGGGCAAATTGTTGTAGTAAAGAGGAAAACACTTTGGTACATGCTGTTAGTGAAAAATTGGGCCCCATCATACCACTCTGCCATTGATCATTTTCCTATAACAGCACATCCTGTCATGTTTTCTTCCTTCTATATATAAGAGACATACATCTGGTATACTCTACATCATTTTGTCCATAATCATCATTGGCCATTTGTCTATTTTCACGTTTATGCCTTCGGATCTTGGTATTAGTCTGGACAAAGTAGCTTCATAGTTTGAAATGTGTATGGTGTCAGTGGCAGGGTGTGTGTGATTAGTCAGAGGAGAGATAGTGCAGTGTGTGTCATTAGGCGAGCTGCTCAGGGGCTTGTCTCAGCTTGGGATTTGTGCAGGACTGATGGGGCTATGGGCCATGCTGCTAGAGGCTTGTGCTCCCTGGGCTCCCTTTGCACAAATCGATCTGCTCTGTTAATTGCAGTCATTGATCAGCTGCGGGCCTGACAGAGGCACTTTCAGCAGGACTGAGCTCTGTGAGGGAGAGCAGCGGGAGAGGCCACTGTATTTACCAAAACTGTAATAAACTTCCACTGGAAATCACCAAACAGCCAATGGAAACATCACAAAGCATGTTCCCACAGCAGGGCTTTCACTTACGCAGACAGCCTCAGTCATAACTCTGGGAAAAATACAAGCAGACCGCTAATAAACTATGTCACATAAAAGTCAAGGGATTTGTGAGAAATATTCATTTTCTGTGTAGCAGTACTGTAATTCAGTCTTTTACTTCAGGAACTAAACATTACAGGCTTCCATGGTCAGCCAAGGCAGAGGGTGGAGAAGAGAGATATAACCGTATCCTACTGTTTTATATGCAGACGCCTCAACTGGAGGGAGTGAGGTGTTGTGAGAAGACTGATAGGATTTTCAGGCTAAATAAATAAACTGAATAAAAAGCACTGCAGAGAGACTGAAGGGCTTCTATAGAGGGATGCAATATTAGTTTGTGATTGATTGGGGAGTGAGGGACTTGGGGAAGAAGCAAGAGAATGAGGCAAGAGGGGGAGGGCTTGCTTAAGAGCCAGGTGCTATGGTGTTTTTTGATTTATTCTTTTCGCTGTTAATTATCATGTTCTCCTCATTTGGTCTCTCTTTCTCTTTCTCACTCTTTCTCTCTCTCTCTCTCTCTCTCTCTCTCTCTCACACACACACACACACACATATATATATATATATATACATACACACACATTCTTTTCTCTCTCTCCTCATCTCTCTCTCATTCTTGCTTGCTTGCCTTTTTAATTTTCTAAGTGCATGCTTTTTAATTAAGCATCAAACTCGTACGGCAGTGAAAAGAAGTAATCCATGTCTGCTCAGTTCATTCTCAGACTTCTTGATAAGCTTTCTCATTTGTTAAACTGCAAATGATAGATTTTTTTTTTATCAGCATTATACAGTAGCGTCACACAGTGGAAATGAAATCACATATTTGCATTTACTATTGGTCAGTATCCTCTAGTTCCTCATCATTACCGGTTCTGTTTTCCAGCAGTTCATGAACCCTTGTGTGCCCCATGATACCTCCTCCACCTTTTTCCACTTTCCACCATCTGTTCTCTGTCTGCTCTGTTTCTCTCCTCTTTTCCCTGTAGTCCGCCTTCATCTCTTTCACCCCTCCACCCTCTCCAATCTTGTAAATGTCATACATTTCCTAATTTTTCGTTCACATGTGTTAAATGGAACAGGTTTCAGCTGAGGGTATGTTTAGCAGCTGTAAGGCAACTTCTCCCTTCTCCCAATAACACACTGACGCAGGGAGCAGAATTCTTGCTAGAGCTGCTTTTTTCCCCAGAACCTGACAGCATTGACAGGATTGCAGTTTAGCCTAGAGCTCTTAGCAGCATTAACAGTTTGTGCCTCTCACATCTCAGCACAAACAACTTCGACTGTTTTCATACAAGTTGACAAATTACATTGTTCTTGTTCCCCATGTCTAATCAACAAGACAGTAGATCTGTGTTTAGTGTTGGTGGGTGCACAAAGTATTATTAGAAAATTCCCCAGGTCCCATCAAAAGACTTCACTTAAATTGCTCTTAAATGAAGTTGACTGCCTGCAGGTATGTCCACTTTTATGTTATTTCCATCTAAACATACAAAGCTGCATTTTGAACAAGGCAGAAAAGAAGGGCCCTGTTTTTGTGATCATAATAGAAACACAAAAATAAAACAAAGCATTAATAATTTTTTGGGTGGCACACTTTTTTTGCCACCTCACAGTTCCAAAATCCCTGGTTCAATCCTGAGCTTAAGTTATTATCTGTGCTGAGTTTGGATGTTCTCACTGGGCCCTTGTGGGTTTCCTCTTGGTTCCCCAGTTTCCTCACACCTCTCCAAGACATGCCAGTGGCTGGATTGGCTAGCTTAAATTACCCATAGTCCCATCCAGGGTCTATTCCCACGTCGAAGCCAGTGTTCCTGGAATAGGCTCTGGATCCACTGCCACACTGACCAGGATAAAGCAGTTACTGAAGATGAATAAATGAATGAGTGAATTATATTTTTGACGTAATTGTAAATTCACTTGCTGTTCATTTTAGAGCAAAAATAACCAAGTGGCTCACATAACTGGCAGCAAACATGTTTTCTGTCTTCTCATATGCTCTTGATGGTGTTCAGTTACATAATGAACGCTCTAGAACACAGAGTTTATATCAGTTTATTCCTCATCTCCATGATGGCAGTAAATTTGGCAAGTGGTATTTATTAGTCTTCTAAGTCTAATATTTAAATTATTTTCAATATGTAATGACATGTCTGACTGTTATTTAGCTGTCACGACATGAAGAAACGGGACAGGGTGGTGCAAATGCAAAAAACTGTCTTATGCCCAACCAAATTAGCAACATATTGTCATTAGTTTGCACAGAGATAGAGCCCAAAGATAGAGGCCCCATATAGTTTCTAATGTAGCTGCAACATCCAACACTTATTCATAAGTAATGCTGTATCATTTCTCTGCCATGCGGAAAACTAGCTTTCCCCACATTATTGTAGGAAAAAATTACGGTTTAGCTTGGGATCAATTCCCATCATAGTGGGAAGTAGATGAGAAATGAGACCAGAAAATACTGTAAAGCCCTATTAATATTTGTAATGATCGACTCAAATATGGTGCTTTCAAGATGATTTATAGAAACCCTTTACATGTGAGTTTTCATGTTTTGGAGATTGCCCTCACACACACACAGAGTTTTGTGGGTGATGGTGATATGGAGGTCCATGTATTTGTGTGTGTGTGTGTGTGTGTGTGTGCTTGCAAGACAGAGACTCACAGAGCTAAACAGATACCTGGATTATTCCTCTGATATAATAGGCAGTGACTGATCTGCAAAGAAGAGCATCGATTGAATGAAAAAATCTTGCTGACAGGAGAGAGGTGGAAACACTTCTTTACTTTGTCAGTGCCCTGCTTTCTGAATACTAAAAAAAGAAATGGCAACACATTTCTTAAAATAAGAAGATATAGATTTTAATATCTTTATAAACATTTTTTTGTATTATCTTCTGAGAACAACTTGTTAAACCATCGAATAACTAGGATGGTGTGATGCAGGAGAGAGGGAGACCGAAAGAGAGAGAGAGAGCATGGTGGAGGAAGAAGGATTGTGCAGTTTCTTTGAAAATGGAATCTAAAGCATGTAATAACCAAATAAAAAATGAGAAAGCAAAAAATGTGAAGAAATGTACTTCTCTGCTTGAGAAGTAAAAAACCCTGTTGTCATCATAAATGTCATTCATTCATGGTTTTTGTCATGGTACCAATATTATCTTAGTCACAAGTCCATCTACTGGCTGACGAAACTGTTTACAGTTCATTATATTTTACAAAGAATTTCTTAGTAGAGGAGGCACAATTCTCCAGCCATTCCCTGGACCTGTAACTGGAGACTGAACATCCATCCACACATTTCCCTCTTTCCAGCACAGACAAATTGTCTTTCTCCTGGACCCCAGTTTTTTGTCCTATGGCTCCAAAAGTGCTTTTTTGGCCATGTTATGTTGAAAATCACTATTATACATCACACCAAGTTATTTGAAGGAATATTTTCCATTATCATCTTAATATTGTTGAATTGTTGATTTCACAGCCTTCTAAGTGTGAAAGGTGTCCATTTTAATAGGCAGTTCAGACAGAGGGATGTTAGCAAAAAACGTTCATCCCAATTTGACCTTTGTCCTCTCAGGGCACTTCCTGTTTCCGTGCCCCATTACAGGTCATCTCTAGTTCCCAGCTTAGCCAAATCAAACAAACACAGAAGACAATAAACAAATACAACTCTTTAGATTTTCAGAGCTTTATATCCTAGACACACACACACACACACACACACAGTTCTTGAAGCAAATGTACCCTGTTTGCTTCGTTAAACATTAATAGCAGCTTGTTATAATAGGCTCCATAATGTCCTGTAGCAAAATAATCCAAACTGTGCAAATGACGAAGATGCTTCTTGAAGCAATGTTTGTAGCAAAATAAAATATGAGGTGTATATATATATATATATATATATATATATATATATATATATATATATATATATATAAAAATATAAAAATAAAAAAAAAAAAGTCTGAAGAAAATGCAAACAAAATCTCTATAGAAA
>CM075016.1:11273290-11287690 GCA_037576675.1 Pangasius sanitwongsei | reverse complement strand
CCATTGTGGTGGCGTATAAAGGCAAAATCACAAAAACTCTGTCATTGTCCAAATACTTCTGGACCTGACTGTGTATATATATATACAACAGTTAACAATTTCCTTGTCTATAAAATGCTTTATGCACTTTTGAAATGTAAGCATTTCTCTATAAAGTAAGCTGAAAATGTATTACATCATCCTTATTATTATCATCCCTAATATGCCATACTATGATTTATATTTCCAGAGCTCAGCTGCACTTGCCTTTAACATAATCCAAAGGCTCAGCTCACATGAGCTCCTCCAAATTCAAATGTACCCCCTGGGTATGGTACTAACTCTGCAGCATTGACTATAAGGACCTCTCTCATTTCTCTACCTGTCAGTGTATTATTAACCGCTTGAGTAAAGCAGTCAGAATCTGTGACTGGTTTGGAAGCTGAGGCAGAATTACATTTTTTCAAAACCTAACACAGAGTGGAAGAGACCTTAGAGAACAACCATGTATTCTAGGATGGAATAAAAATACAAATTATATAGCTAAACTACCGTTTATAAGAAGCTCTGTGGACATGACCAATATGTAATACTTGTTTTATTTGAAGCAGTGGACAAGGGAGATATGATGATTTAGAAATGGCCTAGTCTCAGCAGAATAGAGGTCTGGAGCCTACAATTACATCTAAACTGTGTCCTCAGTGTGTTGACCGATATTACCGGTATAATATTCGCAGCAGTGACCTGAGTGATGAGGGAGACATGTCCCCTTTCAAACAGTGCCTCACCTAAGTAGACATGATTTACACGATGCTTGCAGTGCTAGTGTTTTTCCTTCCTGATGTGTTGCTACAATTTGATAATCGGTGGCTCTGGCACCTCTTAACCGTTATATGTGATGTGCCAATAGATTTGATTAACACTGGAGGTGCAACTTGTGAAGCTCCCAGGAGGGTGCATACAAAGCTGAATAAGAAAGCTGATAAGATATTACTGAGAGATATGAGAGATTACTTTATATTATGTTAATTTGTTAAGATATTCGAGAGATCATTTGTGTGTTCAGCACACTGTCAATCTTTGATAATAAGGATTTCGCTGCAAATGAATATGTGCCCTTAAATGAACACACAAAGACACACACCATAAGCAAACAAGAAGCAAGTATAGGAGAAGTGAAAACGATGCTTTTCCAGCTGACAAATCAGAGGAGCTAAAAATAGTTGGGCTAAACAAGCTTCTGCCATATGGAGCATGTAAAGAATACAGAGGGGAATTTGGGGGTGGAGGGGGATTGAATTTGTTACTGGAAAAGCGTTTAAAGGTGCAGCAGAGAGAGGCAGCGGTTGGCAGCCAAGGAAAGTACAGATGTTTAATACTGCCATTTTAATAAAAAGGATTTCAATAAATGTCAGAGAGGCGTTAATTCCTTTTTAGTTGGTCTTAGACGAGGGAGGAGGAAATTTTTTTCACTGTTTGTTCAGTATGTAGTCACTGTGAGCAGTAATTCGGTGAGCAGTGACAGGGGTACAGGGACATGCAGAGCAATCAGACCCAGATAACACTCCACATGCTGGGTCTGATTACAGTGCAGTTCGAGAAGCTGCCGATTACCGGATGAAGAGGGCAGTTTTATATTCATCCTGTATGAATCATAGGGCAAATCTGCACACTCTTTTTATTGCCCATATTCCACCAAAGCTATGGTATATGTAAATAAAAAGGAAGATTCTACTGGAGGCCTTTGTCTGATTATGCATTGGGATAATGTGTGGGATATATTGACGTTCCTATATGCTAACTTGGAAGTGGTAGCTCAGTGGTTAAGATGTTGGAATACTGATCAGAAGGTTGTGAATTCAAATCCAAGCACTGCCAAGCTGCCACTGCTGGGCCCTTGAGCAAGGCCCTTAACCCTCAACTGCTCAGTTGTATAAATGAGATAAAAGTAAGTTGCTCTGAATAAGGGTGTCTGCCAAATGCAATAAATGTAAATGTGCTATTCAATGAAACCCGAAGTGTAAAAAAGCAAAATCAGGCAACGTTATCTAAAATGTGACTTGTCCCACTAAGTCTCATTCCTGACCATGCACCAGCCATCAGATGCTGTTTTAAAACAACAAGACATCTTTAACCATTCTGTCTTGTCAAGCAACTGAATCCATATAGCTGGTTTCATTACGTAAACCAATATCAAACCAAGTGAGATGTCCACCTGAATCTTGAATCAAAAACAGTATCCAAAGTTGCAATAAATCATCAGTAGTAGACAAATGACTTGAAAACAAAGCCACAATCATCACTAAACCCTTGATGCACAAAGTCTAAACAGTAAATACAGTAGTTATGGAACTATTGTATAGTTCCAGGGCAGAACAGTTGTTATAGTAGTAGTTATACAGGGCAGACTAGTTGGTTTTATATATATATATATATATATATATATATATATATATATCTAATGTGTGTGTGTATGTGTGTGTGTGTGTGTGGCAGTCTGGGAAACCCTCAACACAGTCAAACATTTTCTACTATGTATAGTTATGAAAACTACAGGTTTTTCTCAACTGAAATTAGTTGGGAAATAATCACTGATCAAGTCTATTGGCTAAATTTCATGGTGCTCTTCTCTGTTTTGATGATGATGTGACAGACAGCCTGTATATGATAACAAACTGAACTGATTAGGCTTATAAACATTTTGCTATGGCAAGTAGCTACCCAAAAACGTGACATTTACTGTGAGAAAAACACACTTAGCTAGCAAGGTTTTAGACATCTTTATGCAGACTGACAGTTTTTCCCCACTGCTTTTGTTAAACTGGCTCATTACCTGATGTAATCTTTGCAGGAAGACAGCCAAGACAAGGTTAGTAAGTAACCTAAATAAAATCATTTCTAGACCCACTACTACACAAAATGTACACCCTTTTAAGCCACTCTAGGATAAAAGCATACCAATAATTTTTTCTCTCTCCTTCTGTTCAGCTGTTCATGCACTCCTCCTGTCTGATGTGATGCCGATGCCTGACACGCTCCTGCTGCAGTGGATCTTCTCACCCTCTAGACTTGCCTGATTCATTCTGATTCTCTACTTCTGCTAGGAGCAGTCTGCACTTTCTGCCGCTGTTTCAGCAGATATCCCTAAAGATTTGCAGATCCAAAAAACAGTGTATGCCCAAGACTTACACTTGCCTCAGTGGATAATCTCACCTGGATACTACAGATTCATACCACCTAAGATCTGCTGCTGTCATAAAGATGTCCTGTGCTTATCCCAGGACAATTATTCACAACATGCTCATCGTGAACATCCTTTCAACACATTTTGTAATGAGTAATGATATATAATCCCACTATCAATCTATATAATCGAAATCTATCTGGATTTTTGTAAAGATGACTTGTGACAATATCTATTATTAAGAGTGCTATAATTTTAAAATCTTCTATTTAGTTTGTGCAACACACTCCGGGGTTTTATTAGATATAAGTTTGGTTATTAATAGTTTTTAATTTAATTCAAGAGATATGATTGAAAACTGTGACACCCAACCCTGTGTTCCCCTAGGTGCTTATAATGGGTAACCATCGAATTGAAAGTTAAATGTCAATGACTCTCTAGTCACCTCAGCCTGACAGACAGTGCCCAGCTCTAATGATGTATGCAATTTTACGTGCAGAACCCTTTTTTTTTTAACAAACAAAAGGTGACACAAAAAATACACAGAGGTGGTCAAGGAAAATTACAATACAATTTGTCTATTCCTCAAAAGGAGCTGGACATTTTGTCTCAGTGACAGTCTAGATTCCATTGTGCTGAAATTCATTAACATTCATGTGACACAGAGAAGCCATTCACTCTCACAGGCTACAGAATGTGAATATGGAATAGGCAACAGTAGGCTTTTCAAGGCTTCTATGCAGATTAGGTCATGACAGTGCTCACATGATGTCCAATTACGTTTTCTGACATGTCAGAAATTTGTCATGACCTCTGTTAGCAGCCTGGATTGAACCTGGCTTTACTGTGAACTGTGCCTACATGAAGCCTTAGACAAAACCCTGCCTTATTTCTCACTTACTGGTGTCTCTGGGGAATACCTGTAATCTTGACATGATGATCATCTAGTACTGATTTATTACAGAGAGGATCAGGTTGTATTTCTACACACTGAAGTCTAGTGGGTATGCTGCATGCTTGCTGGATGAACACTGACTAGAAGTATTTTGTGATGAGTGATTTAGGGTTGCAGTGCACTTTGCCCAGGGCAGCCCTGCATGCCCAGGTGGCCTGTAGCAGCAGCATGGCCTGCTTTTGTAGCTCACCTCAATTCATTATTATTGGCATCCTTTAAGAGATCTCCGAACTTCCTCCCAAACAAAAAGACTTTCCTTCAAATGTACCTGTACAAGCCGTAGCTATCTTGCATACTAACCACTCTCTTGGCCCAGATTTGCAGGAGATGAATTATTCAACGCAGGTGATTTTTTACTGTAAGAAACACACACACACATACACACGCCATATTTATTGCTACAGGGCACCACATTTGGGTGAAGCCAAGCAGAAAATGGCAGAGAAAAGCAGCTCACAATAGCAGCTGATTAGGGTTGAGTATGGAGGAGTCGACTAGCTGTATAGTCATTACTACTCTTACAGAGCTGATCAGTGCTCACAGGCAACCTGCAGGGAGGAGACCTCTTTACTGTCACTCTGACCTACACGCTGCCCTGTTAACAACCATTTCCTTTGCACACAACCCATACACAGACGGTCACCACACACATAAGCACATTCCATTTCACAGCACCTACCGTACGTATGTGACCTTAAAACTAAAAGCATTTCAGAGCCACTGACACTGATGTGAAAGTAGAGGCAGATAATGACTCAAGGTGGAGGGTTGAACACCTGCTCTGAGAGCAATATTAGGAAGAACAGCATGCAAGTATTTTTCCACTTGAGGAAGGAGACATGAGGAAGGAGTGTTTTTCCACTTGAGGAAGGAGAGGCAGGAGACACGAGGGGCTGTAATCTGAGGGAAGTAATCCATTTTCATTAAGTGTACCTTCTTAGACATTGTGAGTCTTTCCATTGATCCTGCTTTAATGTCAAGTCATTAACTGTACTGGGCTTAGTCATTGCTTATAGTGATGAAGTCCTTGCACGTTCTACAGGCCTTCACTACAGCAGAAGAAATACACACATCCATTTCCCCTTTTCTAAACTCAGGGTCACGTGTGAATGTGTCCTTCTATGCTTGACAATCCTTTAGCCTGTTTGCTGTCTTTCCTCCAATTGCTGCCTTTTGTATTCATCATCATTTCAGCTGAGCCCTGCTTCATATCTCTATTACAAAGACATACATATCAATCTTCTCTAGCTGTTTACTTCGCTTTACCGCTTTATAGCTGTCCTTGAATCTCTCTCTCTTCCCTTCTATCTTTTTCCTCATTTTTTTCCCTGACTGACTCTTCTGCTACTTGCTTGCCCCCTCAATACATGCCTTCTAAAGCACCCCTACGTTTGGCTCAGCCAGATTTTCCACTTCAATTACAAGGTGACATGTACTATTTTCCTCTCTTGCACACATTTTCAATTATGCCTGCATTAAAAACGATTCTCCACCCTCTCCTCTCTCTGTCTTTTATGATGTGATCTCTCCCTTCTATCCCTCTTTCCCATTCTCTCTCCCTCTCTTTTGTGGTATCCTCATGCTTCCGTGCTGTCACTCCCCCATACACTGTTTTCTTGTTTGGTAGTAAGCAGTGGCACAGCAGCTTCAGCTGGATAAAACACAGTCAGCATGCAGGCCTGATTAAAGCAAAGCCAGTCTGGACGTTAGAGATAGTACAGCAGCTTATGGGATTCACTGAGTCATACGCAAGCAGTTCCACGCTCGAAGGCTACTTCAAAGTCTCTTCTAAACCAGCTTTCAAAACATGTCAATTCAGTCGTTAATTTCCATTATACTTTCTATTACATGGACCCTACTTTTCAATCCATGAAAAAAGGATCTAAGGATCATGAATGCTACATTTTGACTATTATACTGAACTATCAGTTCATTGTAACAGAGGTAAAATGTGTGTGGGAGAGGATAAAGCATGACTAATTGTATCCTATTTCATTTTATGTCTCTTTTCCTAAACAGACACTGCTTTACTCGCAGTGTCACCCTGTTTTTTGTTGTTGTTCTGATTGCATCTGGTTGAATTCAGTACAGAGATGGCCCTGATTTACTAAAATCCCAAATAAAGCAGTAATTTGCGTGGTGCACGTGTAGTTAGAGGGCATGTTGTGGGTCAAGTGTAAAGTAGGGGGAGGAAACAACAATTAAGTGGGGTTTTGTGTGTGTTAATTTTTTCCACAGCCATGGCATATCCCTAATTATGAGTCAAGTACAATTCTAATTAAAGACAGTGAGACAGTGAAATCCTATTCAAAAATAGTACATGAATGCAAAATAAAAGGGAGCAGACATGAGTGTGTGTTCTGTTCATAATGCCTACATGAATCAAAACCTTTTTCACAGGCTCTATTTAAATGTTTTTGGCACAGGAGATGCAAAGTGTGATGAATATCTAACATTAAGCAAACATTACTGTAGTAACAAGTAGTGATATAATGATACCATTTTTTTCAGACCAAGTACAAGTACACGTTTTTTGGTATTCACCAATACCGAGTCTGAAACCAGACACGTCTCTGCTGTGTTTCCCTATGAGCTACTGGCGGGAGAATGAGCAACAGTGCACTTTGATTTAAATCTGTTTTGGCAACTCCAGTATTCAATTATCAGTTATGTCGAGGTGAATATTTTTTTTTGAGAGATATTAACTGTTTAATGTTTAATAATTAAAGGAATAAGTCTAGTTTGAGAGCTACCAAATCCCCAAGTGAAAACCACTCTCAAGCAGATCTAAATGTGCTGTTTACTAATTACTGAATTGTTTTTGCCAAACTGTCCTGAAGAGGGTGCTAACAAAACAGACTGGATATATATCGGCCAGCAACCAAAGAAGAAGATGAAGTGGGTCACTTTGCTCTCGTTTGCTCTTGAGCTCTTAAGCCTGATTTGTCCATAGTGATCTGCCAGCTGTAATTACAAAACCGTTCACCTAAAAACATGACAGTGAGACAGTGAATAACTGGTATATTTGTGCTTGTTTTGCTTCTTCATGTTGGTCTATAAATAAGTATCATAGCATACAGTCACTTTGCTCTGCAGCTGCAAGTTAAACAATCATGACATCTTTGCACATCATGATTTTAATTATAGAAAGTGTGGTTTTGTGATTCGGCCTTTACTATTAATTAGGGGCATCACTGCACATTTTATTAAGTATTGTTTATGTTTCCCCCGGTTTAAACAGTGACCAATAAAAGTACATGTGTATGTTCATGCACTTAGACAGCTACATGTATACCTGTTCTTTATAATGATTTTAAATGAAGTGCGTTATTTAGCTACATTAGTTATCTTGGATGGAGTAGGTTTGCAGTAATGAGCATTTTTTTTGTTTCACTTGAGAAAAACGTTTCAGACCCTAAATCTAAATAAACCACATTTTTGTTTCCATTGCGTCAGAATGCCTTGCTGTGAATGACCAATAGCAGCTGATCATCAAGAACAACATACTGGATAAAAACTGTTTTTTTCACTCACTTAATGTTGTCTGTATACATTTTCTCCCAGCTAGTCTGGGTGATTGCTTCTGTGCGCTGCTTGTAATCAGCTCCTCATGCTGACTTTTATGTTTAAGATATTTATAAGGTTACTTGTCTTGTAGGAAGATGCTGTAGTTCCTCCTCTTGATGTTTTCACACAGCACAGTTTGCAGTCTGCTTTGCTTTGATCAATTGTGAAACAAATCCAGATCGCTGTCATTTCATGTCATCGGTTTATTAGCACAGGAGCATACACTAGCCTTACATCACAGAATATCGCCTGTTATCAGATGCTGGCATGTGAGAATATTTTCTGAATATGAGTAGGAGTAAATGAGCTTAGAATCAGCCTAACCAGTTGGTATCAATGCACCCCTAGTAATAAGTCATAATAAGTTGAGAAAGGTATTATTTTAAAATAAAACACAAAATTAAGAAAGTTAATTCAAAAACTTTTGAAAAACTTTTTTTTTTTCATTTTCTTTTCAAGTGGTGAAAACTAACTAATGCTAATGTAATACCTGCCTTTCAATGGTATTAAATTGAGCATGCAATTGCCATTCCTGTGACTTTCAGGCTTAGTAAATCATACTGTGTATGCTACTTTACACCTGGATTTTGCACTTTTAGGTAGAAACACCCTAAATTAACAAAAAATGCTAGAAAAAAAAACAAAACAGACAAACTCTGTTAGTCAAAACAAAAGTAAAAATAATCTATAGACCCTGGTTGTCAATCAGCTTGTACATTTTTTACAGGTGTTGCAAGTTCGCATGTTTGTATCTATACAATCCTTTAGTAAATTAGAATCTCTGTGTGCTATCATGAGAAAGATTATTTTTGCACAGTCATCACATTTTTGCTAAGCTGTATGTTTATTTTGTCAGCAGAGTAACAGAAAAATTCATTTTCATCCCTCTGCTCCAAAACATACACAATATAAACCATATAAACTGTGACAGCTAAAGCAAATTTAAATGCGGACCGTGTTGCAACGTTCTGTCTATCCCCACCACAACTCTAACATTTTTGGATATTTACTGTTATATTAAATGTGCATAAGTGTTACAAGGTTCTGGCCCTACCATGATTTTATACTAGCCCTCAGAGGTAAAAAGAGAACTCTGGATGTAAGAGACAGCAGTGAGTAACCTGAGAAATCTTAGTGGAGAGACAGCTGGCAAAAGGAATCAAAGCATAATGTCTGAGTGTTGCTCAGGACTCCTTCACAGCAGATTGACTTAGGAAAAAAACACTTATCCTGTGCGTATTTCCCCATTGGTGGTATTACCTTCACACATCCCTGTCGAGTTTTCTGCCTCTGACCTGTTTCAACCCCAAAATGACATTGCGTTAGGTTGCCAGGGAATAAGAGAGGAAGAGACACCTAAGGGACTAAAGATGTAGCCCCTAGTTAAACACCGCATGTTCCTCGACATCATGATCTGTGACGGGATACTGAGTGGCTCTGCTAGTGATTGCTTCAGGCTCAGCCAGCTCTCTGAGGCCCAGCAGCAGATGTACACACCAAGAGAAAGAAAGAAGGGGGAAGGGAGCGTGTAAAAATGATAAAAAATATATGGCAAAAGATGCACAGTAAGAGTAAGAGAAGGAGGTGGGAAAATAAAGCCAAGCAGGCCAACAACAACTCTCTCTCTCACCTAGAAAGCCTGGAGAGATGACTCAAGGTCTGGGGAGTATGATAAAGCACTCATGCTAATACTCTGAACAAGCGAATGCACTTCCCTGTTATATTACCATATTACGAACACTCAGTGTTCACAGTAATGTTGTGAACGAGCCACTCCCAGGAGGATGCGCCGTACTGCCTTTGATGGGAGTCACATGGTCCTGCTAAGCGTCTGCTGTTTTTATTTCATGTTCCTACAGTATTGCTGATGAAGTAGCTGATCTCTCAGTTCTCCCTAGTCCTGGAAACACTTTAAAGACCTTTGATTTTCAGTCAATATTTTCATTGGCTCATTAAGTTTAACAACAATTAACTTGCCTCCTTATTGATAATTTCAGCATTTAGCTAGAGGACAAAATAAATGGATTATGCTGAAGTACTGCATGTCACACAAAAACAAAAGTAGTGCATGTGGAGTAGTCAATATGCTTGTTTTGGTAGGGTCATTAAAGCTTGTTTACTCAGAGATGATAGGAGATAAAGAATATTACATCATGTAGTATATATCCAGACCGGGCATGAGCAGAGCTAGATGTCCCAATATAATAAAATATTATGAGCTTGTATTCCACAGAGGGCACTTTCACTCATGCAACTCAAACTGGTAAGAAATATCTGCCATTTTTTTTATGTTTTATTAACTGTAAGGCTAAATGTCAACTGCACACTTTGCAAATATCTCCTTCCTGATTGAGGGGCGTGTCTGTCTACAATGCAGGAAGTGAATGAGCCTGACAATCATTAAATCATGGATTTCAAATAAATGATCTTATTTAAGTAGGCTAAGCTCATAAACTTAGTTCTAAAAAGGCATTCTGAGTTAAATATTTTTGTGAAGTATGATAGACTTATGATAGTTAAAATATTCCTGATTTATTTTTTGGTCTATTTACAGTAGCATCCAATGACACGAATTCCCAATCAAATGTGCTATTAAATAAAGAGGCTGCTACTTGTAATTTGCCAAAACTTTTGGCTGATGAATTAACTGCGGTGTACACGCAGCCTAAGTTGCATGTGCCTAAGTTTGTATGTATCTGAGAGAAAAAGCACAAGACACTCTGAGCAGGGAGGAAAATAATTTTGCACATGGACTAGTGATAGCAGAGAATATGAGGAACGAGAAATCTGACATTAAGTCATTAAGACATTAAGGCCTATATCTTCAGTCATCTTTTTTTCTTTGACACTAACTTTTTAGAGCTCTTATGTGGATGTGTGCCAGTTGAAAATGACAAAACAAAAGCATATTTTTAGCCCAGAAATAAAGGAGCTGGTCATTGTCTGGGTTACACAGTTGATGAATCAAATGAGAGAGGAGTATAGAAAGAAAATATATTTCTGCTTGTAAGCCATTCTAAAATAACGACTTGTAAGAATGCAATGTCTGAGTACATCTTCTGGGCTTTAGAGCTACTTATTATTTTCCTTTTAGATACTTTATTATAGTGTCTGGTGTCTGGGAACAAGATCTCGTTGTTTAGTCAGACTACATCATTTTTCACATTCACAAGTTAGCCTGTAGGTCATTCTGCTCTGCCAGAATGACTATGGAAACATAGATACATAGTGACTTCTGGTTTTGTAAATATTGTACACTTACAAGCAGTGTTTACTCTCCTGGCCTTGGACTGCATGAGATCGCAGTATTTAGGTCTGTGCCTTCGCCCACATTCTCTCTCTGGAGTATTCATTATGTGTCTGTGTGTTTTTTTTTTTTCGTCTGGGAGCTACACTATTGTGTAGCTGATACAGCAATACACCAAAGAAACAAACAAATAAAAAAGATAGAAGTCTAGGTATAAAATATGGGAAGAGAGAGAAATCAGTGTGGGCTAATCTAATGTGCTTAAGTAACAAAAAGGTACTGCTGATGAAATTTTTAACACTGTTTATCTCTGCAGAAGACCTTAATTAAGCTTGAGCATACTGTTCAAATTATTCATCATAAAAACTATAAACTAGTTGTCTTGTTTGCAGAAAAGTACACCAAATATTACACACTTTGCAGATTAATCTCATTTCAGCTGTTCAGCAAATTATAAAAAGAGGCTTAACTGTTAACAGTCCCACCCCTATATATTAGAAGTGAATGAATATGGATGAAATACATCACTACTGGCATTGTCTTACTGAGCTTCTTATTACGTCCACTTGCATGCAACATAGTTTATGCTTTCATGGCTTTTCTGTGGATATACTTTTTGTTCTTTGGCTTCTCCCCTTTTAAGGGTTCTGTTTTGAACCTGACAGCAGAGGGCTTTCCTTTCAGAGAGGGTTGCTTTAAGAAGCAAACAACCCTTATCTATCTGAAGAACCCTTGAGGAACTGTTTTTTTTTCTTCAAGAATACAATAAAAAAATTGCCTGACTTCCAATTTTGAAGTACAGCATCCAGCCAGAAACATGAACTCAACACCACAATGTAATGTTCAGTTGTTGATTTTCTGCAAGGAAGCAATTTTCCTCAAAACTTTTCTTGCTGAGATGGCTGCTGGCCGGTTCACTTGTCACATGTAATTAAAAAAATTCCAGATCAAGTCTTTGCCTGTTTAATGTTCCAGTTTGTTTTGGATATAAGGAGCCAAGTGTTTATGCTTGAACATGGTCTTGGCACTGACTTAGGACTGCAAGATCTCTTTCTTTTGACAGTACTTTAGAATTTGCCTACCTCCTGACATTTACATTTATTTACTTGACGAGTTAAATTTCCTTACAGCTCCCTAATGAGCAAACCAGAGGTGACAGTCAGAAGTAAAAAGTACAAACTCCCTGAGATGATGTGAGAAAGAAACTTTGAGAGGAACCAGACTCAAAAGGAAACCTATCCTCTTCTTGCAAGTCAGTATAGAATCCGAGCATCACACTGTTTTTGGAGCTGACAGCAATATAAGTGCTGCACAACTGAGTATCCATTGCCTGACCAGAGACAAGTGCAAGATAGTTGTAGGTAGGAGAGTGGGAGCAACTACTTAACACAATAATTGGATTAAATGCTAATACTCAGGAGTGCTACAAACATGTTGAAAATCAATCTGTTTTTACTACAAATGCTACAATCATGACACTTACAGTAATGATACACACTAAAAACACGTATTCATTCTTCTTCAGTAACTGCTTTATCCTGGTATGGGTCATGGTGAACCTGGAGCCTATCCCGGGAACACTGTGTGCGAGGTGAGAATACACCCTGGATGGAACGCCAGTCCATTGCAGGGCACTATTCACATTCACACCTATGGGTCATTTAGGGTAGTCAATCCACCTACTGGTGTGTTTTTGGGAGGTGGAAGGCAACCCAAGAACTCCACATGGACATGGGGAGAATATACACACACACAGAGCTCAGGATCGAACTGGTAACCCTGGAGCTGTGACACTACAACACTAACCACTGTACTACCGTGCCACAGACACCAATAATAATGCTAAAAAAATATACTAGGTACAATCATTTATGGTATGTTAAAAAAAATCACATGACCAAAAAGAACCCAACCAAATAGTTGAACTGAATACTGAATCTAGACAGACAACACACTCAAGGGGAGCTAGCTCACAATGTTTTATGCATAAATATTCAGATGCTCTTGGATCTTCAGCCATTTCATGAGAGCTATGATGAAGGTATCCACCAGGATTCATTTCTCACATACTGTAGTGTTTGCAATTTGAATTAAGGAAATGATAAATGTGAGGTCTATTGGTTACTATATAGGCAAGCATCAAGGACATGAAGTTACAGGGAGACATTGGCGTGAGGTGAAGATATGGTGAAGATATGAAGTGCACCAATTTGTATAATCTGGAGTGGCAGACAGAGAATTAGTGCCTGGACACGGACAAGGACATCCCCTATCCTCTCCTATCCACTTGCTGTGATAAAAGTGGAATAATACTCGAGTAACGACAGGTAATCACTCTAAATAAGATTAAATTAGCAAAATACTCACATTAGCAGAGTTATGAAATAATTGATGCAAAATGATTCTCATATGAATGTGCTCATTAGAGGACTTGCTTCCTCCATCTCCTTTACATATAACTTTAGTATTTCATGCTATTTAAAATCCATTAAAAACAGCATCAGCAGTGTTGTATTTGCTTCAAAGACAGATTTGTCATAGAGAAGATAAATGTGAAATGATAATCTGGGGAATTTTGAGCTGGCACATCAAATACAGTGCAAACTGACATTTTTGGTAGTGGGAAAGAACTGATTTGATATAGATCTATCTAGACTCTCTTTTGGGGGTTGACAGTTGGTTAATGGGGGGTGAATGGGGGTGGACAGGTTTAGTAGGAGTGGGTGATATGCAGTCAAATATTTTGTGGAAAAATATCGCAGTGTACCCTTCACCAACAGTGAGGAGATAATCTCTCTACAACCTTCTAATTTACTGATGTTATCAATGTTACAGACATTTGGTTTGACTTTGTTTAATGACCTGTTTGGTGTTTATATTGAGGTGTAAAGCAGTGCTGGTCTGGGCAATGTGCTCTGTGTTAGTGCTGGTTACAGGGTTAGTGAGCCTTTTCATTGGTTCTTTGGGAGTTGGCTTTAGGTGCATTCAGAAATTGAGGCCTAATTCTGACTTCAGCTGGAAGCTTGTCTCCTATCATGTAGCTATAATGACAGAGTGGACAGAAGTCATTTCCATACAGCACAAACGCTTTTGCACTTCGTTTCCCTGGGTATCCCAGATGCTTCCTCCTTGGCCCAATTTACATAAAATCTGCATTTTTGATATTTGAATTTTTGATATTTAGGTTTCTCACACTCAGAACACTCAGAAACTGGACTGAAATAACACACACATACATATATACACACACAGCTGTGCCTCCTCCATCCTCTTTGCAATTTTCTTTTGCAAGTTTTGCACATTACATTTTGCTGCTACAATATTTATCATACTGTACACAGGCTGCTTCTTCTTATGTTTACACTATTTCAGCTACTTGTATTGTACTCTTGTACTCTTTGCACTATTGTCACTGGATTCACTTTCAAACAGAACTGTGTACTGGTCGGCGCTGCACTGGGACTTACT
>CM075016.1:11220456-11262861 GCA_037576675.1 Pangasius sanitwongsei | reverse complement strand
TTTTATTGGTCTAATATAAACACTGATAAACATTGGGAGTTAAAAACAGTGTATATATATAAATATATATATATATATATATTTTTTTTTTTTTTTTTTTTTTTTCCCAGATAGTGTTATATAACTATGTACCATTCTGTCTAGGGTCATCTCCATCTTGTGTAACACATTATCTAGCACTGGCTAGTTTGGAATTCATATGTGTGAAGCTATGGGAACAGCAATACCTTACACGAATGAACTAGTCTGATAACCATGGGTCAAATACACACCAGGACTAACATAATGGTTACAGTGTAACTTGTACCTGTCACCTTCAAATTAACATGTTAAAGCCTTTAGCATCTCTATAGCAGTGTTTTGACACTGCTTTACTGAAAAATCGGTATATGAGTGGGCCCATTTTGTAGTCTGTACAAAAAAAAAGGAGAAGAGAAAACAATAGCAAGAGAAAGTTTTGGTGTATTGGCAAATTGATTGTCACACCCATTATAGGAAGCAATGAATGTAATGAATGTGCAATTGTGTAATGAATAAAAAAGATGGGTGTAAAGTTATGGGGAAATAACCAATAATAGGTGACAAGTTACAGGTATCACCCTGGATATAATTATTTTGCTAACACCCCAGAAATTTGCCAATGATGACACATTTTCTTTTGTGAAAAAGCAACATTTACACCTATTTATAGCTTTGAATGTCGTAGAATGTCTGAGAAGCGAGTTTGTCACTGCTATCACTTACATCAGAGCATGTATAAACAGCTGACCCCTTATCAACATCCTCTCTTTCTTTAAGATTTTCTCTGGACAGCTTAAAGGAACAGATTTGCATTTGGCTGGTACATAGCAGTGATACTGGGGTATCCTTCAATACAATTAAATAAAGTACATTTTGACCACAGGAACGTGTCCACAAGTCCATACAACCATAAAATGTCACTACAATTACGCTACACTACAATTCCAACATGACAATCACAGACAATTACAATTTAACCCAATAAGCCAGGTTTAAAAGCCTGCAAGGTGAACTCAGATATTCACATGCTAAACCAACATTCTCATTATAGCAGTTTTTTAACAAACTCTTGCTAGCTTGGATAAGCTATTATTGTATGCAGTATAACTGTGCCAGAGGCATTACGATGATATCTTTTTGCCCTTGAGATCAATTAATAATCATTTTGTAAACTTTTTCTAGTCTTGGATGTGTGCTTCTTTAATTTTTAATATACATAACTCATGTTTAAGTCACCGACTTTTCTGCCCGCCTCCCAAATATGAAATTAAGTAGGCTAATACAGCGAACAATATAAACTACTGTATGGCATACTGCACCAGGCTATTTATCATACTATTTCTAAATAAAAAGTAAGATCTGTTCCTACATCCTGCAACATAGTTGCATTTGTCTTAATATCCTGAGACTAACATACACTCACCTTGTTTTAGCTTCTATCTTCATTACTTTAGCAAATAATGAGTAATTGTTCTATTTACTGGGACAGCATGGCCACGCAGTGGGTAGCATTGCTGCCTCATAGCTACAGGGTCTTCTGTTCAATTCTGAGTTCGGGTTACTCTCTGTGTGGTGTTTCGCATGTGCTCTTATTGTCTACGTGGGTTTCCTCTGGGCTCTCCAGTTTCCTTCCACCTAAGCATGAACGGAGGTGGATTGGCTACATGAAATTTTCCTGTATGTGCATGGTGCACTGTGATGGACAGTTGTCCCTTACAGGGTGTATTCCCCGCTTCACGCCCAGTGTTCCCGGAATAGGCTCCAGATAATAGGCTCTACAGCAACCCTGGCCAGAATACAGTGGTTACTGAAGATTCATGAAATGAACGAATGTTCTATTTACTGCTAATGAACTGCACAGTTGCCAGCACAGGCATAACTTATGCCAGGGACATTTGCGCTCCACTCTTTGATATGCCCAGTTTTGTCCCCACCACACTTTGAAAAGGCAGTTTGTTAAAAAAAAGTTTGTAGAATAGCTTGCAGCAGAAACTGATCCAAACTCTTTTAGAAAATATCACTTTAGCCCTATTATATAGCATCCTGGCAGCTCTAAATTAGCATGCACAAGTGAGTTTCTATTAGGTTTCTTTTCCTGCAAACCTGGATGGAGTCACAAAGATATGTGATATGATTACTGTATCAAGAGTTTATTTACATTATACCACATGCATGATGTTTTGGCATACTGTATGTGTACATTTTAATTGCGAGGCTTTATACCAGTGCTGTAGCTATTATTATAATGGATAATTTAATCAGTCTTCAGGCTTGCTCTCTTTTGGTTTATTTTCTTTTTCCCTCTAATGGGTTCCCGATGAAGACACAATGTAGGTGATGTAAACCATAGCAACTAATTTTAGAAGCCTATCAAAGCATCCATCATGCCATGGAAGTTTTTAAGAAAGCAAGTGTGGATTCAAACACTAGCATCTGTTCCGTGAGCTGCACATGATACAGGGAAGAAAAATGGCACACGCTGGCCTAGGTTCTAACTGATCGTGCAGGGTTTTTAATTTTTAATTTTTATTTTAATTTTTTTGCCTCGTCATCATTCTTGTCCCCAGCACTTTCCTGAAACAAAGTTACACCCTGGCTGCCAAAGAGTCAGTGTGAATAGTAAAGAATAACTGGAGACACACTTCTGTGTGGCGTTATTTATTTTTTTTTTTTTACTTAGATAGTTTATATATATATATATATATATATATATATATATATATATATATATATATAAAACAGCTTTACCACATTTTATGCTCCAAATGGGTGGGGACAAAAATCAGACGTTTTCAAAAACCGCTGGGAAAATATCTCAGCGTTAATCACGTCTACGTACATGATGACCAATCTCTTTACAGTGTATCGTGCAATACAAACAGTGTGATATGTTTTTAACATAGCAACGAATAATAAGCTTTATAGCAATATCAGCCTCATTAGGCTGAGTTATGTTAATTCTTACTTGTCTGTCTAATTGCTCTCACCTTCTCCTACTGACGTTTTTGTTAGCTTACGTTGCTATGTGCAGCCCTTGTCATTGCTGCCTGAGAGATTTATTCATTCCCCACAGAGAAACATTATGTAAATACACACATTTATGAATATATGTAACATATTACAGCACCTCTTACTGTAAACTGGCAATCCTGACAGTGAAATGAAAGATAAAAGAAAAGCAGATCTTCTATCCTGCTTTTAGTCATAAAACGAACAAAAAACACCTGCCAGAGATTTCATTCAAGTACTGCGATGTAAATTGTTTATTTATAGTGATATCATGTCAGGTGAAGAAATGACAGGAGTTTTTTATAGCGTAAAAGAGGATCTCAACTCTGCCAAGCCTGACAGCTCTAACACAGAATCCCACATACTTTTTAATATTTAATCTAATATTTTAGCCTCTATATAGCCTGGCAAAAATACCCATGCACCCACGGGACTGGTTTCAATTATGGTCTATGGCCGCAACTAAGGGAGTCTAAAAACAGATCACAAGCAGGACTGGTTACAGTTTTCTCATCCGGATCGATGGGAGCTGCTTATTTGTAGGTTTTCTTCTACCTCATTGTCAGAGTGTAGAATTCTCTGGGTTGATAGGTGTGGGACTTCGTCTGCTGTCACTGTGATTAATGGCACAATAACATTTACAGCCTGCGTCTGCTATATCCCCACTCGCGCACGTCTATTTTCCACTCATTCCTTCTACAATAATTCTGCTGTCTCACTCCATTGCTGTGGTGAGAGGGAAAAATAAAGAGCTGCATTTTGTCTGTGCCCTCTTGCTCATTTTATATTGTTTAGCTGAAGCTAGGAGGTATGTTTTTTTTTTCACACATGGTTGTGGTGTTACCCTGTAATAGGTAACAAGCTGTGCAGGCTGGAGTGATAAGCTGGAATCTAGGCTAGTTGAGCTACATGCCATGTTTGTCCATGTGCCGTGTTAAGCTTTGTTTCTGCGCAGCAGCTTTGATGGCTTGCTCTCTCTGTGTCTGACAGTGATGGCTCCTGACTGCGTGACTGACAGTTTTAACAGCAGATGTGAGACTCTCAGACAGCTCTCCTAATTGAAACAGGGATGGATAGAAGGTAGTATCTGAACCATGTCCATGTGGGTGTGTATTTATTCTTGGTAGGGACCAAATTTCCTCACAAGGATAAGGCATATCTGACAGTTTTGAAATTGTGGGGACATCTGGCAGGTCCCCATGAGAAAAATATAATTTCATTTTTTAAAACTTTTATTCGAAAAAATAAGAGAATCAAGACTTTTTCTTTTGGACACTGAGGTTAATATTAGGGTTAGATTTATGTGTGTGTGTGTGTGTGTGTGTGTGTGTGTACTTGAAAAAGCTTGTTTATAGCATTTCAGTTTCTTTGTTTAGTCCCTTAGCTGAAACCCTGAAGTCCCTGCAATTTATTTTTTGACAGTACTTTCTTAACTTTGTGCCTGAATAGATAGAACCATCTAGCCAAGCGATTTTGATCTGACACACATCATGTTTGATGGCTTTATATCCATACATATGTATAGAAAGCAAAGTGTCTGCTTCTCTGTCTCATACCTCATCACTGTTCACCATCAACTCTCTCTCTCTCTCTCTCTCTCTCTCTCTCTCTCTCACACTCTGTGTGGATCTCTCTTATGACAGGATTCCATGGTTGCTGAATCTTTTATATGTTTATCCGTTTTATCCGTAAGCCTGGTATATTATTTAAAACATTGTGTGCTGCTTATATTAACCCACAGCGACAGGACTGAGACAGCCAGGGTTGGGAGAATGTTTTGACACTTCTGCACTCTCTTGCTTTGCTCTTCTATATCTCTCTCTTCTCAGTATTTCCATTTCTTATTTTTTCTCCATGCACCCCCACTTAACACAGTAACAATGTCAGTCTTTTTTCACCTTCATTTAATGCCTATTTCATCTTCTCTGATTGCAAACACGGCCACGTCTTTCATCTCTCTCCAGTGTTGTCTCTGTGTGCAGTGGTTGTGTTCCTGAGAGGCTGGGTGCACCAAAAGAGCTACACCTAGTTGTCAAAGCTACAGTGCATAGGTATTTTTGATTAAAAATGAAAACAAAAGCATTGTTGAGTCAGGGGAGAAATATTCTAAACTCAAAAATACTCTTAAATATGATGTTCCTGAGCTGCCATGAGTCACCACCTGTAATAGTAATTCAGACTAATTCACAGTCTCAGCTGTTGGGTTTCGAAACTGACAGGAAACTTTGATTTCACACCTCATACACCAGCTTACACACACATACATCCTACGTCATCATCATGCCTGAAAAACATCAATCAAAGACACACTAGATAGCTCAATACAACCGTCCTCAGTGACATATGGAGCCCATTGGACAGCTTGTAAAGTCACTCCGCAGACCTGATCAGAAGAGAGAGAAACCTTTCTCCCTCTGCTGGCTAGCTTGCTATTAACACAGACTGCACTGGGTGACGTGGGGGGGGGGTCGGCGGCGGCGGTTGGGGGGGGCTGGTTACAAACACAGTGTTGTGAGGTCACAATAAAGCACAAAACAGCCAATTTTAGCAAGGGGAGAACTTTTGCTCTCCTGGGAACACTGGATGTGAGGCAGGAATACACCCTGGATAGGACGCCAGTCTATGTGGAGCACCATGCACACACACACACACACACACACATTCACAACTAGAGGGTAATTTACAGTAGCTAATCCATGTACCCATATGTTTTGTGAAGTGGGAGGAAATCGTAGAACCCAGAAGAAAACCATGGAAACAAGGAAAAGATGCTTCACAGACCCAAGCTCAAGATTAAACCCTGGATCAGGACTGAGGACCCTGGAGCTGTGAGGCAGCAACATATTCTAGTTCAAACATGATGTGTACAATAAAACATTTATCCTCATAACACTTCTGTAATACTTACGAGACGGAAACTGCAGCAACTGCCCCAAACTACATACTACCATATTAAGTAGTATACCAATGCTGTCTGTATTACTTAGGCATCCTATTTAGTGTACAGAATGTGGTTTGGGATGCATTTCCAAATTGTCACTGCATGTGTATTATTTGTCTTTAAGCTTAATCTTCACGGAACAGAAGGATGCAGCAAAACCTATGTTACAAAATATTTTTGTACCACCCAATCCTACCTGAGAGGGCCAAATTCCAATACCTTACATCCTTTTGTTTTAAGTTGGTTGTAATGTTCTGCGTGTAAATTCAGTTTTTCACTAAGACCAGCCCAGGAGCCAGAAAAGTCAAATTCTGGAACATTTCTATGTTTTTTTTTTTTTAAATAAAAAGCTCAATAATTGCTGTGGTGCAATCATGTTCAAGCTAAGCAGGCTTTCAGACTGGAGAGGGTTATTAGGGATTGTAGCAGTACTCTCCAAACTCTTTAACACTGTTAAAATCATAAATAGATATTTTATGAGGGCCAGCTGCACTCACCTGAGAGCTGATACATCCTTTACATCATATTCTTTACATCCCTCTGCTCATACAGTTGAGAGTCTGAAATTGAGGGCTATGTATTTAAGCACAGAGAAGAGGACTAAGAGTATATGCGGATCTTGATGGGAATAGTGATTGACGTTGATAGTTAAAGGCTAAATGAAGGAAGATGTGACTCACCAGCCTGGCTTAACATCAGCGCTACCCAGCTCCAGTTACACTGCCTGATCTAATCCATGGCTCTGCAGGAACACTGTATCCCCCCTACAGAGACACTCTATTGATCGCTGTGTCCAGGGCCATATTATACGTTTCCCTTATTGAGCTGGCATTGGCAGCCATTTCTTCAGGCCCTGCTCTCCTTTCTATTTAGTCCAGTAGACAAGATTTATACAATGGCTGCTGCTGTGGCTAGCAGGCACCTAGTGACAATCCTGTTAATGCCTACTTTACAAGTGGCATTTACACAGCTGGTCTGCTAGTACCAATAAAGAACAGCTTGATCACATAAGGTGTAAAAGAGCTGTTGTAATCGTCTCTGTCTGTGAATTGTCTGCCTGAGGATGTTTGTCCTCTGATAACCATCCTTTTGTTAACAGAAAAGGGCTCTTGTGTTCAGCCATAGAGCTAAGCACAGTACATTATTGTAGAGATGCTAAAACTGTAATGGATTGAGCCGTAATCAAATGCAGCTGCACTGTCCGAATCATGGATTTTTGTCTTTACCCAGCAGCAATGCACAAAATTCTGCATGAACATACAAATACAAATATAAAGCAATTACTTTGTTTTGGAGTTCTTTGTTAGACTTTAGACTACGTTATATTTTCAAAATGAAACTTTGCTTATGTAACTTCATTCAATAACTTGAATGAGGAAACGGAATGTTTAGTGCTAAAAATGCATCACTTTAAATCATTATTATAATTTAACCAATTCAGTTTGCTCCATCACTGAAGAGCTACAGTAATAAATTTTATAAAAGCACCAGCACTTTTCCTCTTTGAACAATTTACAGTGCAAAATGCTTTAAAGTGGGCCATTATGACAGCTCAATTCAAGAGAGTTTAAGTTTAACACAGAGAGGCAGAGTTCTGAACTGGCTAAAGAGCTACAATGGATATAAAAAGTCTACACACCCCTGTTAAAATGGTTTTTGTGATATAAAAAAATGAAACCAAGATAAATCATCAGAACATTTTCCACCTTCAATGTTACAAATTACAACATATAACAAATTAAGTGAAAAACAATCAGAAATACAAACATTTTAGGGCAAAATAGGAAAAATAAAAAAGTACCTGTTTGCATAAGTGTGCACACCCTTTCATAATTGGGGATGTGGCTGTGTTCAGAATGAACCAGTCACATTCAATCTCATGTTCAAAAGTAATTATCATACAGCTGTCATCAATGAAATTATTCTGATTAACCCCAAATAAAGAACAGCTGTTCCTGTAATATTTTCTAGACATAATCTTGGTTTCATCTGACTGCTGAAGCCATGGACTGCAAAGAGCTTACAAAGCACCTCACTTGTCAAAAGGTATAGATCAGGAGAGGGGTATAAAAGAATTTCCTAAACATTAGCTGTACCATGAAACACCGCGAAGGCCTTCATCAACAATTGGGAAAATGGAGCACCACAGTGACATTACCAAGAGCAGGATGTCCCTCCAATATTTACAAAAGGATAATACAAAAACTTACCAGGGAGGCTGTTAAGAGGCCTACAGCAACATTAAAGGAGCTGCAGAAATACCTGACAAGTACTGATTACTCTCTGCATGTGACAACAATCTCTCATATTCTTCACATGTCTGGGCTGTGGGGTAGGTTGGCTAGACAGAAGCCCTTTCTCACAAAAAACATCCACGCCCAACTAAACTACCCCAAACCATGTGGCAAAATTTGTTATGGCCTGAGGATACCAATTCCAAAAGGTACAATAATTGTATAATTCCAAATGGTATGTTTGGCACACAAAAAAGCACATACGTGGTGAAGCATTGTGGTGGCAGAATCATGCTTTACGGCTGCTTTTCTTCATCCAGAAAAGTGGCTTTTATCAAGATGGAGGGAATCATGAATTGCTACAAATACCAGTTGATTTTAGTGCAAAACATTCAGGTGTCTGCTAGTAAGCTGAAAATGAAAAGGAATTTCACCTTTCAGCACAACAGTAACCCAAAGCATACATCCAAATTAACAGAGGAATGGCTTAACCAAAAGAAGATCAATGTTTTTGAATGGCCTAACCAGAGCCCAGACCTGAATCCAACAAAAAATCTGTGGGGTGACCTGAAGCATGCTGTGCACAGGAGACACCCTTACAATTTGATGGATCTAGAATGTTTTTGCAAGAAAAAGTGGGAAAATAAGTCAAGATGTGCCATGCTGAGAGACTCTTACCCAAAAAGACTGGCTGGTGTAGTAAAATTTGCTTCAACAAAGTATTAGTTTAGGGGTGTGCCCACTTATGCAACTAGGTTATTGTAAGTTTTTTTATTTTTCCTTTTTCCCTAAAAAGGTTTCTGATTGTTTTTCACTTATTTGTATTTGCAATTTGTGTTTGGGAAAAGATCTGACATGATTTATCTTAGTGTCATTCTTTTACCTCACAAAAACCTGCCATTTTACCAGGGGTGTGTAGACTTTATATATCCACTGTATATAACATACAATCTAATAAGGAAGCTTACAGGACATTGATAAAGCTATGTTATGGGTTTAGATATGTAAAATAATATTCCCCTGATCTCATGCATATCATGTCTCATATGTACACACAACCTGGTGGATGCTGGTGGTCTGTAACAAGTGTTTAATTGTTACACTAAAGGTTTTAAAATGGGTCATGTTACAGGTTGTAATAATTCAGCACACCTCAGCTATGATTCAGCAGCTTTCTGCCAGCTGGTATTTAAATGGAGATAGTAAACTATTACTGTCCAATACTAAATAAGAGACACTGACTGTATCCCAAACTCATACTGTACTATATGTTGCTGTCAAACCTGGGAATGTAAAGGAGTTTTTTTTTTTTTTTTTTTTTAATAAATACCATTTATTTTATTCTAATCTGATTGGTCAGAAAGTGTGCATTATTTTTGTATAACTGCACACCTCAGACAGTAGTTCCAGCTGTAACATAAATGATAGGTTTATATTAATGCGCTACATACAATAATACATAGTAATAATTGATTTTACACAAATGAACCAGTTCAAATGTTTACATACACTTGATTCTTAAGACTGTGTGTTGTTACCTGATCAACGATTCTTAAGACTGTGTGTTGTTACAATGATCAACGACTGTTTTCATGTTGTGTGGTAGTTGTTCATGAGTCTCTTGTTTGTCCTGAGCAGTTAAACTACCCACTATTCTTCAGAAAAATCCTCCAGGTACTGCACATTCTTTGCTTTTCCAGCAACTTCTGCATATTTGACCCCTTTCCAAAAGTGGCTCTATGATGCTGAGATCCATCTTTTCACACTGAGGAAACTGAGGGACTCGTACACAACTATTACAAAAGGTGCAAACATTCACTGATTCTCAAGAAGGCAACACACTACATTAAGTATAAAAAGGTGTAAAAATTTTAACAGGATGATCGGTGTAAATTGTTATTATTTTGTCTTCTGGGAAACATGTAAATATCTTATATAGCTTCTTAAGGGCAGTAGTAAATTTAAAAAATAAGATCTTTAAACAAAATAATAACAATTTAGACCGATCATCCTGTTCAAAAGTTTACATCCCCTTAATATATCATGTTGCCTTCTTGAGCATCAGTGAATGTTTGCAACTTTTGTAATAGTTCTGTATGAGTCCCTCAGTATGCAGATGTTTCTGGAAAAGCAAATAGTGTGCAGGATCTGGAGGATTTTTCTGAAGAACAGTGGGCAGTTTACTTGCTCAGGACAAGCAAGAGACTCATTCATTATCACAAAACACAAGAACAGCCATTGATCACCCAGGTAACACACAGTATTAAGAATCAAGTGTATGTAAACTTTTGAACTGGTTTATTTGTGTAAATTCAGTTATTATTGTGTCTGACTATATGTAAAATAGCTTATTCAGGGCAGTACTAAATCAAAAACAAAATGCAATTTTTATGATCTCTCTTATTTTTAAAAAATTAGTAACATTTTGCAGATTCTGCAATGCGTATGTAAACTTATGACCCCAACTGTATTTATTTAAAATTTATGGAAGGAGTCTCGAGTCTGCGTTTTGTAACAGGCATGGTGCTTTGCAAAGTTTCCCAGCACAGGAAAGTCTTCAGGACAGAGATGTTTATACTTTCTGGTTTCTCAGTAAAGGTACAAGCTGTGTTTTTTGAGAGGGAGAGAGACAGAGAGAGAGAGAGAAAGAGAGAGAGAGAGAGAGAGAGAGAGAAAGGGAGATGCTGTTTATAATGATGACTGTGTATTGCGGCAATAACGTAAGTGACACCAGGAACTAAGCTGTTCTGCTGACATTCCACAAAATGTCAATTCAACACTGAAATCACTGGCAAATCGCTGTGGTATAAGAGGAATACAGACCATGCGGTTACACAAAAATAATCCAGCATAATCCACTTCATGTTACGCCTCATCACACCACCCGGTGTGGATTATTTTCATATAACTGCAGGGACTTACTTACAAAGTGGTCTCAATCACCAACTTGTCAATAAATTAGGCTCTCCTAATATGTGACATTCCCCAGTCTTGTAACTACATACATTTCCTATTAGTTTCACTGTAGTTACTAAATAATAAATTGGGACTTTAAGGGATTGTTGCCAATTTTGTTGTTTTTCTTGGCTCTGTGGGCTTGTAAGTGTGAGCAAGAGTGGAAATTAGTTGTTTTTTCTTTCTTGTCCTGCTTTGTTGATTTGATTTTAGATTTTTTTTCTCCCATTTTAGGAATTGCTATATTCTTATGTGCTTTGGAAAATACAATAGACAGTATAAAAAAGTAATAACATTCCTTTTCACCTGAGAATAGAAACTTGTAGATGATGTGCCACTATCTGAAGAAAACCTTCATTAGATTGTATTGCTGTTATATACAGAACAGTTGACTGATCCCCACTGTGAAGATTGCACACCGAAACATGCAATTGTAGAGTGAAAAACAGTATCTTCCATCCCGAAATCTCTACGACTGTAAGAATAATTTAGCTGCATGCTCCAGCGAGTACTGTCTATAGTGAATGGCGAAGCTTTTTTTGAAAGCAACACCTGGATGTTTAAAAAGTTTAAAGGCCACGCAATTTCCACAGTAGAGACAATTATCCACAGAACATTTTGAAATAAGAAATGAAACAAGAATTTCACATTCCAGATGGCTGTTGCACCCCCTCTTGTGATATATTAGACACAATATGGCATTTTTGTCAATGTGCACCATGCCTCACTGGGACATAATGATGTTAAGTAATAGATTTTTTATTTGCAGTTAACAGTGATTGTATATGGTGCAGAGTGTTAATTTTTTTACTGATAAATCTAATTCCCCAGCCTCTCATGTGTTCTCCTGAACCTCTGGCATTTGAACTCTACTAATTAGACCTGGAGTCTCAGCGTGATGCAGCAAAGCGAATAGGGCATAATGTCAAGACTAATGAAGTCATAAATAACAGACTAGTGCCGGCTGGAGGGACTGAAACCTGAAGAACAGAGGTCAGACTTACCAGAACAGATATAATTAAATTAAAATTAGAGTTCGACACCTTCACAGTGATGCCATTATAGCAACCACAACATGGCAGGCCATGTTTGTTTTATTAGGCATGCTCAGTACAGTGATTTCCAATATCTGGTATTGTGATATGAAACAAAACAGGCTGTTAAAAGGGTGTAGGTACGGTTATGGTTAGTAATTTGTTTTAGAATGACCAATTAAAATGTTAACAGCAGACACTTTAAAGGAAAAGTCCACCATTAAATACAGTATGTTTAAAGTAAAATATTTGTAATTCTTGTGCAAATTTGTTGGTTAGTGCTTTACTTTCGTTCCTGTAGAGTCCGTGGGCGAGTGCCACACTGACGTCACAGTGGGACATTGTTAGGGATGTTACAATGTCAATTAATAGGAGGGGGGAAAATCAGCAATTTCAAACATATGTGAACTCTCAGGTTTCACTGTTGGGTCCAAAAAACAACTGAGCAAAGTTTTCACTCACTCACTCACTCACTCACTCACTCACCATTTTCCAGAGATGTTCAATGTCATATTAATGAGAAATCCTATGTAGAAGTAGTGTAGACATTAAACATTGGACTCAAAGATCCAAAATGCAGCCATACAACACAGTTACTCTGAGACAGCAGCGACTCGACTTGGCAATTTAGTGGTCTATGAGATGACAAGCATGATAGCATAGATAGCAGTATCAGTATCAGTAGCTTTGGAAACTTACACTGCCAATAGTATGTGGACACCTGACCATCAACATCCTACTCTAGATTTAGTCCCCCTTTGCTATTATAATAAACTCCCCTCTTCTGGGAAGGCTTTCCACTAGATTTTAGAGTGTAGCTGCGGGGATTTGCCCATTCAACCACAAGAGAATTCGTGAGGTTGGACACTGATGTTGAGTGAAAAGTCCTAGTGTGCAGTCAGCATTTCAGTTCATCCCATAGGTGAATTGGGTTGAGATCAGTTCCAGTGTTGAGGTCAGTTCTTTTAGTTAGAGTGAAGGGAAATTGTAATGCTACAGCATGCAGAGACATTCTAGACAACTGTGTGCTTCCATCTTTGTAGCAACAGTTGGGGGAAAGCCCACATATGGCTGTGATGGTCAAGTGTCCAGAAACTTTTGGCCACATAGTGTATATGTTTAAGAAGCGTGTACAGATAAGGAGGTGAAAGAGCTGGACAGACTAAATGACTAAAGCACTGCTGCATCACTCGCTTTAGACAATAAAACAAGGGCTATATCTCACTACACCACTATCAGTGAGTAGTCAGATTTTCCTTTTTCTTCCTTTAGACACTGATACTTGTATGTAAGTTGGAGACTTAATTGGACTTTATTGTCACAGAGCCTACCAGAATAATTTGCTCCTATTAGTCAGAAAACATTCTTATTTAGAGTGATGCATTTAGCTAATATTTGTCTAATGACATGTCTAAATACTTCAGCAACAAAGATGGTGAATTAAAAACAATCTATTTACAAAATGATCGAGCAAGCAATGCAACATGACAAACTATTTTGATGATGGAAGAAATGAATTAGTCAACATTGGCAAAATGGAACTTGGTAGTAAGCATAGTTTCATGGAAACTGCATCTCTGCTAAAGAATAAAGCAGCAGATAATATCTCGAAAGACAATGCTGAATATTGTTCCCGGAACAGTGAGCTGGTGTATACTAGCACTAGTACAGATGCAAAATGGAAAGAAACAGATTTTGAAGTATATGGACTGGAATATACTGTATATTGCATAATTGCTTTGTTAAAATTGTTCTTTGAGACGTAATTTGGCTTGTTTTCCCATACGTTCTTGTTTTAGCTAGACTATGTTCAATATTTGCTTTACAGATGATTACGGACTTCTCTGGACTTCTTCTACTGCCAAGAAAGGAGGCCATTATTTTTTTGCTGACTTTTGGGTTTCTCACCAAGGGAACATTTCCTCTTCTAATAGATGCTCCCATGCACTCAGTTCCAGTTTCCCAGGTCAAGCACCTCTGCCCTCAGCAAATACAGATTTGTGTGTCTCCTTCTTATTCTGAGTTGTATACATATTGTATGTATCATCTCAACCAAAGCATGAATTATAGCCTTAATATGCCATAAGCACTTGAACACACATTTTCAGCCTTTGGAAGATTCTAGCAGAATATGTATCTAGACAAGTGCATGATTATTGTCAGTGTGAACTGTCCAGACACCCAGGAGTTACAGAATTGTCCAAGTTGGAATTAAACCTATAGAATTAGTATGGATTTTACAAGCCGAGTGCAAATGTAACACAATACAATATCTTAACAATCACAATCAATCATACTGTGAGTTGTTAGGTGTCATAATAAAGCAAATGAACTCATTCAGACATTCAGACAAGGAGCTCTGACATTATTTTCATATGTTTGGTATTTAATCTCATATGCTGGAAAGAGGAGAAGAAAGCAGTGCCAGCAATGTACACAATTATTCTTAAAAGAAACAAGGGTTATCTTGTATCCTCTGCACCTCAATTTAAATAATGCATGCACCACTGCACCATTCGTTTGAAATGAATATCACTTGTTTGTAAATGTAGAAACAAATGCAAATGTAGATTTCGTATTTGTGCTCCTGTTTCAGTCAGCGTAGAAGTAAGGTCACCTTGTAGATTTACTTGACTATGAAGATATGAAAATAAAATAACATTAAAAGAACAAGATCTAATTATGTTGAAAGGGTCATCTTACAAAATAATACGAACACGTGGAATAATATAAGGAATATCACATCAGTCGCCGTTATCTCTCCTTGGGGAGTGTAATGATATTGTCTGGACAGTTAAAGTGGCAGAGGAGGAAGTCATCTGGATGTTGCTTATGCCTCCAAGGTTGCCAGATTTTTCTTGAGTAGAGGTGGCCAAGAAAACTTCTAGACCACTGTCTTTAAACACAAGCACTTGCCTTTAAGCCAGAAAAATGTGAATTGAAGAAGCAGATCATGTTCTTTTGCTGTCAACTTCAGTATAACGTACAAAAAAGCAAGAGACAATGATGTAGATGATGGCAAGTCCTAGCTGTAAGTATCACATTAATCACTTTTAATTGAACAATTGAACAATATTGCACTGGACCTAATACTGCTCCTCAGTGGAGCTGATAATATACAAAAAAAAAACTGCCATAATTTCAGGGTTTCAGAATTGCACGTAACTGAGACATACCTCTATTTTCGGCAAACTCCAACCCACACACAACTCTCACTAATAGACTGAGTAGCATTTAAGTTCATAGTTATGTCTGAGGTCTGAATACCATCCATCCATTTTCACTTCTATCGCTTATCCTACATAGGATTGTGGGGAGCCTATCCCAGGTAACTTGGGGCACAAGATGGGGGACACCCTGGACAGGGTGCCAACCCATTGCAGGGCACAATCACACACACTTAAGCACCTATTCACACACTACAGATAATTTGGAAATGCCAATCAGCCTACAATGCATGTCTTTGGACTGGGGGAGGAAACCGGACTACCCGGAGGAAACCCCAAAGCACGGGGAGAACATGCAAGCTCCACGCACACAGGGCGGAGGTGAGATTCAAACCCCCAATGCTGGAGGTGTGAGGCAACAGTGCTAACCACTAAGCCACCATGCCCCCCAGGTCTACATACTGATGAGCAATATTTTGGTATTAACTCCAGATTATGCACACTTAACTCACCTCGGTTCAATATGTCACTGAATATAGCCTCAAATATCGATTTAACACACACAGCTGGGACAAAAAAAATGCCGTACAAACTACACTGTGGTTATTGCTAGTGCTCCAGGCATGAGCATAAGGATGTAAAACGTTCATTTGGTCTATTTACTTAATGCCCCCCTGAGATGGCAGACTGTTGGCATTAGAGCCAGTTTAGCCTTGAACATGTTTGTGCAACAAACCGTGACTCCATGCTGTGTAGGCCATGGTGGTCTGTTAAGAAATGCAAACATTTGTTATTTTCTAAAGAGGCTTGTTGCTAATCTCTTAAAATGCCAGATTAAGTTCTGCAGAAGCTGAGTTAATGTTGTGTTTTACAATCTTCAATTCCCATCCCATCTACTGGAGTCTTGGAAAACACATCAGGACTTCTGCATATGCCAAACTCAGAGGAGAGAGAGCGATAGAGGGAGGGAAGTATTGGGGTAAGAGTAAGGAGCAGGCTGAAGGAGGGATCAAATGGTAGCAGGGAAAGTAGGTTGCCATCATTACCCTTAGTGAGAGGAGGTGTTGACCATGATTAACGCTGAAGTTTAGGGGCAGCCATCTGGAAAGTAATCCCTGGCCTGACATCTGCTTGAGAGAGAAAGGGAGAGAGAGACCTGGAGAGAGAAAGCCTGCTCCTTGGAATGCTGAGGTGAACAGAAGCAATGGAATATAAATTATGAATCCAGCAATATTCCTCTGCATTCTGCAGCCCTCCTGCAGTGTGTTAGACACACGCCATACACACCAGAGGTGTCAGTCCAGTCTTACTTCTAAGTTCAGCCTTACAGGTTGGTTCCTCTTTTTTTTTCCGAGGGTTCGCAGGAATAATGGAAATGACAAGAGGAAAAGATGGAGGAAAGGCAATCTAAATGAAAACAGGTGTCTGTTTAACACCTATCGCCAGGGCACAGCTTTGATATATTGGATTTTTATGAGTTCACTAAAAAAGATGGTGGAAATCATTTTCTTCCTTCCTCTGGCATGTTTAGTGGCAAACTGAATCACTTCCCACAGTACACACTAGAACAAAAATTCATAAGACATGCAAACGTGGGCTCAGAAGAAATGGTGTGACTCTAAAATAGGTGATAGTTAGAAATAATTAAACCTCTCAGACTGAATTCCTCATAATGTAATTGATTACAGTTACTGGCAATCATGGTAGCTAATGCAGTGAGTATTAAATTCAGTCTGGAGTAAAGGTTCTTAGTCAGATTAAGGAAAGGCCCTGCTTTAATGGCTTTAATGTACAGACTAAACCATCTAGACTACAATGATGCTTATTGTATATCGTATGCATATTATTATAGTACATAACTGCTAGGAAGTAGATAATGTATGATCTGAAGCTCAATAATCTTTTAAGTGAAGTTTGACATTGTAACTTAATCAAGCATTTGTCCATTTAAGGAAAGAAATGTGACATTTAGTAGGTTAGAATCTGAACATTGGCAGATTATCTCCAATCCAAAATGTTACAAACCTAAGATCAATATAAAAGGCATATTTTCTACCCATTAAATATTCAAGGTAAGCATAATGTCAATCTATAATGGCTAATATCTTTATATTCAGTACCTCAGAGACAAGGAGCATATGTTTCTGTTTTGTTTTGTCATGTTCAGGCTGTCCATCAGTGCTGCTGCTCCAGCACTCCCTCTCACAGCTGCTGATGGCCAGCTTGGACTCCACACAGGTCTGACCGGCTGCTAATGGACCAGTCCAACCCACTGTACCATTCAGCTCTCAAATGAGGCATGACTGCACACCATGATGCTTTAAGAGCACTCAGCAGTGGCAGAGATTTAGCTTATTTGTGCACAACTTACTGAGCACATGCATGCATGCACACACTTTCATGGGTTAGCCTGCATGATGCCATATGAATAATACAGAATTTCTGGCCAGCCATCACCCCACTGTGTGCGCTGTAATCCATTACATTATTCCCAAGACCATATGCTGTAATACTGTTTAAGGCACTGGTGTCTGATCTTATCTGCACAGAGCCTGGTGGCTGCAGGTTTTCATCCTAGCTGAGCAGGAGTACACATGATACAGCTCATCAGTCATTTGAAACAGGTGTGCTGTTGCTGCTGGGGTGGAATCAAAACCCACAGCTGCACATCCACCTCTAGCTTAAAGGGATACTCCCATGTTTTTTCAGCCTTATCTGTATCTACTGCATCTGTGTCATATATGCAATTACCAAAATCACGTTTCCCTGGGCCTGTACAATATAATAATGACAATTATCAACATCAAGCAGGGGCATTTACAGTATATATCAGCCCACTAAAGAGAGAGGAAATCTTGGGACTATTTTATCTTACATTTTTGATGACTGGTATAGGGTAAATTAAACAGTTAAAGGTGTTGGTTGATAAAAGCTAAATGGTCTAATTTTTTATTCATTTTTTTTCTTTCTTTCTTTCTTTCTTTCTATAAATATATTATAAATATTTATTACACCAAATAATCCTTTTTAGGGTATTTCGAAAATTAATTATCAGAAAATATTATAATTATTCATTAAATAATTGATATCAATATTCAATGATATTGGAAGGATATATTGTGGTAGCATTCTTGACCACATAGCTCATCCCTACGTTTCCATGTTCTGAGGGGGGAAAAATACAGAAACCAATTTGAATTTCACTTATACTGGAAGTCTAAGGGCAGTTATTGTCAATTAAATAAACATTTAAAATATAACTATAACACAAACACTCTGTCAGTAAAGATATTATGTATTATCCAGCTTTTCAACACTGAAACAATACAGTAAATAGTAACTTAGCTGCTCAGTAGTTACAGCAGTACCCATGTGTGATCAGGCCAAAACAAAGGGAATTCCATGTTTAAATGTTGATGGTAACACATAAGCAGGTAAAACGGTTACTGAAGTGACTGAAAGAGTGAGTAATTGTAAGCTACAGACTGTTGGAGTATTCCTTCAAGATAGAGGTGTCCACATAGGGCTGGTGTGGCTGCAGGTTTTCATTCCAGCCAAGCAGAAGCATACATGATACAGCTCATCATTTAAAGACATATAGAATCAGGTGTACTCCTGCATGATTGAAATGAAACGAAACGAAAAACTGGCCCTTTGTGGTTATGATTTGAGATCCCTGACTAACGTTCTTCAATAAACTAAGCTCTGTAACCTGCCTAAAACATTTGGATTTCTGTGCTCTGGCTACATGTTTTCCCACCATAGTTTCACAGTTTCATGCCATGAGGTGCGATTTGGCCAGAGTGGCAACTGGGATGCTTAGAAACCTTAATGCCCCTTAACTATGAGTATCAGGTATAAATCCAGCAGGTGTAAATCTGACAGGCAGCAGGTTGGATGTTAATGTGAATGAGATGAGACAGATGTAGTGAAACATACTCAGACTTTCCACATACGAGGATCAGCATTTCCCATGGTACCACACTGTCTGTTCAGCATTAAGTTCCTTCCTTAGTGCGAGATCAGAGAACTGCCAAGATATCACACTGTGTACATGGTTCTGCAGAATGATTTCAGCTGAGATGGATGGGAATGAGGCTTTTTAGTTCCCTGAACCATTTCTGTGGCTGATATGGCGATTCACTGATATGCTTCCCATCGTTCAGCTTTCTTTTGGAGTGTGGCAAGAGATACAGCCAGAAGGAGGTAGAGAGACACATTTCCGACAACATCTAAATTCTAACTGTATCTGTGCTTTATAAGGCATATAATACACTGTTAATGGCACAATGTAGACAGGGACAGAGAAGAATTCAGTTTCCCACTAGTTGCTTGAATGCCTTGTAGAGGTGATGAATGTTTCCCATAATCTCCCCCCTCTGATTCAGGATAAAAGCTAAGGAGAAAAGCATTAGTGCACCACCATTTTTTTTTTGCCCAGCATGGCATGCCTAAATCAAATCAATAAGCAGCCACTTGAAAAACCTTGTTATCTAAATGAGAAATGAGCAAATAGCTCGAGAGCCTTGGCAAGGCACTCTTTAAAAGCCCACTGAGCTAGGTGATCAGCGAGCTCATTTGTAACTCCATTTTTCCTATCTTGGAGGCTAATTGACAGGAAAAAGTTTATAAAGGAGAGCTAGACCCTGTATCTATATGGCTGACAATGTCGATGAGAGAGGAAGAGCTCGGACAGATGAGGAGGGAAGAACTGTGAATATTTAGTATTATGACACAAGGCATCAATAACTTTTCAAGGTACAGTTTATCCCTCCCCTCACCGCTTCAGATGAAGTCTTTACATAATTAAGTTGCATTAAAGAACCTCGAGAACAGCTCCATTTTCTCTTTCTACTTGCTAATTAAGATTTATGGCAGGCAGCATTGAATTATGGATGATTTACATATTGAAATGGGCAGGCTGCCACTCTTATAGGGAGAGAGAAAGAGAGGAGGAGAGAGCAAGTGTGTGTGTGTGTGTGTGTGTGTGAGAGAGAGAGAGAGAGAGAGAGAAAATGAGAGACTGGGTCTGCATGTCAACTTCAAGCATATGGTGATACACTTAAAATTATGAGGATCTACTGCTACTTAGACATCATCGCTTACATTTGTTTACAAAATGTGATAACTGCTTTATTAACAAATGACAGCTTTCTTAGTTTCCATTCAACTGACGACTGTTTTAAACATTTAGGGGGGCTACATGAGAAGAAGCATGCTTTATTACTGCATCCACCTGTAATTCTGAAAAACACAGACACAGCAGCAGTTTGAAACTGTGGAAATCAATCAAGAGTGCTGGGAGCGAGCATGACATACAGCTAGATAGTGTGTGATCATACTGGCCTACACAGGTTACCTTTAATCATCCTCAAGCTCTTGGTGCTATTCAGTAGCTCTAAGCGCTCAACTGCTTTTGATATACTGTAGACATATCCACTGCTCTTCTCTCGCCTCTAATTCAGTTTGCAGTCTCCAGTTTGGGAATTGATTGCTAGGTTTAGCCCCTCAAATTGGTGTCTGGAGAGACGGGTCTACAAACTAGTCTGAAAAAGTGCACATTGAATCCAAAACTAAAGGGGGAGAAATGGGAAATGGAATCGAATGGAAATGGGTGGAGGCTGACCTCCACTGATGTTAAAGGGCATGGTGCAGTCCTCCCCTCAGCTCCACTCAACATTTCTCATTCATCATCAGGTCACCTCTAGGCATGATGGACAGGTGGGTAAGGGCACACCCTTTCCAGCAGGACTGGAAATAAGTGTAGAAGTTGTGTTGCTTTAATACAAACTGGTGAATGTATAAAGGCAGGAGAAGAGGTGTGTGTGTATGTATGTTTGTGTGTGTGTGTGTGAGTTTGTGTGTGTCAGGGGAGAACTGCATGCAAGGGAGTGAAAGTGGAGTTGAGCACGGCTCTGAATATGCATAACGAATTTAGCTTCTGTCAGTGAATGAATGCGAAAGTGTGAGAACAGCACAAGGTTCCCCTCCCACCCCAACACCACTGCTCTCTCTCACGCTGTCTCCGTGTTAGACATTCACTACCGTTGCTAATCGATGATTCAGATTCTCTCAGACCTGACCACCTCTATTCCCAGGAGGACACAGGGCTGCGTGCACCAACTAACTCTCATTCCAGATGGATGTCATTTCAGTACTCTGATCCCTCTTGCTCAGAAGTGAATGCAAGCGCAGAATGCTTCTATTACTAACATACGTCTTTGTAAATCAATAGAAGAGCTTCTAGGTGAGAACTGTGCTACAATGTATGCTTGAGTGATAGAGCTTTGAGGAAAGGTCATTTGAAGAGCATCACTGTCTGAAGAAGAGAAATTGTTGATGAATTAGTGATGGAGGTGTTCTATCTGACAGCCATGCACACACACACACACACACACACACAGCCTTTAACCAATCTAGCACCAGATCCTGTCAGAGTATTCCCTCTTGTGATGAGTTGACACCACAGACTGCCCCTTTTCTATTCCTCTGCTTTTACCCCCCAACTCTGTTGACATGCAGTTAATGGTAGCAGATATGTAGATTTAATATTTAATCAGTCATGAAGGTTATGGGAAAGGCAAGATGTCTGTTTTGGTATGCATGTATTTTTCATATTTTTGTCTTTCTGTATGTGCATGTGAAAAATAGAAGGCAAGGTTAGAGAAAGAGAGAACAGAAGATGAGAACTGTTACTAAAAGCTACCTGTATAAAATCTACATTTGGACTGGCTTAATTGTCTTGCCTGAGCTGTGTCCTATCAACTTAAGAGAGCAGTGATGTATACAGGGTAGTTATAATGCTGTTGTCAATTGTGCAGTGAGGCATCTCCAGCTAGTGAGAATGGACTCACAGTAGCTAATTTTGAGAAAACATCCATGCCTCTTCAATGACAAGCTCAAGGTTGCATGATAATGCAACTGACTCCAGGTTCAGACTTCATGCCTGCATCTTATTAGTTACACAGACTTGATTTCCCAACTTCATGCTGCTGGATAAATGGAATGCAGCTGTGGAAATCAACACTGCTTACCTGGTAAGGGACTATATTTCAAACTCACTTGGCAAAATTACTATTGGGTTGAATTAGCACTTACATTCATTCATTCATTTGTTCATTCATTCATTCATTCATTCAATCATTCATTCAGTAACTGTTTTATCTTGGTCAGGGTTGCGGTAGATCCAGAGCCAGTGCCGGAAACACTAGTAGCAAGGTGGGAGAATTCACCCTAGATGGGATCCCAGTCCATCGCAGGAAACTATCCATACTTTCCCACCTATGGGCAATTTAGCATAGCTATTCTGTCTATGTTCTCCATGTTTTGGACAGTGGGAGGCAACCAGAGTACCTAGAGGAAAGCCACGTGAACACAGGGAGAACATGCAAATCACCATGTAGAGGTATCCTGATCTCAGGATCAAACCCTGACCCTGGAGATACGAGGCAGCAATATGAGGTGGCAATGTTCCCCATTGGGCATGAGGCTGGAATGGAATCCCAGTCCATCGCAGGGTACTGTGGACACACATTCAGGGGCAATTTAGAGTTACTAATTCACCTACTGGCATGTTTTTAGAGGTAGGAGGAAACTGGAGAACCCAGAGGAAACCCATGCAGGCACAGGGAGAACATGTGAAATTCTACACAAACAGTAAATCGAGCTCAGGACTGACCTAGGGACCCTGGATCTGTGAGGCGCCAACGCAACCTGCTACACCACTGTTCCACCCACCAATCATTTCCTTCTACCATAGAAATATGAAAAGGGAAGTTTTTTTTTGTGCATGCTGCTCACAACCAACCTGCTTGGCTCCCCTCAATACCACTGGAAAATTATCCACTATTTAGATATCATTGCAGCATTTATGATGAACAAGAGACTTGTAGAGACTAGCAGGGACCAAAATATCATGTCACTATAAATCTCTACTTCCTCATCCATGTGTCCCAAACATAACTTAGAATATTGTGGCATGATTAAAGACGTCTGTCTTCTATAAAATGGATTAAATGCTGCCCCTTTTCATGCCAACAGAAAGCCTCAGAGGAGACTCAAACTAGCTCAATAAAAGTTATAACTTGTGTGATCTCATTACCTTATTTCTCCTGCAGGCACACACAAAAATCAGTCGCCTTAGTTCCTCACAAGAAAAGCCTGGGATTAATAGCACTCACTTGCCTTTGCTTTGAAGAGAGCCTGAGATGTGCAGGCTTGGTTTTTAATGTGAGTCCAATGGAGGATGCTTACTCATGCTCACCACTCCTCCCGAGGAGAAACCAGCTCTCCCTCTGGTTGGATTCTACCAAAACTCTCACAACCCAGTTTATTCTCAAGTCTTCCAGCACTGTGCAATCTTTAAACATGTATCAGTCCCTTGTGCCCACACCAGGAACTTGTCAGCTGCTACAGCCAGCACCTAGGCTGACAGATTTGGCACAGTGTTATTTCCCCAGTTATTTCCCCATGTGAAAGGTATGGGGAGCTGGAGGATGGCTAAAAATCCAACAGAGATGGTTGGTGGAGGTCATGTCCTCATTCAAATGCTACATCACAGCTATAATCCCAAGTGTGACGCACATCATCTGGCTCATTGAACAGCACAGCCTGATGGACTTGAAGACAGAACATGCAAATCTGTCCATCGGCATGACAGCAGAGCCACTTGAGAATGTCAATATTTGTTTGGAGGATTTGCATGTGAACATCCATGTTTCATCAAATCCCCTCTATACTTTTGTTGGAATAACAGCTGAGAACACAAGCCAGCTTTTTAGCTCCATAATAAAGTCAGCCATGCTTGCTTGGCTGTTATCTGGCTGAGGACAATTCTCTGTGTCTTGCATTTGTATCAATTCAAAGGCAGAACAATGTGAATGACTGCATCTTATTGTAAACAAATGAAAGCCTTCCTACTTCTTCTCCTACCTGCCTTTCATTTCAATGAAATTAGTTTTGCTTTGAGTCCTGACAAAAAAGACTAATTCTTTCATCTGTCTCATGTGAGTCTAAGCTTCCAATGGCTCAGAGTCTGTCTGAAGCTGAACAAAACCAAAATGAGCAAGAAATCCATCTGGCCACATAATCAATTAATGTTATTGACTTTTCTGTCTTTAAACATAAAATATGTTTTTTGCAAATAATGAGTATCCTACCGTTGGACTGTGGTATGGATGGAACCACCTACCATTAGATTTAATTATTTATTTTATTTATTTATTTCAGAAAGCTTGCCAGAATGGTTCACTGGGCATCTGAGCAGGAGTTTTTTTTTTTACTTTCACGGAAATGTGAGTGGCCATGCAGTATATGGCCAAAAGTTTGTGGACACTTGACCATCTCACCCCTGTGTGGTCCTTCCCCAAACTGTTGCCACAAAGTTTGAAGCACACAATTCTCTAAAATATGTTTGTATGCTGTAGAATTAAGTAGTCTCCTTTGCTGGAACTAAGGGGCCAAAACATGTTTCAGTACAGCAGTGCCCCTGTGCACACAGGGAAGTCCATAAAGACACAGTTTGCCGAGGTTGGTGAGGAAGAACTTGAGTGGACTGCACAGAGCCCTGACCCCCAACCTCACTGAACACTTTTGGGATGAACTGGAATGCAGACTGCACCCCAGGCCTCCTCACCCAACATCAGTGTCTGACCACACTAATGCTTTTGTGGCTGAATGGGCAAATCCCCACAACCACGCTCCAAAATCTAGTGGAAATCATTCACAGAAGAGTGGAGGTTTTTATTACAGCAAAGGGGGACTAATCTGAAATGGGATGTAAAATAAAAAAAGCATATATGGGTGTGATTGGTAAGGTACATACTTTTGGCAATGTAGCGTATGTACGAAGCTTGTGCATTGCTGCATGATGCATTTACATAGTAACTGCCTGGTCAGGATAATGGTGCTTTAAATCGGGCTACCAGTTTGTTTACATTTTGGGAAAAACAACCAACTAAATTTGTTACAGGTGGGAAAAGACAAAAATAAAATCTGCTCAAGCAGGATTACCAAAAAAAAAAAAACAAGTCCCTGCGCACATCTCTAGTTGAGACCAATTATGAACTTGGAGTGATGAACTATGAGAGCCAGAATTCCCAGGCAGTGCAGGCATATCTACCTCTGGGTTTCCCAGTGTTTACAGTGTTTTTTGGGGCAATGTTGGCTATAAAAACCCTTCCGATTTTGGCAACACCTATTTCGGGTTTATATCTGAATACAGATACAAATATTTTGAGCAGTAAACAGATTCAGATAGTGTCATTGCATCACACCCCTAGTCTATGGATTCCATCAGATGGTGAGCATGTGGTGGAACTTGTAGATTTATGTTCATTTTACATTACAGTGCCTTCTACTCATCTGTGCTATGTTCATCAAGAAGCTTTTCATTTATCTTCTACTTCTGTTCTAGCTATTCTATTCTATACTATAACAATCAGAGCAAGGAATTTCAACACACATTTTCCACTGTCATAATTATAAATGCAGCTAATTAATGCTATTCTTAAACCTAAATGTAAACCCTAACCTTTACCTCAGTAACCAAAAGGAAATGTTTTCTCTCTCTCTCTCTCTCTCTCTCTCTCCCACACACACACACACACACACACACACACACATGCGTGCACGCATACACACACCAACCACCTCCTTTTCCTTTTCAATTCCCTGCCCACCTTGCAGTGTAGGGGTGAAAGGGATGGGTTGGGGGAGCTAGACAGGGAAATGAATTTCTATTGAAGTTGAAATGAGAGCTGTGCCACAGAAAAGGGACTTACCTGTGACTTTGATGCTAAGATGGTGCTTTAATAACTTTTTACACACAGAGCAAGGAGAAAGGGGGGAGAATGAAGCACCCACACCCACACTGCCCTGGCTACACCTCCCTGTCTCTAAAATATAGCATGAATGCAAATAGTAACTAATCAGATATTTATGTGACCGTTCTGAGGGTTCAGAGCAGAAATTGATCGTTGCTTTAAAACATCAGGAATCCCAAAGATGTCCACATGTGGGACAAGCTTTTGTCATTATCTGTTTGTTTTGTGAATCTCATCTCAACCTTGAAGAAATCCTCATTGTTGCATGTCAAGACTATGTATTGACAATTTCAGAGGATTTATTTTATCTGTGCACTTCAGGGGCATGTCCAGCTTACACTGTTGTTTTTTCTGTCTTTGGCTTGCATTTTAAATCTCTCCATATCACCCTGACTATCTCTGTGCTAATTCCTCCCAAAGGATGTGATCAGGTTGAGTCAATACATTATTGCTTGTGGTCTTAAAGATGATCAGTGTACCATCTTCTTCTTCTTCTCCTTTGCTAGTATTTTGGTGCTTTGTTCTTCGTATGTCCTCCACATATCCTCCATTTTGTACTATAGGATTTATATCTAACCCTGTTCATCTTGTTCTATGTGTGCAGCACCACTACCCAAGTCCTTAGTAACTTAGAAACTAGGAACTAGGAGTGTGTGCACTTTTATTACCTGTCTTAGGCACTGTCTGGATCTACTATCTTTTCTTTAGTTATGACAGCAGATAGTGTGGAGCTCTGTTTTGTTTGGGGCCAGGCTTCATCTGAGCAGTGTGTATGTTATTAGCATTGAAGATGGACACCAGCTAATTAGATGTTATCAGAAGCTGCATTGCAGGAGCCCCATTACAGATCTGCCTGACACAGCCGCTCTTCACTGCTAATAACCGTGCTCATCCAAACCAAATTAAAACTGAAAGGCCTGTAGAACTGCAAGGGTCTCTGAAGACATGCCACTGAAAAGCAAGAACTCTAAAGCTTTGCTTACACAATCACCTCAGATTTGCATTAGCTGCACGGAGGTACCAGAGGAACCTTTCTGTTCAGGCCTGGGAAAAGAATGATGCTTCACATGAAGACCACCTGTCGTGTTCATTATTAGCTGCTATTCAGTGTAGAAATATCATGGTTGTCTGGAAGTGTCAGCGAATATGTATGAAATTGTGAACACAGCATTTTATTTTGTGTACAATGCTTCATAAACTACAGCTGTGTGCAAAGATTTGCATATTCTTACTTGATAATGAAAGTAATGCACTTTATTGATAGATTATACAGGTAGGTGTTTTTCATCATCAAGTCAAAATAAGATATTAAGATCATGGATCGTGAAATAATCAAAATTACTGGTGATCAGTCAGAATAGCTGTATTGATTTGAAGTTACTTCACTCTAAATGGAAAAGTGGACCCAAACCATGGCAGCAAAATGCCCCCCACAGCTACTGATTTTTTCTTGAATTTGTTGTGTGGCTGTATGTGTAGTTGATGGTTGATACGTGGGGAGTTGAGGCTTATGCTGATGGGCTGGACGAGGTAAAATAGCTGCAGGCTATTCAGTACTGTACGTCCCAGTGCCTGAGGCTAAAAGATCCTAAAGCAGCTCTAACATTCCAGTCCATACTTCTGCCATGCTTATTCTGTAATATTAACTACGTCTCTCTCTCTCTCTCTCTCTCATTGTGCCAGTACCTTACAGCAGCTGTACATATGCCATTTGGTTCTTTGCAGTAGTGAAAACTGCCTGGAGAAACAGGACAGACCGCCTCAATGAAATCAAGGTCAAAGCCACAGAATGAAATTACATTCATGTAAAGCAGCGACGAAAATCAGGGACGGCTGTTTCTACTGCTGTAGCAAGTATAGCAGAAAAATGTTCTATGTATAAAACCATTGATTTTTTCCTCCCTTTTTCTTTTCTAGACATAAAAGTGAAAAGGGGGAAAAAAAAACTGTTTGTCCTCATGATTTGACAGGCTTTTTTTTTTAAAATAAAGAACTTTATTTTCACCTTGAAATAGATTGTTTTTTTATAGTGTCAAAGATTATTACTCAGATCCTTTACTGAAAAGATCTTTTATATAAATCATTATCAACATCATTATTTTTATAGAAATTATTATATCTACACCATTATCATTATGAAATTATTTTAAGAGTCACTAATAATAACAAGCAAACACCCGATCAGCCTCTATATTTGTGTAGATCTACTTATATACTTGAATATACCTACTTATGGAACAACTTTGAATTAAAAGAAATATTTTATAATGTTAAAAATTATAAGGTTAAAATGGGAAATGACTCACTTTGATTATCATTATCATCCATATCAGTCATCCACCTGAGGTAAACGTCACTCACAGCATTTAAAACATGAGACTCATCATCGTCTCTTCACTCTACTGATCTCCATTCATGCCAACATTGGTGCATGAAATGTCATGGATTAATTCAGAGTTTCACCAATTTCAAAGTCACTAAATTTATGGTTAATGTGTTTTTATCAGGTAAGTTAAACATTTTAAAGCCACTGTCATCTGTACAGAGTGTGTAAGTGCTCTTCTCTCTTTTAACGATGGCACAGGAGCACCACGAACATTTGTTCGGCGCAATGATACAAGAAATCTGATCAAGTAGATCAGTGGAGTCTGCAGGGGTAATGAAGAGCCTGGAGCATCAGTCTGCATGTTCTTCCCCCAGATGTGTACATGAGATGTTTTCTGTTCTAATCAGAGGATGAAGGGAGTTAGTAGAACTCTCTGTAATTGGCTCTGATAAGGGCTTAAAGCAAACACACTCAGAGCTGGCCTAATATCTGACAGTAAAGAGAAAGGCTGTGTTTTTGCCATACTTTCTTCCTAGTGCACTGCAAAAACATTAGAATCTCATCATCTTTGAAATGGTTGCTGAGCTTATTAAATCACAACGCCTTCACAGAGCTCAGTTACATTGGATTTACCCAGATCAACACCCCTTTATTTTTCACACCTATTCTTGCCCACTAAGTAGCCAAAAGCTTCAAGCTATCATGCGTATTTAACATGGCTATTTCTAGCATATGACAAACAACTCTATGAAAATAGAAAATAGTCTTAATCAAATAATTGCATTATTTGAATGTTTAAGTAAGAGGTAATCTGGACACTGTCTGACTGGCTAAATTCTACAAGTGGAGTTATAAAAGGAGTTGATCCAATGTCAGTGCCACAAACGCTGCCACTACAATGCAGGAAATAATTTAACCTGCCCTAGTGCGAAAAATTTTGACCCAACCAACACGCAGTACATTTCCCAACAATACCCTCAGCACTGGCCTACGAATGAAACTCCTCAAGGGCACCCTAAATGTGAAGGCCATGTAATGCTGAAACGCTCAAGTTCTCCAAACTTCATTAAACCCATATTGTTTTTCATCCAGTTACAAAAACAGCTCTGGTTATAACCTTATATGGCCAGTCTTCTCAAGTGGCTAGTCTACCTTTTCGCCTGAGGGCTGCGGGAGCGCTTCGATTTCCCGTTCTTTTGTGGTATTAGTTGCATTTGAGTGGTGTAGAGAAAAGCAAATCCATGAGGGAAGTGGTCTAGAGCCCAAAAACGGGTAGTGCATCTAAAATCAAAGTGTAGTTTCTTAACTGCACATGACCACATTTCTCTAAATGATTTTATTTGTCTTGTACACTAATGTACCTTTCAGTGATTGTCATTCCTTTTTTTAAGTCTTTTGAATGAATGTGTGGACGGAGGTAAATTTTTCATGTGCTTTTCTGGTTATCGGCTATGTCTTACATCTAGATCCTCTATCTTTATTTGCAGTAGTCTCCTCCCTTTCTTTACCATTTTCTGCTACTTTTTTGGCCTCTAAACTGCCAGAACACATGGAAGCAAAATAGTTTCATTGCTATATTTTGACAAATGAAGAGCCTCTGCTTACATCAGAATTGTTTCTAAGTGTGAGTTGTTCAGTTTGCTGTCGTGTTTGATTGTACTCATTGCCATGTGATTAAACTTAGTGAAGCCATAACTCACTAGGTTCAATCAGGTGCAGAACCACATTTTGTCAAGTCTTATCTGAGAAGAGGAGAGCAGGCTCAGTCAGCAGTAGAGCCCTTGTCCAGAGTTGTATTAATCCCCTCTCTTCTTGGAAAGCTAGCAGAGGTGATGTACTTGAATGAATGGTCCGGTTTGAGGGGATCTAGCAACAAGCTCAAATCTTCCTCCTCCTCTTCTTCCTCAGATAACACAGCTCTCTCTCTCTCTCTCTCTCTCTCTCTCTCTCTCTCTCTGACAGATGGCACTCAGAGAATCTGCACTAATCAGCATAATCAGCATGGCAACTCCTCACTGAATTAAGGGAGACACATTTGCACGCACACCACTCTTCAGCAGTTTTTTTTTTTTTTTGCCCTTTCACAGGCTGTACAGTCACATCTATCAAAAGTACCCATCTGTCTTGTTGATTCAAATTCATGCTCTCATTACAAGGAGACACTGCAATACATGTATGTGTGGAGGGGTCAAGAAAGGTAAAACAGTATGGCTCAACTAAAGAAGGGGCCTAAACAGTGGATGCAGCATCTCAACCTACCATGGAAATAGGTGGGGGTCGCCATATTATTCTCCTAGTGGTTTGCATTCAGAGCAACCATTTTACCAAATCAGAAAATGATCCCCTCCTGGAATGGTGTCTTGGGGCTATGGTTTACATTAATGAAAAAAGATTACATCTCGAATTAAAAACCACTCAGTCCCAGCCAATGCATCAGGCTGGTGTTAACTGAGGCTTTTAATAACCCCTCTTCCTTCATGTAGGCAATTTATGCACATCTCCCATATTGTTACAAATACAGTAAGCCGAGTACACATCTCCTCCCTTAAGCAAACAAATTAAAGTGCTTAAAAATTATAGCAAACAGAGTGCATTTCCATCAACTCTGTATAAGCAAATACATGGCTGTACAAATGTCCACCTCAAGTTGATGTACATTTTTGGGAAAGTTCTACTTTCTCTTTCGTTTTCACTGTGGCAGATTCTCCGTAAAACCAGTTTCCTTATAAAAATGCACAAAACGTACCTGAGATTACTGATTTTTTTTTTAATCAAAGGGTTGACATACCATATATTGACTTTGTTAAGTTTATTACTGTTTACTGCTCTTTATAGTATTTTGTTTATGTAGAAACATTTAATTTCATTATTTCTGAAGGTATTTTTGCTGTGCAGCCATTTTTTTTGCATGTGCCTAAGACTTGGACATAATTTACGTCGCATAAAAATGCTAAAGGCAAGTGCCTTGTGGGCTATTTAAATGTCCTAGCATGGTCTCACCCCTTTGTACTTCCTACACACAATTTGCAAATCTGAAAAGTTTTTACGGAAGCCCTGATATACAAGTTGTTCAGAAAATGTGCTATGTCATTATTTCAAATTAATATCTCATTATTTCGACTTAATAACTCATCATTCACTACATAACCTACAGGCCTTATTAAGTCAAAATAAAAGCTCTCGTTATTTCAAGGTAGTATTATTAAGGGAGTATTTTAACTTAATATCTTGCTATTTTGAATCAATAAGACCTGTAGGTTACATAGGACAAAATCCAATCACATCACCTTCCCTCGTTTGAATTCATACACGTCTCACACAAGACCAGATTGCTGTGAACTGGTAGCTACACCCAAACCACACTCTCCCATTCTATTAGCAGTATTGCACAGTGCATATTGCTAGCATGACACAGGCACACTAATCATAACCTTGTGCTCCATTATTTACCTCCAGAAGATACCTTTCACTCAATTCTCACTCCCTAGCCACCATGCTGCCACTACTGGATTTACTTTATCTCACATGGAGGCTCCTAAACATGTCTAAAACAGCATGTATCTTACTGAGCCTTTAACCATTGTAATATTCAATTTTAAACACTGCTGTTTTCCCTAATTCTGAAAACATAAAGTAAAAGCTATGTGGTATACAACACAGATTTTCAGTCAACAAGTTTAATGGTTAACACTTTCTCAGTGTGGATATCAGTTCATCACATTGGCTTGCATGCAGCACCCCACTAAGCGCTCTCCTGCTTACCTTGCTGCTGTGAAACAGGGTATTTAAAAGGAGAAGGTCAGGTGTAAAATAGAGAGCTGCCATACCGCGTGACAAGCTTTTGATGAGGAAATCCATCAAAACCACGGGCGTATCTGGCGTGTCTTTTTTTTTTTGGTCTTGTTCTCGCCTTCTCTTTTACACTCTCTCCTCTACTGCCGTCTTTCCTTTTGTCATTTTAGATGCCTTCTGAGTGGGCCGTTAAAATTCATTACAGCCTGCATTGCATGGACAGCACAGCATTCGGCATTGCATGGATGGCCTGTTCGCTACACAGTCAATGTTTCTGTAAATCAACGGGGCATCATCTATTTTTCACTGAGGGTGTGGATCAGTGCAAATGGAGGACAGTACTTTCTTTTTAATGTCATTCAGGCTGTGTTCACCAGTCTGCTCTGATAGGGTCACCACGCAAGAATGCTTATTTGAATTACGCACCATCACACTCACAGTGAAACCTCTGCAATCACTTTCAAATGGATTCTGCAAATAAGGCAGTCAGCCTGGCCTCCCTTCATTTGTAACTGTGTGCATATCACACGTTTCTAATCTCAGATATTGTTTTTGCTCCTGCAGATGTTTCAAGTTATGAACCAATTATCTGCATGGTTGGGTTTTCAGTGCTTCATTACAATGTAATAGAAAGCCGAGATGTACATGATACCATTAGCAAAACCCAAAAGTGTACATGTGTGAGTAATGGTATAGCAATTTCCATTACAGTTCCGTTCCATTACTGCAAGCAGAGACATTACCATCATCACATGCCTGAGGCTTATAAGGGTTTCTACTCTGGTTCTTAAATGTCTGGTCATGATCACTTAGGGCAAGAACATTGTGAAATTTGTGAAAATGCAATGAAGAAAGGAATACATGTACCAATCATTACCTAATTTCAATCCTAATAGTTTTATCTATTAGTGGTTCTTGAAATGATAATAGTTCATTGTCCATGTAATCATATATCCAAATATTACTTCTCACAACAAGTAAGTATATGTTAACATTTTTCATATGCAGTCTGTTAACGGACAATAAAGTATAGGGGACAGTAAAGCTCCGGTCTGTATTGAGGCTCAGAAAAGGATCTATCACTCACTGTTTATATTTAGACAACAACCTAATTTAAAACATAGTTTATAAGATATTTAGACTTGGATGGCAAGTTTTTCTTGATTGAGTTATTCAATAGCATCTAGACGGGCTGTATATGCACTTGCCTTTATGCCTTAAACAAATAAAAAATGCATGTTTATTAAGTACATGTAATTGGTGGAATCCTGGACCTGCAGTGAATATAATATAGCATAAACGCAAATAGCAATTATGAAAAAAAATCTAGATTCTTATGATAATAAGAAGTAATAAGCGATAAGTAGGCAAATATGTAATACGTGACAGTAATAAGTGACAAGTAGGCAAAGATTCAACCAAACATGTTAAATCACTACAATACAGTATATTGAGAATATATTAAAAATGTCATTAATAGTCCTAGCCTTGATACTCATATCGCAATGCAGATCTTTCCCAAAGTGCATACCAATCTAAATAGATAGATAGATAGATAGATAGATAGATAGATAAAGTGTAAATCAGACAACTGATGTACTATACGTAAGTATAGTTTTCCCCAAGTGCAACTGTACAAACAGCACTGAAGTTCACAGATAATCCTGAAGTCTGAATACTTAGCACATAATAAAAAATAATCCCACAACTCCTTACTACACACACTTAATTCTAAATGGGGCCCTTGACACTTTAGCAGTGAAGGCATTATGTACCTTTTATCCTTATCAAACTGTAGCTTTTAAGTTGATGGACAAAAAGTTGGTTTCAATATTATTACAGAAAATGGCATTTTAGGGAATCATTCTTCTCCCCCTGGGTAACCACACACTACAACTAGATTTGCAATCAGTCATCAACATATTTCATTTGTAGGATGCTTCAATCAAGCTTGGTTGATGTGCAATATCCAGGTTTCAATTAATCCACACCCAAATGTCCATCTAAGGTATAATTTAAAATGAGATTGTGTGGCCAAGCAAATGCCCAGAGGGGATGCTTCAGCTTCAGTGTAAAGACAAAACTGCCAATCAAGGTTTCCTTGATGCATAATTATTCCAGCCCATACAGGATAAAGTAGGAATAACTGATTCAGTACAGCTCGGCCAGGCTCTCTCAGGGTATGCCATTATAAGTTGCATTAGTGATTTTCTTCCTCAGCTTCTTGCATCCTGTTTGAATATTTCAGCTGGCTGTCTCTATGGGAGGCTGGGAATATGAACCCAGGGCCACTGCATCCCCTCCAACCCTCAAAATCCAATCTGTACCTTTCCTCAGAAGAAAGAGTCCTCCTGTAGCCATGCAGGTACAGACTGGTGCAGCAGCATGTGCGGGATCCCTTCACACTAGCAACTGCAACATCAGTGATCTGAGCTCTCTCTGAACACATGGTGCATGCTGGGTAGTGCTGCCTCTCCCTGCCAATGAAACCTTCAAGTGCTTTGATCTCGCCCTGCACTCCTGCACTTTATCAGTTAGCAATCTACATCTGCCTGTCAGCGAACCACCCCAGTATCTCACCGACTCCCGAGAACCTCGTCCTGATCAGTTTCTGTCTTGTACACAGCAGGAATCAAATTCCAATTGATTGCTTAGGTAGAAAAGCTAATTTAGCATGTGAAAAACGAAAGACATTAAGAATGCAAAACACAGAAGGAAAGATGATGGAGAGATTGTGGGAGGGAAAACACAGACAGACATGGATGGCTTGTTCCTATGCCTCAGTTCTATGTGATTTTTACTCCTCTAATGTTGCATAGCTCGACAGAAGCTCTTCACACAAGACTGACTGATTCACTTTTGGGATGGTATTCGAGGCATTGCTTAGGTGAGGTGCATAAATATAATACCTGCCCTTCACACAGTGAGTGCTAAAGTAATCTGTCTATGTTTTGTATTTTACACCTTTAGGTAGCCTCAAATGACATATTCATTATTATACATAGCCATAAAAAGCAGACATGTTATGTTACTCATTTGCCAGATACAAGCATCCACAGACCCTGTTTGTAATATTTTTTTGCAGGGGTTATCAAATTTGCACGTTTTTACACAGACAAACACGCAAAAATCACAGCCTTAGATATGAAAAGAAATCACTTCAAACTGGGTTAACAGTGCCCTTTTTCTCATCTCTTTCTTCAGTAAAATTGCAGTTGTGACCATGCCTTTAAGAAATAGTTTTGAAGGTTCTACTTCAATTTTTCACAACATTATCCAAACATAATTAGTTCTCTTTAGTGGTGTTGAGCATCACTCAACTCAAATTGCAATTTACAATTTACCTTCAATTAACCTTTTCTGTGACGGTATCCTAATCCTGCAAAAGTTTCAAGCCATAATCGACTAATTACTATCTAGTGCAAGTACTCGGCTTTGTCCCTTGTCCCTATTAAATCAGTTTGCATTTGTTAGTGAGTGTTTTAACACATATGTTCTGGAGCATATTTAAAAAGCATAGTGAGATGTTAATCAGTTCTGACTAAATCCTCCTCAGACAAAAGAACCTCAGGTCATCCTGCACACTTTGAACAGTAAATTACATAAAATAGCTGATTCATCATTACTATAATCATCATTACTATACTATTTTACAGCATACATAATTGAAAAAAAAATACACTTCTCTAATTGTATTCTATTTTAAGTGCAGTCAAGAAGACTTTTATTGCGATTCAGCTTTAATTTTTATTTGATTTGATTTTTATTTCCAGCTGTGCTGTGTGTGTGGGCTATTAAAATTCTTTTAAGTACAGCATAGGTACATAATCCTGCTAAACAGAGAAATTAGAAGGTAAATGCAAATACAAAGGAATCTATAAATATAAACATCAATAAATTAATATGAAAATGCAACGTTTCATCATTTTAGTAAAACCGTAAAGTTCTGATAGTTACAAGAATATGTAAATGGATAGAAATATGTTTTAAAGATCCAAAGACACTGACACTGACACTGAAATTTTCTAAAATACTCTGGGTAACACTTTATGTCCACCATAAACATGTCATGGATAACATATGTTGTTATGGAATGTCATGAACAATACATGCTGTCATAAAATGTGTAATGAATTATATAGACTGTCACTGAAATGTGTCATGAGTTTTATATATATATATATATATATATATATATATATATATATATAGTTGTATATTGCTTTTTCTTAGCATTACTGGCAATTGCCTACATCATATGCTAATTTTGGCTAGGTGTGCACTAGGTTTATTAGCATAGGTTTTATTGGCTCTTTCAGGATAGATGTTACGATGCTTACTGTGTCATGTGTCAATGCGTTAAAGAGGTTTTACATCCACTCTGACCTCATATGCCACATGATGTGCATAATTTCTCAAAAAATGTTATTGCTAGGTATATGACATCATAATAAAGGGCTTGTCCTGATATTTCTCATGACATACCTACTAACTAGAGCACCACTAGACAATTAAACTGTAAAAAGTATTTCCCGATTTCTATAAACATATGAAGCTACACATTTTCAAAGCACAATGCTACATCATAAGATTGTTCTCATCCTTTCCAGCAATCCTCCCCCAGGTGATTCTTCAGTCCCTGAGACCCATCTGCTGTTTGAAATCTGTTTATCACTGACCATTTTCTGTCACGGTTCCCTGATTTATCCCCAATAATTTGGACATTCCTTTGGTTTGAAATTCAAATGTGTCCATTGCACTTGCTGTGTGTGTGTGTGTGTCAATGTCGAATTATGGAATGCAAACAACTCAGTGATCTATCTATCTATCTATCTATCTATCTATCTATCTATCTAATCAAATTAAACTAAATGGTAATTGTAGTCGACATGAACTCATCAACATGATAAGAACTGTTGTCAGTGTGTGCATTTCCAATGTTGTTATAGTTGACGTCTCATATGAGGAAATGTGATTAGGATTAAGGTTACAAGTTGAATTAACCTAATAATTAGCAGTTACATTAGACCGCCGATGCCACAAAACACAGGCGGTGATAATAGCACGTTCATTTCAGCCAAAGTTATGGGCTAGAGCAAGAGGTTAGAGTGTGGTGGCGAGAGGAGGGAGGCAGAAAATATGGACTGGGAATTAGAATAGCAATGAGTTTGCTATGGGTCAGAATGGAGACAGAAATTAACGATGCTGAAACATGCCGAGAAAATGAGTTTCAAACTCCTTTCCAGCACAAATGGCTCTAATGAAGTGCGACAACATCAATTAATGAGAAAGGGAGCAGGGCAGGAGTGTGGAGGAGGGCTGCAAGGTGGGAAACATGGTTAGACAGGAAAGGAAACAGAGCACTGAAACAGCAGAGAAGAGATGTGGGTAGATTTCAGTGTATTTAAGGATGGAGTGACAAATGCAATATACTTCAGTGTTTACACTCTAATAGTTGCCTCAGGAGGTTTGACATGGCAACAGCCTTTTGTGCAGAATCATTTATTTATATTACCTGATATATGCAGTCCACCTACAAAATGAAACAGGATCATCTGGATCCTGCTCACGCTAGCACAGAAACATCTCCTTTGGTTAACTCTTCATGTGTGGGTATGTACTTATATCTTGGGGACATTTGGCTGGTCCACATGAGCATTTAGGGGGGAAAAAAAACGTTGCTTTTATTTAAAAAACTAAAAGAGCCAAAATGTCTCTATGGTTAGGGTTAAGGTTAGATTTAGGTGAAGCATAGCATTAATTGGCTGCATTAATAATTATGTCAATGAAGGTCCTCAAAAAGTGTGTGTGTGTGCACATTGAGATTTGGGTATGTATTTAGTGCTTTGTGTTTTCTTCTATCTTGGATATATTCTCTGCTTGGTAAGGTAGGCTTCTGGTTTTTAGTGTACTATCTGCTTGGCTTTGTTGACTTTAGTTTTTTCGGTACTAACTCTCACGCTAACTGAGAGTTATATAAACTATGCAACACAATTTTAAGTCTTGTGGTATTCTTGCCCATCTATTTGTATTAGTGTGAGGATGGCTTTCAATAGAGAATTCAATGCACTTCTGTAAGTTGCTCTTGATAAAAGCGACCGTTAAATGATGAAAATGTAAAATGTAAATGTTTTATCATCACGCTGAAAGTAAAATCACTGAACACTGAAAATATTCTGAATGAATAAGAAACCAGAAAACTGGTTTCTTCTTTAAAAAAATAACAGTGAAGGTTGAGTTCAGGGACAGAGATCAATTTTGGTAGTAGTAATGGTAATAGTAAAAAACATCAAGGCTTCATGCAAGGATTGAAAACATGTTTTATATGTGTGTCTCTGTGTTGTGTGGTTGTCAGGCAGTAAGTTGCAAGGCTGGCCTGAGATAGGTGATGAGTAGAGTGAATTTTTTATAAGAAGCTTGATTTATTAGAGTGCTGTCTGCAGCGAGAGGAGGAGCAAGAAGGCGTAAACTGGCCCAGCTGGGAGTCCTGGCTACAGATTTTTTTTTAGGTTCAGCTGCAGTGAAGACACACACATACACACACACACACACACACACACACACTGTTGGAATAATCCTGACCACCTCTTACATTTAGCCTGTCACAACTTGCGTCCATATAAATGAACAAAACGGCTGCTGCGACTGCAGCTGGATATTTAGAGAAAGTAAGTGTTTTCTGAAGAGCATCTCATTAAGAAATACTATCTAGAACTGCACAGCTAGGTGGTATGCAAATTTGTTGAATTTTGCTATTTACCGGACTGTCCATCGCACACTATAAGGGAGGTTACATCAACAGCAATGCTAATTATCTAGAAAATAAGTTAGTGTTAGTCACTGTCTGAATATCTCCTAAAGGACTATTCCACATAAAAGACAAGAAAAATCTATTCCCTCAAAACAGAATTATAATAGAAGGGCACCTGTTTAAGGGTGCAAAACAAGGATTTTGTAGAATGTTTTCATGGCTTCTTAAGACAAAGGTATTTAAATAACACTCTAAATATGAATTATTTGTCTTACTACTTTTTCTGAGGGAAGATATTTTATGAGTTACCAGTAAATGGCTAAAAACAGATGTGCCTCAGTTTGGGCCTGATCACACAAAATACCACAAATACCACAAAATATAAGAGAAAGTTTAGGAAACTGGAATTACTTTGCATTGTATTGGTCCATTTTTGGAAAGGTATGTACGAATGAGAATTGATAAGACAATCTCTCATGTTTGCCACACCTTAATGCTTTATTTATTTAGATTTTATTGTGAATGCAACTGTTGTGGGCTTTATTTATTTTTTGGCCTTTTATACACTACTGATAGATTTAAACATGGGCCTTTGGACTTTTATTATATATTATATTTTATTATGTTTCAAGTAAACACTGGAATATTCCTTTAAAAGCAGAAGACAGGCTCTGTTGACTCTGGGGTGAGTGGGTATGGATGTTTGTCAGCATGTCATTTGATATGTAATATGCAATATCAATGTCTGATGGGGCTATTCAAGGATATGTAATATTGTGCATGTCACTGAGTATGTATGCACAACCACGTTGCTCCCATGTGCCTGGCCCTACATGTGAATCCTCAGTAGATGTGTATGGTAGATCAAAGAAGCTTTGAGAGCTTCTGTCCACAAACTCGCTCTGCTGCTGCCTCTCTGTGGATGCTGTGTACTCAAACAGACAAGCCTATGAAATACAGCCCTGGATTTGATGAAACTTGGTTCAATTATTGATTAAGCTCTACACTAGGAGAGTGCAGATAGAGTGCTGTTCTAGCTACTGTTCACCAAGGTCACGTCTGTTTTATAACAGCCAATAGGACATGCTCATATAGTCCGATCTGTAGTGTGTGGAAGGTAAGCAGTAATCGATGAACCTCCAAAGCAGTTGGTCTTAAATACACTGGTACCAGAGCGTGTAGCACTATATGTGTTATCATATTAACCTCTTAAATGATTGTACTATTATTCATATTCATCTTGAAACATACAATGATTTATTCAGTAACTGCAGTAAAACCAAAAATGCGATGATTCGTAAAAAATAACCAGGGTGAGAAATAGACCTGTCAATGGGTCCTTTAAGGTTTATCACTGGTTTTAAGGAATTTACCTCCAAAAATGTGCAGCAATATGTCCATGAAGGTTTCCAGCCAACACGTCTTTGAATGGTCTGGAAGTAGTGAGCACATTTTGAAGACCTAGCTAACTGAAATTGACTTCATTTGACTTCATAGGCACTTTCAATGCCCCTCTTTTTGGAAAGGTAATAAAAAAGGGCATTGGTACAATCTTGTACAATAATATCAAAACACACAGTTCTAGGGATGTAACCAAATACAGTTTATTCAGGATGAACAGATAGTGTGATAGATAGAAGGGTAGAGGTGTGCATCGGGACTGGGATCCTGCAGAGTGCAACTAAAAACTCATGCAAGTGGGATGTTTTTACTTTTATCTGAGGACAAGTGAGTGGTCAGATATGAAGCTTGCAGAACAAAGAAAGACCATGTTCTTTAACATGAATATACTGCACTGTATGATGCAACCAGTGCAGTGCTGGTCACTGTCAAGGTGGTTACTCTATGTTTATAGTTTTGGAAATGGAACAATCTAAACTTGTTAGAAAATATCGTGGCCAGGTACAAACAAAAAATAATAAGTGCATGAGCAGGCTTTAAAAAAAAGTCCCGTGCACAGACAAATTATGAACTTGAGTGAGGTAGCTGAGGTTAAGGAACTGTCAGAGCCATAATTCACGCACGCAGACAGTGCTGACATTTCTACCTCTGGAGCATATTTAATTAAAATCGAACAAAACAAACAAAAAATCAAGTTTAGGCCACACCCACTGTATTAAGTTTAAATCCAAATACAGTTACTGATACAGATACAGATATAGTTATTTGGAGTGCTAGACAGAAGAGTGCTAGAAGAAGTCTTTTTGTCCTTTAACAAATCAATTAGCAGTGCTTGTGTGATAGTTTTGTAAAAAAAAAAAAAAAAAAAAAAGAAGAAGGGAAAGAGAAGAGAGAGCGAGGTGACAGAGAGGCGATACTGATAAGGTATTCTAAGAGAGGCCATTCTGTTTCTCATGCCTCCATCTCACTCTAATTAGACAGACGAGTGTGTGAGCAGAATCACAATCAGACACAAGGAGGGACAGATGCTTGGTATGTGTGACGGAGTATGCACATGTGTTGGCGTTTGAAGCACTGAGAGAAAAACAGTGAATGATAAAAGCAGAATAACACTATTAGGGGAAAAGTAAACAGGGGACATGCTGTCCGGTCACATCACAGTGGTCAGCAGGATGCAGCAAGATAGAGGGAGGGAGAGAATTGACATCACGGAATAGTTCTGAGAAAACAGGAAGAGGGATTTGGAATAAGAAGAGAGAAGAGAGTGGCATGTGTTGAGCTGTTGATAAAATGTCCCCAACTAAGTCCGTGTTGAGTCCGTGTACAAGGGTCAGACTTGAAGAAGAGACGAGGCCAGGGAAGTAGCAGTCTGCCAGCTTGTTTAGCTTTAAAAGCAGCTCTTTATTTAGCACATTCAAAAGACTTCTAAATAAATAGTAACACTTCACTTCAACCCTGCAGCTTAAGACTGGCATAACCACGTCATAATGAGGTCAGTGTTACCATGACAGTTAATGTTCTGTGATACACAAGCTGCCAAAAACAGTGCAAAAGTCTTAGGCATCCTAATTTTTTAAATATAATTTTTTGGATGATAGATGATTGTTTTATGATGTTTGCATTTTTGGGTCAGTAAAAACATTTTAGATTTCCAAGCATTACCCTTCCAACAAAAATGTAATGTTACAGAAAAATATCTGTATGTCAGTAAAGAAAGTAACATACAGTCAGGTCCGGAAGTATTTGGACAACGACAGAGTTTTTGTGATTTTGCCTTTATACACCACCACAATGGATTTGAAATAAAACAATGAAGATGTGATTGAAGTGTAGACTTTCAGCTTTATTTTAACTTCCACAAAAATATGGCATTCACCATTTAGGAATTACAGCCATTTTAAACAAAGTACCTCCATTTTCAGGGGCTCAAAGGTATTTGGACAAAGTGACA
>CM075016.1:11151976-11218791 GCA_037576675.1 Pangasius sanitwongsei | reverse complement strand
ATGCCTAAATGGTAAATGCCATATTTTTGTGGAACCTCTTAAAATAAAGCTGAAAGTCTACACTTCGATCACATCTTCATTGTTTTATTTCAAATCTATTATGGTGGTGTATAAAGGCAAAAATCACAAAAACTCTGTCATTGTCCAATTACTTCCAGACCTAACTGTATTACATAATAGACCACTTTCCGACAAAAAACATATTGAAAGCCATCAGGGGTTACCTGCAAAAGCAAAAGCAAGTGTGACATTCAGAGTCTCCAGAAGAACTGTGTCTGTTTCTCCAAGATGCTTAGAAAAAAAATACCAACCAATTTCTTTATAAGTCATAACCATGTCATTAGCACGAAATAGAAGATATAATATACTGTGAGTTGGCATGCCAGTTTACAGACAATGTAATGCATGTACCATGCATGCATGAATGTCACACTACAAAATTTTATCACAGTTCTAAATCAACACTTCATATTGTGCAACCATGTGGAAATATATTCATGGCAATGAGCCTAAATAACTGTTTGTAAATCATTACACAGAAATCTAAATTGAAAATTAATTGACAAGCATTTTAAACCGTAGGTAATTATCTACATGACAACAGCAACCAGGATGAATTATTGCTAAAGATAAATTAATTAATGTTATTAATCATAGTGCATTTAAAAATTTTAATTAAAAACAACAAAAAAAAGAAAAAGAATAGACATCAAACCTGTCTACATAACCAAAACAACAATTATGTATTGCTAGCTTTATGATTCATAGCAATGTCATTAGAGAACTCATATCCTGTTAGGAAACAATTGTTACAACTAATGTTATGACAGGTCTTATGAGGTCTGTGACATAAAATATAATTAAGGAATATCTCACCTATGTATATTCCACTATCAGCACGGCTGTGATTCGGCTGTAGGCATGAGTGTGATATTGCTTTTATACAACAGTTCCATGAACAATAAATTAATATCGAGTGACATTTCCGACACAGTATGGCCAAATATTTTTGTTGATTCTTGCTCCGTCAATGAAAATAGTTCCCAAAGAAACCACAGCTGGATAGAGTTTCATGTGTTGCCATACAGTGCACAAACTGACTGACCACCTGTAGTAAGTGTAGTAACACTTTCAATGTAATGAATTTTGCTAGAATTGGAATTTTATGTATGAACACAGACAAGCGGAGTGATACAAACAGTGAAATGTCCCAGTGCTGTCATATTAAATATCAGCACTCTCGGGACACTGCTTGTCCAATCAAAATAGTGGAACAATCTGTTGTATAATATAGTGGTTCCCAAACTCTTTCAGTCAAGACCCCCTTTGCTAACTGAAAAAAAAAAAAAAAAATCAGCCCCCCTTTCTTTACTTTGAAAAAATAAAGTAGGCCGATCTGTTACAAAGCCTGTTACAAACACATCCATTTTTTTCTCAAGTTGTCTTGCTAGCTAGAGCACCAACTTGTAACAGAGCAACAGTCACAATACTTGTTGATAACTCTTGTGTGTAAACATTATTTCTACATTTCGTTCCCTCTATATTTTGTTCCATCTTTCATTCTCCTTATTTTACAATTTGTGATCTAGCTTCCCACCACTACAGTGCACTTTATTTCTTACATGCTTTCTACTCTCATTCCATCTCCCTGTGCCTCCCCCTGCTGTACTCACATGCCTCCCAGGGGGGCCTGCCTCACACTTTGGGAATCACTGGTATAGTACAATTTATTCTAGAGTATGCTTAGTAAAAGTCTGCATGTGACATAAGCTGTCATGACAACAAACAATATAGCAGCTGCGGTAACACTGCTATACAACTGTCATGACTCCATATGACATTTGCTATGATGTTTATGATGTGGTTATGTCAGTCTAATGACACAGGGTTCAAGTAAATTGGTACCAAATAAACAAATACTGAATTAATGCCCCTTTTCACACATAGATAATAACGCCCACAGAGCAACTGGACAGCTAGGTGTAAGATATAAAGTGTAAAGCAGTAATAACTGGAAGGCAATTCACACATTGCTATCATAAGGCCAAGCTTTGCTTTTCACTTTGTTTTTTGTTTTTATTTCAGTAAATACTAGATGAAACCAATCCCTGTTTTTCCTCCAGTGATTTTGGAAGCAGTGGAATTCTTACATTCACTGATATAAGTTCCTTCTTACTGCTAAGAGTAAAAAGCTATTTCTTACATCAGATTTTTGACTGTCAACAAGAATGTCCTCACTGTTCACTTTCTGAATTAAAATTAAGAGATGAAACTCACTTTTGGAGTTTTTTTCACTTTTGCAAGACATCTACTTTTATTACTATTACTAAGTTTACATCTATAAATTGAGAAGTTCTTATATAAGAACATCATAGAGCAAAGAAAAAATAAAAATCAGTTCTTTTCTTTTGTTGTCAGAGATGAATGTAGTGTCAGACACCAAGCAAACAGACTCAAACTCAAAACTAGAGACCTCAGAAACCATTTAGTCATTTAGCAATGGAGGACAGGAAAAGAGAATTATGCGTAGAGAGAGATACTGTGAACGTCTCTGTGTGTTCGAACAGTGGCCTTCACATGAAAGATAGAGTTTACAACAGGTTTCCTTTGAATGCAACAGCGGCCCACTTTTTATGACACCATGTGTACGTGTAATGGGATCACTTCAGTGAGCAAACTGATCAATTATTTAGTCCTATCAGAAAAGACAAGAAAAAAGTTAATGAATATACACTCGCCGACCACTTTAACAGGAGCACCTGTATACCTGCCTCAAAGTTTGACGTTTTTCTGCTTTCTGAGATGCTTTTCTGTACAGCATGGTTGTAAAGAGTGGTTATTGTAGCCTTCCTGTCAGATCAAACCAGACAGGCCATTCTCCATGGACCTCTCTCTTCAACAAGGCATTTGCTCCCAGTTCTCACTGGATGTTTTTTTTTTTTTTTTTTTCTTTTACCATTCTGTGTAAACTCTATTGACTCTAGTGAGTGAAAATCTCAGGAGACCAACAGTTTCTGAAATACTCAAACCAGCCTGCCTTGTACCAACAACCATCTCATGGACAAAGTCAATGAGATTACATTTTTCCCCCAATTCTCATGTTTGATGTGAAAATTAAATGAAGTTCTTGACCTGTAACTGCATGATTTTATGCATTGCACTGCTACCATATGATTGGCTGGTTGGGGAATTGTATGAATGAGCAGTGGTACAGGTGTTCATAATAAAGTAGCTGGTGAGTGTAATGTTATAATTACTGTGTGTTTTTTTGTTTATGCAGCTACATGAAAATGGAACAGCCAGGAGAGCTTGCCTGTAATATATTTCTGCACTTTTCAACCCCATCTGCCACTCGAATGAGGATTTGGCTCTGCCTCCAAGAATGGTCCTTATCTGCTACATACTCATTGTGCCCTAACATGAGCTGGCCTGCTTTACAGCTTTGTTTATTGCCTCACTGGAGACATTTTTGGTGCAAAGCAACTTTAGGAAGAAAATATGTATCTCCATATTTCTCTCACCAAAGCTTTGGCAGTTAGAGCATGTATGTTTGTTCCAAATTACATATTGTTCAAATTTTTTCAAACACTTAGCAATCAAACTCAACTATCACAGTGACAATGAAATCAAACATGAATACTAAATATTAGACCTGGCAACACAACTGCTATAACTGTCCCTTTATTTCTTGTTCTAGTCTCTAAACCTACAGTGCTTTTTCATTCACAATTTAAACTAATGAAGCATCCACATTTACATAAACATAATTTCATTTGCTTTTTTATACACTATAAATCATCGTCCTTTAAATTTGACTAAAATACGCCCCATCATGCAGGCTCTGTTTTCTTGCCAGGACTCCAAGATAATGCACAGTGAAATATTACTGAATACAAGATTGATATTGAAAAAGCAATAGCAATTGCAATAGATTGCAATAACGCTCTTGTCAGAAACTCTATTTGTCCATGCTGTAATGAATGAGCTGCATGTACTCTAAAGCCTAGCAGTAGATCTTTCATGGCAATGAGAGCAATTGAATTTATCTTTTTATTATTATTATTTTGTACACTGCTTTGTAATGGAGCATCTGTGTTCTGGAAATAGCCCCCTGCCGCTAGTAGAAATAGCCAGTTTACCTTTGGTTTGCTATTAAAGTTTATGACGTGTACAGAGAAAGCAGTGGAATTTCACACACTGGACAAGTCATGAGGGACATTTAACTGCGCTCTAAATCTGTGTTCAGCAGAAACGCATTGCTATCACCCATTATAATAACTCCTACTTCTGTAAATTCATTAGCTTTATGTAATATTTCTGAGATTATCATCTGCATCTGCATCCTACAGAGCCACATACTTTAGCACATTGTGCGATCCTTAATTACTTTACGGTTGAAATATTAGAGTACAGCTCTCCTCCTTCATAGTGGTATACTACTGTCATTACCATAGCAGATGATGATGATTCATCTGAGTGAAGGTCCTTCACAAGTTTGATTGCATTTCATGATGATGGGATGGCACTACTGAGAACCTCAGTGCTGGATGAGATTTGAGATCAGGGAGGCATGGCCATGGTAATAGACCTCATCCATTAACAGCATGCATCTGATTATTGCCTGTATCTTTCATATGTATTCGTTTTTATGTTGGTTTTTTCATTAATTTGTCACCCATATATACTGTATATTTGAAGCACTTTGCTTGCACAACTAATGAAACACTTCTGTCCAAAACATTCTGTTTCTATATCTACTGTCATTACTAAAGGACAATGCAGTTATGTTCTGGATATAAAATGTATATATTTATATATAAATACCCAACAGCTTCATTGTGCCTTAGCATAGATTCTACAAGTCTCCGAAAATATACTGGATGGATGAACACCATTCTTCCAAAAGATATTCCCTTAACTGGTGTGTTGGTGATGGTAGTGGAGAGCATTGTCTAATATGTCAGTCCAAAATCTTACATAGGTGTTCAATTCAGTTGATATCTGGTGACCTCAAAGGCCATAGCACATGATTTACATCATTTTCATACTCAACTAACCATTCAGAGAGCTTTCATGCATTGGGGATGGAGACACTGTCATCCTGAAGGAGATCACACACATACACACACACACACACACACACTCACATGCCATCATACACCCACATGAGCTGTATACTGTCCTAATTGCATGTTGTATCATAGAACACTCAGCCAGTCCAGCCCACGATGTTTTGGAGTGATGTTCTACATGTTTTTGCCAAGATAATGGTTTTGGAGCAGGAACGAACATGCATATACATATATTAACTATATATCACTATATATAACTATTTTTTAATTGGATACAAATTGGATGCGTACATAATGAGTCATCAAATAAAGTATCAAATTTAAATAAAAGTACATATACTCTCTCTTTATAGTATATTTTTAAAAAAACATTATTTATTTATTTATTATTTTAATTTCATGGGAACTTTAATTCTATCATGCAGTGCATATATCTGCGAGCACCTGCAGTCTTTATGTTTCTCCACTCGTTTATTCAGGCTTTTCCTTTAATTTGACACCACCTAAGTGTATAAAATATAAATTATACACAAAATAAAATGAATATCTGGTGTCATCCTGTGTCCTTAAAGCTACATCAATTCTCTTTGGTACAGTGCCTAAGGAAACTGACTAGAAGGTTGTACCCGATCTCACAATTCTTCCACAGACTATATCTGTCTCAAAATCTTCCGTCTGTGCAGGTAGAATCCCTTGATAATATGATATATTTGAAACTGTTTCTACTAATATATTTCTTTCTTTAACAGCATAGAAAATATCTACAATGGCCATCCTGTCTTTCAGGAAAAAATAGATTTAACAAGATGGTACCAGTTATTATATGCAAGAGTGAAACCATGTTGTTTTCCATGAATCTGATTTTCAGTAGGCTATTAATAAATTCTGCTGTCTATGTTGTTAATAAATATATTTATAATAACTGGTACCAAAAAATTGGATCTTGTTAAACCTGTTTTTTTTTTTTCTGAAAATGACAGGATGGCCATTGGGTCTAGTTAAATCTATAGTAACTGTAGCAGTTGGCAGTTGGTTAACCTGAGAAGCTTTTCTGTGGCATTCATGCTGAAAAACAGGCCGTTGTTCTCAATAACAAACCCTGCTGTGATCTGCTGAAACAAAGTGTCATTTAGTGTTTGCCTCTCACAATTGGGTAGTGCAAGCAGAGCCTGTGAAAAGAAGCCAAATTAATGTAATGAGCTTTTTTGCTTGATGAGTGAGCGTACTCAATCACCAGCAGAATGACAATAATATGGCCCTGGGCTTAGAAGCGCATGCATGATAATGGTAAGTAAATAAACGAATACCTGATCAGTGAATAAAATAAAGACAATCAAACCTATAAGAGTGTGGGAGAGAAGGGTCCCTCATGGTGTGATTAGTCTCAGTGGGAATTAAACAACATGGCACTGCATAGAGTAAGTAAACCGATATTGCTTCATGCAGTCCATCTTCTGTACCATAGATGCCCTTATTCCTCTCCTCTTGCTAGTTGTCGCAATCAAAAGCTCGGGAGTGCTGATAGTTTGGATCACCTTTGTTTTACCTCATCCAACTGCCATCAAGAATCATTTGTTCCTGCCCTAGTTTTCAGTAAGAGAGCAAGAGCAGGCTAAGCCTGAGGATCAGGAAGCCTGGAAGTTTTGACAGAGGATGGGGAAGAGGAATGAATGAGGTAAACAAACAGACTGCGTACATGCTGCCTGTATTGGAGGATCAAACATAGCAAATAGAATGGTGCTAACATAGAGGCAGACCCTCAGCAGTGCTTTACAGCTTGTGTGTGAGTAAGTCTGTGTGGGGTGTACCTAGGGGCCAGCAGAATTGGGCATGCATAGACACTGGCCTATCAGCACTATGAAACCACGTAGACCTTGGCACTTGCTAACAAAGGACCCAAATCTCCTGGAATGGCACAAGGCTGATAGGAGGGCAATAAAGACTCAGTATCCTTATGCCAGCTGTCTCTGAGTCACAGAGCAGGCAGAGAAGGAAGTGAGAAAGACGAAAGCAGAAAGGAAAATAAATGAGAGTGGAGAAAAGCAATGTAGTGAAATGAGTGGAGCCAAGTGCTTTAGACTTAAAAACTTGAGAAGAAGGTCTTCATTCACAGCTCTGCTGGAGATGTTTACGGTCAGATACAATAGGTGTCTACATAATTCAGATTGCCAAAGCTTTTTGAGCTCATAAAGGTGTTAAATGCTATCTAAAGGTCTGCTCATATTTAAGCAACACCACAAAATAAAATAGCTATGTCATCATGTGGTAATGCATCAGAGGTTGTGCGGTGATTAGTAAGGACTTGGAGTAGCTAAATTTAAACACTTGACCTTTGAAACAAACCTACATACTTTAATCTGTTAATTAGTCAGGCCAAGTTGAAGAAAAAAGTGAGATGGAAGGAGATGTGTTTTCTAAGCAATTTGTAGTGTTCTTTTTTATTGATGAAAACAGGTATGAAAAAATGTTCGTCAACAACTAAAAACTATACAATAACTAAATAATAATTCATCCTTTTATTACAATTGTGTGACAAATATAATAAAATTTCTCTCAGTTAATAAAAATGAGATGAACATATCAGAACCAGTTGATAGGACAACACACCTGAGTCAAGATGGTGAAAGAATGAATTACAACCCTCACCTTCACAATAAATCAATTTATTGTGCCGGCACTCAGGGTAGGTTATGGATATGGTTGGGGGCTGCTAAGTACACAGAGTCAACATGGGCCTAATGGTCACTGTGAAGATGAAACCCTTGAATAGCCTCCTTTATCAGCAACTTTAGGTTACTGAACAGCTGTATTTTAGGACCACACTGCTCAGCCCCATTGTAAGGGATTGTAAGGAGCTAAATGCTGGACTGACAATAGTCTGACCGGTCCAAATTTAATTTAGGAATCTGGCTGGCCACCTTGCAAGAAGCCGCCACCACACAATGAACTCAATATTAGGGGCTGAGGTTGCCCAGAGGTCCTGCACACATATTGGCAGAGCCTAGTGCTTGCTCTAGAGCCTCAAGCAGATAACCATCCTGACTGCTTTTTTGAAATGGAGGACGAAAAGTCCAAACTGGGATGAGCCATGATGCAGACCGCCTCAGGTAACTGTGGCGTCATTAAAACAAGGTAATAGTACCGGTTTGATGACAGAGCCACTGAGATTCAGGCATCTCTAAAGGACAAACACAGAGCACTTAAAGTCCTTCTTTCTAACCTGCAGTCCCCAGCCCTTCTCTTAAAGTGGAAAGCAACCTGCAATGAGACACAGATGAAACTCACATTCCTAGAAAATCGAGTGGTGTCTCACAAAAGCATAGGACATTCAAAGCTACAAACTCTATATGGCCCTCAAAACTTAATCACCACCCCAGTTTGGTCAGCTGAAGGCTCAGCACTCCTCAAAAAGTAAAGTCTGGATCTCATCGCATAGGGCTGAGAATTTGAACACCATCCTCTACACATATTATTCAACCAAAACATCAGCCTTGTCCTCTTGCCCATATCTCCCAAAGGCCCTCTGTCTGGATAAACCACTGCAGTTCACAGAAGTTCTGTCAACTATAAAAAGACAAAAACAACAGGAGCACTGGCCTTGACGGAATTCCTACAGAGCTTTTTAAAGTAGTGGTTACATTCCCTACCCGTGAAGTTCGCAACAGCTTATGGGGCAACGGAAAACCTTCCCCAACAAAGAACACCATCAACACGTATCTGTGGCAGTCTGGGAAAACATGCTGGATGTTACTGTGGCTGAATTCTGCCAAATAGCCAAAGACAAAGCAAGCAAGCAAGCAAGCAAGAAAGAAGGAAAGAAGGAAAGAAAGAAAGAAAGAAAGAAAGAAAGAAAGGGTTTTAGTCCAGTTTTTTCACCTATAGCATACTCTGACACCCCAGCTTAACTTGATTTAACTGATAAGAGTAATAGAAAACAATAAAGTCAATTTTTTTCAATGTTATTATCATTTTGTTTCATCAAATCATTTTTTCAAGTAGTTTGAGAACAAGCTTTCAACATTGGTGTTTTTAACTATTTAAAAATCGATTCATTAATTGATTAGTGATTAGTCTAAGAGTTTAGCAGTTTATCACTTGATTATTGCACAGTACATGGTTCTCCATATACAGTTTAAGCCACCAGATGTTTGCTCGTCACAGTTGTTGTATTTGAAAGTGCTGTAGAGAAGCAGCTGGCTGTGGGTGTTGTAAAAAAAAAAAAAAAGTGTGCACAGTGTGCAGTACACTGGTGCTCAGGAGTAGATGGAGCAGATAGAGCATAACATTAAAAAACACAATAGACCTGCTGAAATAAAGAATGCTTGCCATCTCTTTTTCCTTTTTAAAAAGGATAGAAAATAGAAAATTGCCATATAAATGACTGCAATTTCAATACATTGTGCAATTTCACCTGCATTACCTAGACACATTTTTATGATGACTTTCTATTTTTTATGTATTTGTTTGTTTGTTTTTTTCTGAATTTCTATGCTTGGAACGTCATCTGAATGTGATATTGAAGTGAGCTAGTATATGCGTAACTAAAAAAGATGGATGAAATGTCTTTTGTTACATTTGTAAAGTGACTACTGAGGAAAATCACAAGAGAGAAAATAGTGGCAAGTGTCTGGATGTGTTCAATCTATTCGTCTTTTTTGTTTTTGCTCTTTTCCCAGAAGTGCCTGCAGCAGGGTATGTACACAGAAAAAGTATTTAAGTAAGACAGTGTATTGGGAATTACTCAAAGTTACAATATACCGCCTTTAGAAGCCTTTCTGTTCAGTCACACAGTGTGAACCCAGCTCTTCAGTGACCTGAAATAAATTCATAAATGCATTAAAAAGTTTAAAATGTGGCAGCATTTTCATTTAGACACTTCACTTGCTCGTAGCAATGCTCGTTCATTTATTTTAATGCAAATATATTACGCTTGAACACTAAGATTATGGTGTGCAGCAAATAGTAAATGGATCTATGGGTTCATAAGCAAAGGGGAAAAGGATAGTGAGAATGCTTGCTTTTTTTAGGCTCTTTAAGATGCTAAAGTTCTGTAGATGTCTTTCTACCAAATCTTTGAGGAATTGAGAGTCAGAGCCCCTCAAATGCATCCATAAACCCATGTTTTGGTGTCTTTCCTGCACTTCACTTTCTCTCTTTCTGCTCTTCCTGGCCTGAAGCTGTGACCAGGGAATAGAATTTCAAATGAGCAATTCTACCTTGCAATTCTACCTGCTCCTCAATGATTCCCTCCCTGATGGACTTCATTTTTTCACTCCTCTGTCCTCTCTGTCTTTCTCCTCTGGCCACTGCTGCCAGTCAACAGCTAGATTTTCGATGACCTCTCCCACCCTTGTTTTTCATGAGCATGCGGCCATCTCATCAGTGTCACCCAGCAGAAGCCCAATTAGCAGTGCTGACATGACCTTTTCTCAAGATTCTGCTTACCTTCTGACGAGCATTTCTTCCAACTCCACTCTTCTTTCTTCCCCATTATCTGTTCTCTGTTTACCCTTCCTTTCCACTCAACTGCATTAACCTTTTCACACAAAGTCAACATTTGGCTCTGCGCATCTTTCAAGTCATCAGACTTGAAAAGATCTCAGAGAGAGAGAGAGAGAGAGAGAGAGAGAGAGATCTTGTAATGCTCTTTGCGGAACATTTTAAGATATTACTTAATGCCTTTCCTTTCACCTAACCATCAGAACAGGTCCAGCAGAGCATGGAAGTCTAGATCTCCTCTGTGTAGCTAGTGTGTTGGTGTTAATTATACAGAGCGTTGCATGTGATAATTCTGGTTTCCCTCCCAGTCATATGGGATTAATGTGCCATTTGTCTCAGTTAGCTGGACAACTGAACAGTTGCTCACTGCCTGTGTGGCCCAGTCAACACAAACTCATCCAGACCCAGTGACATACAACTCTCCATGCCATTGCATACTGGATCCTGCTTAATATCTTCTCTGTTAAAACTCTACAGTTGATACTAACTTTGTTTGCACCAGGGTTCATTGTCTTCCAGTTTAGAGGTGTGCGGTCTTCCACTCCCACCCACTCCCCACTCTGATCATTTCACTCCCACAGAAAGTTTGGCCAGTCCTGCCCACTCCCACAGCTATTACTTTTGTTTGTAATATTTTCAAACAAACTTAGTTGGTTCTATTCCCAAAATATAAACAAATTAGTCCTTTAAAACCAAAGCAACTCTGGCCAGGATAAACAATTTACTGAAAATGAATGAGTGAACATTGTGAAAACATCATGTAGTGCCACGTGAACCACCCGCCATGTCCAATACACTCACGTTAATCAGCACGGTCTTTCTTTGTCCTGCGATTTTCATATCTGTCCACCTTCTCCTGCCCACATGATAGTAAAAACTGCCCGACATTTTCTGGGTCTCCTGGGATCCCAGTACTGATGCACACCTCCTGATACACATTCATTTTTAACCAGACTCTAAATTTAGGAGAGGAAGTGGAGCATAGTCTGCAGTTAGGCAGGGAATTATTTGGGCTGGGTCCAATAATGGAAGATTGGAAAAGTTACTCTTAGCCTTACTATTGTTAGTTCCCCTTTTGGATACATCAACAATAACATCTCAACTGTCTCAAAACAGCCTGCACCCTCAAGGAAGCATACAGGGACACTACGTCCAAGCCACTTAACACACATGTGCCTCATTACTCATTAATGCCATACCAGTGGAACCCCAGATTTGCTCTCCCGAATAAATGAAGCTGCAAACCCACCCTCATTGGCTGAGCAGTACCCAGGTGGCATGTTATGCTTTATCAGGTTCCAGATCAGTCTATTCTCTCTCTCTCTCTCTCTCTCTCTCTATGGCTAAGCCCATGCATTTTCTCTCACTCTCGGCCTCTCTCTTTCTCTCCACTACACCATCTCCCCTCTGTCAGGAGCCATTTCCCATTATTTTTCGGGGCTTATCTCCCATTCTCAGGCTTCCAGAGTCGACAGGGTGTCACAAAGCATATGGCACATGTCCTACTCTCCCTACCCAGCAGGAAGCTATATACATGCTGGCTAATGTTTATATAAATCGCTGATTGAGCATATGAGGGCGCAGATTGCGAATGATCTACAGGGCTTTATGTGTGCGGGGCCATCCGTCAGGCCAGGCAGCTTTATTTACACCCCTTGCTGCCGTGACTGCGGGCCAAACTGACACACCACTCTGTTTTTTGAGCTAGAATAATAAACCTCACAACAAGAAAGGTTCAAGGGCTTTAATTTTTACCCGGAAAGCAGTCTGTCGGTGCCAGGGTCACCTGATGGGAGGGTAAAACTATGTTGATGTTGTTTTATGGTTGGTGCCAGAAAACCAATGAGCCACACATTCAGCTGCTCACACACACAAACATCTCATGGATAAAGAGACTCACACACCACCCAGAAGAATCAGCTTTACTTATGCACCATGGTGCTTTATATTAGTACAAGATGTTTAATGCATAACATGTAGTAGTCCCTAACTATCGCTAGATGATGAATTATTGCTAATAGGTTGATGTGATGTGAGTTGCTGCTCAATTATTTTGTTGCCTTAACTTACATGTTAGACACCAGACTTGCTCTGAGCACATTTAGTGTTACCTATATCGTGTCGCTGAACACATATACTGCAGGCTAGGTAGAGTGTGTTTACAAACACGATTGGACAAGGAGGAGGGTAGGATGTAGTTGGAGACAGAATCATACAGTCACCAAGCAGCTGTTGAATTCTGCCAGCCTGCACCTGCTATTTATTGCAGCACTCACAGGGAGCTATGCGGGGAACCTGCAAACTGGGTCAAATTTTATTCATCTCTCTCTCCGTCTCCAACTCTCTCTCTCTCTCTGTCTCTCTCTCTCGTCATCTCTTCTTTCACACACAAACACTCACACTTTCATCTTACCTGTCATTGGTGTTCTATCAGTCCATCTATTCTGTCTCTCCCACTACTTCTCTTTCTCCTGCTCCCTCTGCCTCTCCCTTTCTCTCCCTCCCACTCCGGATACTAAAAAGTGAAATAGGAAAGCAGTTTGGAGTAGCTCCACTAATAAACAGCTGGCCAGACACCCCACGAGCTTCATTAGCAACTATCACTGTGATTCAGGAATCACATTAAACATAATAAATGTGTCAGGCTTCTCAAGGGTCCATGTATGCAAACACGCACATGTGCACATTCTCAACCCCTGCTGAGAGGCCTCTTCTTCAGAGACACTCATGCACCCTCAGCACCAGGCTTTCTGGATGGATCTTTAGAGAAGAATGTAATGAAGGGCATTTGTGTGTGTGTGTGTGTGTTTGTGTGTGTGTGTGCAGTCACAGTGCAATTCCTCTTTAAAGCCACGTGTGTCTCAACGACTCCCACATCCAGGAGAAGCCCAATCCAGGCTTACTCTGCTGTGCTTTCTTTTTTTCTTGCTACTGCCCCAGGATGCCTCCATACAGCCAGAGAAGTTACAGGCCTACAGTTTTAGTTTACAACTCTCTCCTCTATGTGCTATCTTTCCACCCACAGTATCATCTTCATTAGTCTTTATTGTCACAAACCGCAAAGGTACTATATGAGAAGGTCAACATAATAAAGAAGCTCCTACACTTCTGGAAGATGCTTCTCCACAATATGAGCTTTCATTAATACCTGTCTCCACTCATACTGATATGTCCACTGAATTACTACCATACCCTTGAAGTGCCAACACACACCTTGAAGTACTGACATACTAATACCGACCTATCTCTTAATGAGCAACTCTTTATCTTCTATTTCATTTACAAAGGCCTAGTCAACACAAGTCATTTTGAAAATGCTGTATTTATGTTTTGGCCATACTAGCATTCCAAGTTTCCTGTCAATAACTAAACATGAAAATGATTGAAAACAGCATGCTGGGCATATGCACGGACTTGCTGACCCATGATCTTTATGTCATTAAAATATCTAATATAGAAAACAGCGCAGGGTTCTGTCCTCTAAGAATTGTGGAGATCACATGATAATCATATTTCAGCTTTTTAAAAAGGCTATGTTTGCCCTTATCCACACAACAGAGTGAAAGCTGTGTTTTAAGATATATGCCTCTGGAGAGTGGATTCAAAAAGATACATTTTCATTTAAAAAAAAAAAACAGCAGTATGTTGTCAGTAAAAAAAAATTTAATTAATTAAAAAGATGTGTTTTCAATGTGTGTTAGTCTGGACTGGGCTAATCCCTTTTGTACTATAAAAGTATCACAAGCCAGCATAAAAATGAATGAACAATTAAACAGAAAAATTCAATAATAATAATCAATGGATAAAAAACAAAAATACAAGAATAGGAAATATATGTAAGGAATTTAAGATAATCTTTTAAAAAAGAATCTAAAATAATTTTGAGACTTTCCTTCCATCTCCCACCACTGGTATAGGCTCAGAATCCACTGCGACCCTGACCCAGATAAAGCAGTTACTGAAGATGAATGAATGAATATATTAATACTAATGTGCTAAAACATGTACTGCATTACATGTTAACAAGAATTTGCAGTCAATCCAAGATTTTAGCCAGAAGCCAATGTAAGGTGCATATAATGGTTAAATATGGCCAGTCTTCTTAGATGTAGTAACTGCTCATTCTCCTAGAAGCAGTTTATTGCAACAGTCCATGCTGTAAGTAATAAATTAATTTTATTAGTATCTTACACAGTCATCATATTTCTAAGCTTGGCATTCATTTCTAATTGAAAATAAGCGGTTTTCAGCAAAAGATACATTTTCATCTAATCACTATCTTAAAAGCAAAAAGTAATAATTAAAAGTTATAATCGTTCAAATATAATGGTGTATCATCATCATCATCATCATTACCATCATTAAAAAATGGAAATGTATTTTAGGTTTGCAGATATTGCTAAAAGTTAATATTTAGATTTAAAAAAAAAAAAAAAAAACAGTAGAGGCCCTAGTACAGAGCCTTGAGAAACACCATGACCTGTGCACTATAAGAACAAACCATTATTTACACTGACATACTGGTCAGCCAAATACCGCCTAAACCAAAGCAAGACCCTGATCACTGATTTAGTGTAGTAAGTTTCCAAGCCTATCTAACAATATATCGTGACCTCCTGTATCAAGCGTAGTACTTAGATCTAGGAGAAAAGGTGAACAAAGAAATATATTAACTAGCTAGCAAGAAGTCATTATCACTCTGACTAATGCAGTCTCAGTGGTAATATTACAAATACTACCATACACATTGAAACACATATTGAGCTTGTATTGTTTACTTTTAAACTATTGTTGATTTGCCTGTTTTGCTTTATGCTTCATTTAAGTGGTTTGAGTTTCTTTCTTTCATGAGCTTATGCCAGTGCTGCTGATTCTCCTGGCAGAGTCACCAGTTTTAATCAGCCTCACCCTGTGCTTTGAATTCTCCAATGTTTGGATGAATTTTTCATTGTTTTTCATTTTATTATCCCTGTTTTCTAGCTAGTTTGTTTTGATCAATGGGAGAAAACAATTTTACATTCAGTGGCAAAGTCAGAAAACCAGATTTCAAATTAGCCATTCTCATTTGATTATGTGGATATTTAGGTATAACTGGTAATACAGAATAAATTGGTCTCACCAAGAAACTTGCAAAATGAATTATATTTACAATATACTGTACACAATATTAATTTAGTCATATATTTGTAACATAGGTGTTATGAAAAAAATATAGCTGCAGTTTTACACCTGGTTTCTATTTTTTTTTTATTACAGTAAATTTAAACATTAAATTATGTTTGTAATTTGTATTTAATCTTTGGATTTAAGGAGTTATTAACCGGCCACTCTCACATTGCAATAAGACCCTAAATTCTTGCTTTATTAAAGGTAAGTGCACTAATAGGGCAAATCTGTTAAGCCCATAGATAAAAGACTCATAGACATTGCTAGTGTCATTAGGACAAGTACATTTTGTGGCTACAAGTGGCTAATTAGAGTGATTAAAATCAAAGCCATTTCCAATTATATCTAGATGGTTTTCAATAAAATCATAACAGAAAAAAGACCCACAACAGTTTCTTAATCCACTTATGCCTGTTTATTACTTAAGACAACAGATTTGCTCATTTTCAAGTATTTAAAATGAATCCATTGCTTAAAGGTTTGACTGTCAATGTACAAATGGATTGAACAGCCATTAAACCTCCCAATGCACTGCAGTAGAGCCATGCCCCTGCAGTACAGATATAGCCCTGCTGTACAGACACACCTCTGCTGTACAGACATGCTCCTGCAGTACAGACATGCCCCTGCTGTACAGACACACCCCTGCAGTACAGACATACCCCTGCAGTACAGACACACCCCTGCTGTACAGACACGCCCCTGCTGTACAGACACACCCCTGCAGTACAGACACATCCCTGCAGTTCAGACACACCCCAGCAGTATAGACAGGCCCTGCAGTACAGATACAGCCCTGCTGTACAGACACACCACTGCTGTACAGACATCCCCCTGCAGTACAGACACACCCCTGCAGTATAGACAGGCCCTGCAGTATACATGCCTCTTCAGTACAGACGGACCCCTGAAATACATACATGCCCCTGCAGTACAGACAGGCTCTGCAGTATAGACACCTCTGCAGTACAGACACACCCCTGCAGTACAGACAGACCCCTGCTGTACAAACACGGCTCTGCAGTACAGACATGCCCCTGCATTACAGATATGCCCCTGCACTACAGACACAGCCCTGCAGTACAGACATGCCCCTGCAGTACAGACACGGCCCTGCAGTACATACATGCCCTGCAGTACAGACACACCTCAGCAGTATAGACAGGTCCTGTAGTATATACGCCTCCGCAACACATACATGCCTCTGCAGTACAGACACACCCCTGCAGTACAGACACACCCCTGCAGTACAGACACACCCCTGCAGTACAGACACGGCCCTGCAGACTCCCCTCTGTAATACAGACATGCCCCTGCACTTCAGGAGTACAGACCCACCCCTGCAGTACAGCCACGCCCCTGTGGAATTCTCCCATAGTTCATACATGCCCCTGCAGCACAGACACACTCTCATAGTACAGACCCACCCTGCACTACAGACACGCTCACATAATGCAGACTCACCGTGCAGTACAGGCACACTGCCATAGTACAGACCAACTCCTGCAGTACAGAACATGTCATTTAACCAAAAGGAAAAGTATGTTCGTGAAGCATTGTAGATTAGTTTATAACAGAGGGCTGCAACAATAGTAATAACAACCATTTTGTGTGTGTGTGTGTGTGAAACAAATCTGCCCAAAACATTTCTGATTCTGTATTTTATTTATGTGGGTGAAATAAAGATTTTCTTCTCACAGATATCTCACAGTTTAACTGACAGCTCAAGTGTTATGGTCAGTAAGAGAAAGGGCTGTATGCTTGTGCAATTTCACACATAGGCTTATCACAATCAAGCATTACAATAGTACCAGACCGTCCCTCCAGACACACCTTCACACTCCTGCAGTACTGCCAACCTCGCCTTCTGTTATATAGCCGCATAGGGACTTGTCTAGCAGCACTGTTGCACATCTGTTCTGGAAGAGGTGGATACCAATTAAAGAGAGGCCACCATGCTTTGAGGAGCCGCTACACACATACACACAGAGACAACGTGCTGGCTCCTTTTCCAGTGACTGGACCCCTCTCATCAATATTCCTTCAGCAGGAGGGCAGGGATCCAGTAGACAGCCAAGGCTTCCTCAGTGGCATGTGCTCTGGCAGCATTCAACACCATTTTCCTGCTTTCTTCCCAAATGCCATAAGTCTGTCTCACTGCAGTACTCAAAACATACCCTGTCTCATCACACTCACAGATTTTTTAATTGAACATTGGACATCTGCAGTACAGACACACCCCTGAGCCGTGTTTGTACTGCAGGGCATGACTGTACTGCAGGGCCGTGTTTGTACTGCAGGGGCATGTCTGTACTGCAGGGCTGTGTCTGTAGTGCAGGGGTATATCTGTAATGCAGGGGCATGTCTGTACTGCAGAGCCGTGTCTGTAGTGCAGGGGTATGTCTGTACTGCAGGGCCGTGTCTGTAGTGCAGGGGCATATCTGTAATGCAGGGGCATGTCTGTACTGCAGAGCCGTGTCTGTAGTGCAGGGGTCTGTCTGTACTGCAGGGCCGTGTCTGTAGTGCAGGGGCATGTCTGTACTGCAGGGCTGTGTCTGTAGTGCAGGGGCATGTCTGTACTGCAGGGCCATGTCTGTACTGCAGGGGTATATCTGTAATGCAGGGGCATGTCTGTACTGCAGAGCCGTGTCTGTAGTGCAGGGGCATGTCTGTACTGCAGGGCTGTGTCTGTAGTGCAGGGGCATAGATGTAATGCAGGGGCATGTCTGTACTGCAGAGCCGTGTTTGTACAGCAGGGGTCTGTCTGTACTGCAAGGGGTGTGTCTGTACTGCAGAACATTGGACATTGAACACTGAACATCATGAATAATCAGAATGATTTAATTTCCATTTACCTCAAACCGATCTGATTTGAAAATAATCAATTTGGCTTATTGCGTGCAAATGTCTTGGTATCTTTAATGCAGTGAGTAAGAGAGAAAATCATGAGAGTTGTGATCATGAGAGAGAGAGCTCACTGTTACAAAGTGGACACAACTTATCTTTACAATCTCTCTGTTCTCGGCTCTTTACTTACTGCCCAACCAAGGCTCATTCTAATAACTAAATCCTCTTTTCCATTCTCCCCCACTTGTCCCCCTTTTTTCTGATTTCTCCTCTGATCAAATTCACTGTCATGTCCTTCCTGTTACCTCATTCTCTACATAAGCATTAGGGATACACTCTGTAATAGATTTTATACCTGCGCGGTGTTAAATTCTCGAATCAGAAGGTGTGCATTCATTTTCTAAAACAGCTGGATACAACAATCGTTCCAGCTGTAACATAAATGATAGGTTTATATTAATTGCAGCTCCACATAATTTAAGTCTAATAATAAACAGATTTTTAAAAAAGCATGTTCTTATTTAAAAAAGAAAAATGTTTAAGACATTTATGGAACATTTATGGAAGGAGTCTCTGGTGTCAGTCACGTTTTCCAATATGGGAAAGTCTTCAGAACAGAAGTGTTTGCACTGCACTTTCCAGCTTTTCACTGACTTATGGAACGAATGTTTATAGCTGCTGTAACATAAGTGATAACAGGAACTAACTTTTTTGTGGACGTTCCATAATTGTTACATTAAATGTGACTGTAAATGGTTAAAAGGTGTGATGTGTCATTCATTAAAAAATCAACAATTAAACTCTTTGGCAAATTATTGTTTTATTCCTTAGGCTACATTAGACTATAATACATAGAACAAGATAATAGAGATGAGAGCTGGAGGGTTTTATTTTCCTTTTTCTTTTTATTATACATGAACTTCTTCTCTCAACCCTCTTATAATTACCCTTTCCAGACTGGACTCTTCTTGACCATCAATAAAAATATGGATGAAATTTTCTCATAGCAAAAAAATTTATTGCTTTGCTTCTTCCCGATAGAGAAACACTGCCTATATATTATCCACCATACGTTTTCATTGAGCCTTTATATGTAGTAATATGCTTGCCATGGTTAAATAATTAAAAAAAAATAAAGTCAGTGCAATAAAAGTGAAGAGGCAGCTCCAGTTGAGGCAAAAGAAGTAAGTCATTCTAATGATTTGTAGTATAGCACAGTCAATGATGCACTCCTGCTGAACACATATTAAGAGTGATAGATTGCTCTGTGCATGTGTGGCGAGGTTTAATCGAGACCACATACTGTGTACGTGTCCTATATGATAGAATATATAAGAATACTGTTGCTTGTATGTATGCATGTGTGTGCCTGTGTGTGAAGCTGTCACACTTCCATGGCAGCTCGAAAAAGTGGATGAATCATTCGGAGGCGGACTGACGAGCATGGAGTCGGCATCGTGTTCGATAAGAAAAGTGACTTTGTTTATCATCTGATCTGTTCACATTATGTCCGTATGTGTGGCAAACCAGTCTTATTACTGACAGCGACAGGTGCTGCAGGAGAACTTGTCAGAGAAAGACCATGTGAGCAGTTCTGTTATCATCAGTTCCATCCACCCTGCTCTGTAAGCATATACTCCAGCATGGTCCTGCTTTTGATTTACAGCAAAAACTCTACAGTCTCTCACAAATTCACTTTGGCTTCCGCTCCAGAGACTGCACTGTGACCCATTTGAATGAAACCATGACTGTCAGCAAGCTAAATTTCCCAGAGCAGGCATTCATAAAATAACATTCACAAAATAACGCCCTGAATCAGCCCTGTAAAATAGCACAGATTTGATCCTATGGACCTTATGGCACTACAATTAGCTCAAATGATGTGTGCAAAAACTGCACTTCAACGGCATTGATTGTTTTAGCACTACTTGCTCCATTTCGCCCTGCCATTGCGTAAACAAACATTTCAAAGCCATTCTAAATGTCAGCTGGAGATTGTGAGAGCGACACGTAAATACTGATGGTAATAATGCTGCACACTTAGCCACCATTTATCTATAATGCCACACCTCAACTTATTGCGTATTATATTCAGAAAATCCCGGCTAGAATTTCTCCTCACTGCACACCAGCACTGTTGGGTTATTTTCTCTCAGCATGACACAAACGCTTCATCTCAAATGGCATCAATACCATATTTTCAGTACAAGTATGAGTGCATGTTGTTTGGTGTTTGTTGATACTGATACCGAAATGAGTAACCTACTTAATTTTCCCGGGTTAATTAGTGGCCATGAAAAGTGCATGTGTGTGTCTACACACATCCACTACAAGAATGGTTCTTTATAATGTTAGCTAGTCGATTTTAAACGAAGTGCAAAAGAGTGGGGATTTTTTAACTGATGAAAAGCTTCTGTATTGTAGGTACAATGTATCTGTAGGTATCTGTTGGTAAAATGTTTCATTGCATATGAATCACTTGTATGTGATGTGGTTGATCGTTAAAAACAATTTACTGGATAAGAGCTAGGGTTGGGAGTTGATAACATAATATCTGTATATATTTTAATAAATTATGTTACAGTATTATTTTCTGAAACTGTGGATATTGTGATATTTTTCAAAATAACTGGAAACAGCTGATGTTACATTTGTTTACATTAAATCTTTTATCTTTCAAATTGTAAAATATTAAAAAGATTTTCTTCTTTTCAGTGCTAAATATAACTTAAATATTAATCACAGTGTAAAGTATAAGCTTGCCAGCGTTTGCTTTGGTTGGCTTGGGTTGCTGCCATGTGCCTCTAACAGTGAATTCTGAGTTTTATGTTGCAGATGTTTTATCAGGTTACTTTTATTGTAGGAAGATGCTGTAGTTCCTCCTCTCGATATTTTCACAGAGCACAGTTTGCAGTTTGCTTTTGATTGCCATCATTAATTGTGAAATAAGTCCAGATTTCGTGTTGCGTGTTCATTAGCATGACATTGTACACTAGGCTTAGATCACATAGTATCACATGGTAAGGGATGTTAGCATCGGAGCATTGCATGAGTAAATGATAAGGTATTAGTCGGATAGCCGATACGCAATAGTATTGATGAATTATGTAGTTCCTGATTTTTATAGCGTAGACAACACAGGAACAACCCAAAAAGCCAAACACCCATTCAAACATTTTTGCTTTTAATTTGTGTATTTGGTATAGTGGCATTCTCACTCAGGGTGCCCACCATTTAGCAACATTTAAAGCGAAGCACTCTGTGATGCACCTTCAGCTACGTAGAGCAGGCTGCAACTGCTGACCACAAAAATCTCTACGATGAATTTTTCAGCAGTTTTAGCAATAGTGCATGACATCTCACTAAATATTTCAGTATGTACATAATACTCACACTTAAAGTACGCAAAGTACACCATTTGTGATGCGGTTTCAGTTTTATTTAACACCACTAATAGCACTTTGACAGGCCACGCACTGCATTCTACATTGCTGTCCCCTTCCAGCCAGACACACAAACACACACACACACACAAACATGAAAAACTGTATAATGGGCCCACAGCTACTGTCTTGATCTGATTTTCTGATCTCATTAGTCTCACTTCTCTACCCGCTTTGTGACATGCAGGAACTTTTGCGACAGGTTCAGAGTGTGAATACGTTGATTTGCCGTCCTTAATAGGCCCAAAAAAAACTGCAGTAAATATAAACAAGCATTAGTGTGCCTGCTACTGCCAATAGCAAATGAGGCTCAACATCTTACACACAGAAGGGGTAGGTGACTATGTGACTCTTGACATTTAAGCAGGAGGTAAAATTACTCATAAGTGTTTTATATAAACAGCAGCCATGTAATTATCAGGCCAGTTATGCTTGCTTCCTGTAACAGCTCAGTGTGAAGCTCGGCCATGCATTAGCATGGGAGCGAGAGAGAGAGGTGCAGGTGTTAAAGGCTGAAAAGGCTAGTTTGGTTTGGCATTTATAGATTACAGGAAATGTTAATGCTATGTCAAATGCACAAGCACCACATAAAAGAAGTCGACGAACAGCAAGAAAGGTTGAATCACCGACAGAGAAGTGGATGATGCAAAAAGAGAAAATCTGAGGTGTGAGCCATTACAGAGCTTGTATTAGATCTGAGGTGAAAGCAGAAGTTTATATGAGTTATATGAGCAACATGTTGCATTTTTCAGCACAACCAACAGGGTTGTTTAATGTTAGTATTTGAAGAGAGAAGAAAATGTGATTAGCCATGCAGGAGATCGGATAAAGCAGTCAAAGCATTTCAACCATGCAGGTCAAGGACAACAGAGAGAAGAACCAATAAGCTGCCAATAAGTGTTTACAACCATTATAAAAAAATAAAAATAAAAAGAATCAACAGATCAGCAGCTTAGTGTTAGATGCTAATATGTAATACATTGAGCTAGCAGAGTTAAAGTGTTAATAACACATTAAAATGCTACATGCTTTGAACAAATGTTCCTAGTTTGAGCCTTTAAAGCCTACCTAGTCCTTTCTAGAATGTGTTGTTCACAAATCACCTGCTATGATTAAGTTTTGGAAAAGCTGTGGGTTCTTTAAACAGACATTGGTGAGGAACTATATTTAATTTGGTATTAGATGGATTGGGAATTGCAGTCAAATGAGCTGACCATACTGAAATCAGAACACAGACATTTCAGAAATGTAGTAAAGTAGTGGAACTTTATCAAATGTTTCCACATTTAGCGCAGCTAGTGAAAAGGCAGCGGCTATGGGATAAAGAACATGCCATAGCCAAATTCTGGAAAATTCTGGAAAATTCTAGGACACAATTTACCAAATGCTGCAGACTTCGTCATGTTTGCTGGGCAGATTTTGGGCAGATTAATGACAATTAACCTCACAAAGCAACATGCTTATTTTATTGGAATGATTTGACAGCACTAATACAGTTTATGGAGCTTTCTGCACTTGTGACTCACATTCTCTTTTGTTGATGGTCCTACATGGATACCCTGAAGACTTACACTTCGCAAAAACAGTCCCTGTGACTCACCCTTGCTTCAGTGGATAATCTCACCTGGATACTGTAGATTTATACCTGCTGATGAACTGCTGATGTAATCATAAAGACTGTCCTGTGCTCATCTCAGGACTCTTATTCATAATAGACTCATACTGAACATCCTTTCAACACTACTCTACACCTGCATACTGTAATGATTTATAATGATTTATAATCCCACTATTCAGTGTCCCCCATGAGAGGATGGATTCCCTTTTGAGTCTAACTCCTCCTCCTCATGTCGTCTCAGGGAGTTTTTCCTTGCCACTGTCGCCTCTGGCTTGCTCATCTGGATTCTAAATCTACATGTGGATTTATGTAAAGCTGCTTTGTGACAATGTCTATTGTTAAACGTGCTATGAAAATAAAATTGAATTGAATTGAGTACCAAGCTTATTCCTATATTCCCTGGTCATTTTATCAAGTACACTGTAAAGTGCCCTTTTTATTTATACAATTTCTGATTGTAATCTTTTGCTGTTCACAATTTGTTAGTCCCCTTTTATTCCCTCCTGTGATAGAGATGTACCACCAGAAGGTCACTGTTGACTAGATATTATTTTGGTGTTGGCCTTTCTCAGCACAGCAGAGGCTCTGATATAATAGCAGCATTTTAGTGCGTGTTATAAGTGTATCAGTCACAGCAGCATTGCTGGAGTTTTTTTTTGTTGTATTAGCACTTGATTTTTTGTGGGTATTTATGCCCTGTTGTGTCTGTGTACCTTTGTCTCATTCACTGTTACTGTGTCTTATAGTCCCTTTCAGTCTAAGTGGTGATTCCCTGGTCCTTATTTTCCAGTTCCAGGTTTCCTGGTTTTTGTTCTTTTTCATTTAATAATTTCTGATTCTGATTCTGATTCTGTAATTATCCTAGTTTGTTGCAGCCTGCCTGTGTACTGACCTTCACAATGGACTTTTGGTCTCTTGGTTTGCCTACAATAAAACATACACCAAGCGCTTGTGCTTGTGTCCCGCCTCGTCTCACAACACATTACACCTACACAGTGCACTTAGATGGTAGGTTTACCTAAATGTAGGTATCATGGAGGTGTCTAATAATCTGGCAACTGATGGTGTATATAAATATAGAGTAGCATCTGAGGCAGATATTGCAGCTGGAGTGAGAAAAGGTTGCATGGGTAGTGAGATAGACACAGCCTCTGTCTGTGTAGTGAAGCCTGCCAGCGTCTTCCTGTAGCCTGCAGACCTTGACAGGGAATGAACATACTCACATACATGCACACCCACACAATGTTTCAAGAAAAAAAAAAAACACAGAAAAAGCTAGAATACAGCGCATACAAAAATGAAAGGAGCATTCACTTGAAATAGACACACACACACACAGACACAGACACTCCCACACACTGCTTTTGTTAGGAACTGCTGTATATGGATGATGCGATTGTGCTGACCTCTGGTGTGATCAGTGCTGCCAGTCTTCTTTCTTTTCAGCAGGACTTACTGCATGATCACAGAAGTTTGCTGCAGAGGCACTTTTACGGAGCGAAAAGGTCAAAACATTTTTGGGTGCCGCACTCGGACGTGATTGCTGTGGACAGCAGTCTCTTTGATGTGAGAAATGCAGAGGTTAATCCGAAATCTTCTTTTTTTCATTCTACAGAAACCTGCATCTCACTTTCAAAGAATGAGGGACACACGTTTCATACACGATCAGTCCTTCCTTCTCAGATAAACCACATTAATAACGTGATGTGCTGCAGCACACGTGCTTTAAATGCAAAATGGCTGTAATACTTTAATGTATAATACTTAGTACTTTACTGGCAAAGTAAAGCAGTGTGTGTGTGCCTGTGTGTGTGTGAGGGAGAGGGCGAGAGGGAGAGAGATAGAGATGAAGAGGGAGGAAGCACACAGATATGAGCTGCAGCAGGGCCACAGGTGCAGTGCAGTTTTAATGAGCTGGATAAGGCAGTGCACTAAACTTCCCCATTTGTTGTCATCCTACTGATTGGTCATTTAGTGATCTCTCTCTCTCTCTCTCTCTCTCTCTCTCATTCGCTTCATCTTTTATCACTTTTCTACATTTCTCTGTCTGCTTTCCCCACTGTCTATTTCCTTATCTGTTTTTCTCCTACTCTCCTGGTCCTTTGTCTTTCTTTCTTCCTTTCCATCACTTTCTATTTCACGTTCTTTCTGTTATTGACTCTTTTTACTACCTTTCTCTCTGCCTCTAGCTGTCTTTTCTCTCACTCTCTCTTCCTCTTTGTTAATTTTCATTCACACTCACTGTCATCCACTCACTCACTCACGCTCTCACCCATTTTTGTTCCCTCATATGCTTACTCATTCAAGCACTCACTCATTCATTTACTTGCTCTCTAACTCACTCCCTTGCTTATTCATTCACACACATTCATTTACACTCACTCACTTATTTGCACACTTTCACTAACTCGCTCTTTCACTCACTCATTCATTCACATACTCACACTCACTCACACACTACTCTTTCACTAATTCACAAATGCACTCTCACTCACTCATTCACACACTCACTCAATCCCATACTTTCTATCTCACTCATTCTCACACTTGCTCTCACACTCACTCACTCACTCACTCACTCACTCATTCACACTCTGGCATGCTCTCTCTCATTCATTCATTCGCACACTCACTCTCACTCATTCAGACACTTCCTCTCTCACTTACTCATTTACTCACTGGCATATGCTCTCTCTCTCATTTACTTGCTCACACATTCAAACTCTCACTCACTTAATCTCATATGACCTCTCTACCGAACTCTCACTTCTCTCATCTTCATGGCTTCAGTGAGCGTTTCTCTGTGGTGGATCTCAGGCTGTTTGCTGACTGATGTCTTTGGCCTTGACCTGGATACAGTGACAACGTGCTGCAACACTGCAGTTATATGGGGGGACAGAGGGAGCAGACAGACAAGCAGGTGTGTGTATGTGTGTGTCAGAGAGGAAGAGGGAGGAGAGACAGAGATGTAGGCTTTAACTGATTCTGCCCGAGCTGTCTGTCACACACATTAAACATATCCGCCTGCTGCACCTTAAACCGGTCTGGTAAGGTGCTCTGACCCTCCGTGCTTCGCACTCTGAAGACCGAGAAAGTAATTACAGCAGCCTAAGTGTTAAGGGAAAATGTGTGTCACACACTCTCACACAGTGCCTCGCTCTTCCGCAGTCTGGAAACTGTAATCAATCCGGATTTGCTATTAGACGCAATATCTGTAAGGCACCTTCAAGTTTGGTTGGCAGAGAAAGCTGCAGTGGATTTGTTTTTAAAAATTATTATTCTGTCTCTTAGCTTTATTTAACTTGTTTTATTCTCTTACTGAACTGATAATACCTCTAGCCACTCCAGTCTCCCCTTTTTGCCACTTCACGAGTCATAGTGACGAGCACAGTCACGGCGAACGGCTTGAAACAGCTCGGCTAAAAATGCATTAAGCTCTCAGGCACTTTGAAGTGTCTCAGATTTGACGTGGACTACACGCTTGAGTTGCAAAGCAATTAGTCTGCACCACTCACTTGTCGTTTTTGTGTGCATCCGTGTCTGCATGTGCACGTGTGGCTCTGCAGGCATACCTGTCCACAAAGGTGGGTGACATAGATTCTCTGACCTATAGCATTGTGCTTCACATGGTACGCCTTTATCATGAATTCAATTCAGTGTAATTTGTATAGTGCAATTAAACAACAGACAATATCACAAAGCAGCTTTACAGAAATCTTGATGAAGATTTAGATCCCTAATGAGCAAGCCATAGGCGACAGTGGAAAGGAAAAACTACTATCAACTACAATCTTTAAAAAAAAAACCTAAATAAAGAACCTTTAAGAGTTCTTCAGCTTGTCCCTTAAAGCTTCTATGTAGAACCCATCAAGAGAGGATTTCTATGTTCTATGTAGAACCGAAAAATGTACTGAAAAATTTGATATCATAGCATCATATTTATTTCTAGAAAGAAGCCAATTTATCTTCCAATCAAACTTCAACCTTGAAATTAGTAAAACAAATGTCTAATAATATTAATTAATCAGCTAGTAACAAATATTAGACAAGTTATCCTACATTCAAGACATTTGTATGCCTCTGCCACTAGGTGGTATTATGGCGGTATTATGTTTTAGGGTTGTCTGTGCGTCCATGCATCTGTCCAAGCTTCTCATTAAGGTGATATCTCATTAATGAGTGGTTGAATGTTTGTAGGATCTACAGTATATGGAATTGTCATTATAACCAGCAGATTAACTGATTCGATTTTGGTCTGTCTGATCCAAACAGGGTCAAGGTCACAGCAAGGTCAAATGTCTGAAATAGTTTTCAATAGCTTCCTTCTAAATGAATTATAATTAAAGGTATTACAAATTAGTGACAAGAAGGACTTCTTATCAGCAGAGGCATAGGCATCAAGGTCGAGTTCTACTTGTTACTAAAATATCTGTTTTGCAGTGATTGAGAAAAGAAGAACCTTGTTAATAAGTTAATAGGAATAAGCCTAGAAAATTATGCTAATAAGTCTAGGAAAATGATATTAGTGTGATGCAAAATGTTTAAAACTACATTTTAACACCCTGCAACTAGCTCCAGTCCTGTGGTTGGAAAATTCAGCAATAAACGTTTTCAGGTACTTTTGGCTAATGCGCCTAACATTTAAATATTTGGACTATGTTCAAAAATGGAATCTGTGCTGCAGTCATATGGGGGTCTGTATTATTTTCTACTGAATAAGGCCCCTGGCTGGAAAAAAAAAAAGAGAACCCTTGCCTTGAGAACCCTTAGGCAGATGGGTCACTATAGCTTGCTGTTTATTGCTTTTTTCTGATCTAATTAGCTCCAAAATGTCATGTACATGCCTAACCTACAAGACCTGGATATTTGGTCGAGTATCATTAGTGATTACAAGTGCATCAATGCTCTAATTATGTATCTGAATGTTTGAGAAAGCTCATTTACAATCGATGATGTTGATTACAGCCATATTATTATATGTGAGCAAAGAGCGTCAACTGAGAAATTGCCACTATCATCTGTGAGCTCTGTCTCTCTGAGAGTTTAAAAAAAAAAAAAAAGTTACATAACTCAGACTTGCGCTATTAAAAATATATCAAGCATTTCTGTCTGCAGTGCCTGGCATGGGCCATAAGATCCGAGCTCTGAATGAAAGACAGTAGTGCCGTTTCCATAAAAGGGCCTTAAGCTAAAATGATAGTCTGTGAACTTAGAGGATCTGTTATGCCTGTCCCGAATGCTTTAGTAAGGAAAAGAGAGACGGCAGACTGTCACCTGTGTCAGCCGGAGCTTCTCGAAGTCCACAGCAAATAGAGCTGGTATGAAATCAGAGACGGCAATGATATATCAACATCACTGCAGTGGGAACTGCTCAACTAGGAAAGGTCACGTAAATCATAGCACCAGCCTTTACACTAATCACACTGCAAGCAGTTAACCTGCTGATCAGTTTTAGTCCCGGACTGAGATAGAAATAAGGACAGAGACAGATCTCGAGACAGAGTGTGAGAATCTTCCAGGTTAACCCAAATTGCAAATAAATGCTCTGGAGCTTTTGCACCTGGAAGAACTGTTGTGTGAATGGACATTGTGTGAGTAGGTGTGGGTTTGTTTTTGTCGTGACCTTTCACAGATGGTGCATACGTTCCTCAATGGCAGTAGGTCATGGCAGATGGTATGTATATGCTTCACTACTAATAGTTCACGCAGCACACGTCCACACATGAACACTCATATAGATTATCTTGGAATACTAATTTCATAGGAGCTGGTCATTGATTTGTGTATTATTGCAGCTAAATTGTGGCTAACCCTAACTTTTTTTTTTTTTAAGAAGTGCATTTGGTGTGAAAAAGTAATCTTCATCATGAAGACCAACAAATTGTTCCCACAGTGTTATGGACATGTTCCCAGCACCGCCTACCTAATAACCTAACACTCGTCCCCTGACTAATGCCACTGGTGTCTAATCATCACCTGTAATCAAAGACTGTCTAAATTACTCAGACTCACAGACTGTAGTCATGAAGTACTTAGCATTTTTTTTCCGGTTTCCACAGTCTCACTCGCCCTAGTTTCCTGTATTCTGTGTGTTACTCATAAAATTAGTCAGTTTATTTTGAGGGCTTTTTGCTTCTGAGTTTACATTCACACTAGCAAACAACAAGTCACTTGTAATGCTTGCAGTTTGTCTCTTGTGGGTATGTTGCGACCGCTACTGTTGTTGTGTGTGGATGCGCACTGTCCAGCATTATTTGTTTTGTTTTGTTTTTTTATTTAATGAGAGGTCAGAAATTACAGGATAAGATGAAACCAACTAACCATGTTAGTTGCAAGTGGGGTTTGAATTAATGTCGGAGTGCACGTGCCATAGGATTGGTCCAAGGCATCATCTGCGTCATGTCAATTTACTGCACCATACCTAACTTGCATAGAACTGAGAACATCTCAAATCACACTGCCATGCTGTCGCTTTGCCACTTGCTACTGTCGCTAAAATTGTGGCTCTGTCTTGTGCACGCACATAGAAAATGATCGTTACCTGATGCTTTGTCGCATTCTTATGTGAATGTAAGGATATACTGTACAGTATGTCTTATTATATTATGTCTCCTATCTTTGCCTGTTTATATAAGTTCTTGTTTTAGACTACATTTCAGTGTAGTTCCCCACTATCTGTGTTCCCTTCCACACTGCAGGTTTTCAGGATTCCTTTTGTACTCACCTCACTTCATCTGCTTTACTTTTAACCTGTGTTCTAACCCGTGTTCTCTTTATCTACACAATGTAAATAAATTGTTACATACTACTAGCTTAGTCTAATACTTGCCCAAACAAGAGAATTGTAATGGTCCCTTATCACGGCCAAACAGTAGCCAAACAGATTTCATGCCAGGCTATTAGTTTTTTATTCGTAGCTGAAAAGGGGACAAGTAGATTCAACAACCAGAAAAACAAAAAAAGCCTACTCCTTATTTTTTAGAATTCGTGAATGACAGGCAATGACAGGCATGTGGAAAGACTGACGAAACCGAGCAAAATAAAGTGTGGCATAAATAATCTGCCATAAAGCTCTCCACCTAGCACAACATGCAGTCACCTCACAGTTAAACATACCCAGAGAAAATAAAGAGGCTAGCCTGACTTGAATAATTACTTAATATTACAATTAATAATATTAATATTATTGTATAATATTGCAATGTGAGGACAGAGCACCATATCTCAGTTGAAACCATGGTAGTTGAAACTTGCTGACTTTTTGCTCTATGATGTGCTACATATACTTGTTCTTTATGTGGGTGTGTTAATAAATAACCTGATTCAATAACAACAACAACAACAACAACAACAACAATAATAATAATAATAATAATAATAATAATTTTGATAAAATTAACACAGGCTGATCTTGAACCATAACACATGAAAAGTTTGCCCCAAAAATCCCCTTTTTTGCCCATATCATGCAGCCTTATACTGTAGGTACACCTTGTCCATAAAAAAATGCCCAAAAAAATGCTATGAGGCAAGACTAACACTGGCATACATCCAGGCTGCCAAAGTCAACCTCAGTGCTACTTCATATGCATAGAGAGAGAGAGAGAGAGCTCATAGTCTGTTGTCGGTGTGTGGTGGAATAATTCTTTACTGTGTGTCTCAAGGGCAAACAGAGAGCTTTTGAATACTCTATCTAAGAAAAAGAGAATGCTTTTAATTTTAAAATCCAGAAATATGTGTCTTAGCAGAATGTAACTAAATCATGGCGGTAACTTTCACGTTTCACTTTTAAAAAGACTTGAAGAATAGTTAAAAAGACATAGCATGACTCGGTTAAGACTATATGTACTGTATGTTCCTTTTCATCCAACCATATTCTTAGGAAAAATTACAGTAGAATGATTTGCTGCTCTTCTGCCACTCGTATCTCTGTATAGAAACAAGTATATAGGGTTTATACAAAGAACCACATAGATGGATTATTGGATTATACAGTATACACTAAAGTATCCTTCTTTTTTGCACATGTCTCAACACAAAGTTGCAAAGTTCTTAAAATCTGGTTACCTCTGAATGAGAAAAGAGAGAAAATCACATTTATAGATTCAATTCCAACTCTGAAAATGCTTCACCTACCTCTACATTTGTAATCTAATGTACTGCCAAATTTAAAAAAAAAAAAAAAAAAAATCATATGTATATTATGATGGGAAATGAGTTAATGAGATAAAAGTCACTCATGGAATTTAAACACAAGCCTCATAATGATTAATGATTAATTCAGGCATTCCATTCGGTCAACTACATTTCTTGTTATTAATGGCTTTTATTATAAATGTTTTACATTTAAATCACCTACAGTTAAAATGTATTAGGTCATTTAAATGTGTGACATATAAATGACTGAGGCTTATGTCCATTATGCTATGCTGTATAACTATCTATAATCAAATCATCAGAAAAGAACACTTAGCTAGCAGAGTTTTAGACATGTTTAGGCAGACTGACTGCATTTACAGCTTAGTTTGTTAAACTGGCTCTTTACCCAAGGTGATGTTTGCAGGAGAACAGCCAAGGCAAGGTTATGAAGTAACTAAATAAAAACACTTCCATGTCATTTTGGTAATATATATTTGTTTTCTTAAAGTAGAGATGTCAAAGTACATCATTTGCAGAAAAACATATTTTCAAAACCCATTTTGGTTGAAACCCAAGTTTTCATTATTTTTGGCTGTTTTCCAGAATACAGCCACAACAACATTCGACAGGTTGCGTTACATACATCATGAAGGGAGTTGAACCTGATCATACCAAAGTTTCCTAAGTAATACTGTTATCCTGGAGACATTGGCAAGCTTCTTCATACTCTAAAGAAAACCTCTTGGGAAGAAGGATGTCAAAGTGTTTTCCATCATTAAAGAAATCTGTTTAGAATCCTTTTGAAACTCTTGTCTTATAAAATGCATTCTTGAGGGTGTCTTGATAGTTTTACAACTTTTCATTCACTTATTGTCATTCTATATCATTCCAGATACAGAAATATATGCAAAGCAAATTCGCACACTGCAGTCATGCACACTGAGCTACAAATTGGATTTTGGCATCTAGACACTGTACTTCTATGTCTCGGCTGCTTATAGATGATCAAAATGGGGATGTTGCATGATTCTTCATTTGCATAAAGAGTAATTACTGTTGCATCACTTTCATAATACCCCTGTCAGCACAGTAAGAAGAGACGTACTGCGGCAAATCCCGTACTGGCTCTTCATGTGGTGCATTTTAAATTGCATGTCAGCCCAAGACATACGCACAAACATATAGGTAAAGACACTCAGACCTTCAGAGTAAGAACCCAAACCCTCTCATAATTCTAAACTAGATTGCAGCACATAAATAATAAGACACACTCACCCTGATGCAATTCCCTCTCTCCCTTTCTCTCTCTCTCTCTCTCTCTCTCTCTCTCTCTCTCTCCCTCACACACACACACATACACACACACACACACAGAGTCTACGGTGTTGCCCAGAGAATTTAGAATCCATCTTAGGAGCAAATACAGAAACACTTGCTTGAGGATATCCAGCTTGTGCTCGCAATAAAAATAAGCATTGTTTACAGAGTCCTGAACTGAAAGACAGTGATAAATATGCATGCTACATATCCACAGAACCCATATAAGAAATAAGAAGTTATAAATAAATCTCCTTCATCTACACAGAGTGCAGGACAAAAGAATAGAAATCTGAAGCATGCTTTTGTAATGATTAGACCAACATACAAGCGTCTGAGTGCACTGCATCCAATTACGGGCTGGGTTTGCAAAACAATAAGTTCTATTAGAAATCTACTACCTCAATGAAGCTAAGCAGATTCACTGTTTATGAAGGTTTAAACAGCATTCTGACTCTATTTGGGGAATCACTGTTTTGTTCCACATTTTTTTTCAGGTCATTTTCTATGGCTTATAAACGTGACATCAAAGAAGGTAATCTTAGTATGAAGCAGATCTACTGACATGCTTAACACTAAAATGAGTGTTATATGATGTTAATATCTTACTGACTGACTGAAACACAGACACTCACACAAACAACCAGGTGTCTGGGCAATTAGATTTTGTTCATAGTTGTGCTAAGTAGATTTAACCACCAGAAAACAAAAAAAACCCTACTCCTTATTGACAAATCCACCCCTGTGGTTATAGTTATTTGATACTGGGCACCCAAGTGGTCCACTGGTAAAGCATTCACCTTTATTTAGGAGACTGTGTGTTTAAATCCAATAATGCCACAATCATCCATGCCTGGGAGTCCAAAAGAGAATTCTTGGCCCTGTTCTCTGGGTGGGAAGAATAGTATTACTCCAGATAGTCAGAATGACTATAGCCAACTGTGGGCATCTGTTAGCTCATTTATACAGAAAAGAGCAGTTAGCCCTCTCCTCCATGTACATACAGCTACCATGTAATTCTGCATAAGAAACAGTTCAGAAAAATGTGGCTAGCTGGATTCACATGCGTCAGAAGAAGCACATGTTGACCTTACAACTTCATGAGTTGGTAGGTATCAGGGGATGGGAAGAACAAGCTAGTGGGAATTTGCAGTGATGAAATTGCAGAGAAATGGATTTAAAATCCAAAAGAACCAAATTGTATGAAAATAATACAAAAGTAATTTGACTCCAAAGCACATAAAAAATCCCAAATTTGTTAAGACTGCCAACTAAATGTGCTATGGAGAAACGATGCTAAATTTTTCACGTCAGTGGCTTACATTTTCCAAGACCATACTAATATTTGTTTTTCTACTAACAAGAGTATTGTATGACTGGAGTGATCTTAAGTCATAGCACATAAATCTGCGTTCTCCAGGACATGTGGGAATCATGCTATATATTAATATACAGGCGTACAGGGTTAAGCATCTCTGCATCCACAAGGCCAAATGCCTCAAAGTAGTATTACTTCTTAACACTAAAACCGCAACAATGACCAAAAAAAAGACCATTAGCCAAATGTGTTCCGCCTGTCTGTCAGCTTGCACTCGCAAATCGCTTTTAGAGCCCCCGCCAGTCGTCTCGCCCTGCTCTTTTGAGTGTGACAGGCTTTGATGTGTCAGCGTGCAGGCAGGCCAGTGATGGAGAAAAGAGCAGTTCAAACACTGGTGAGGATGGGGTACGTAAATCTCAGCCAGGCCCTGATGATATTAATAGTCCCCGTAGTGACATTAAGGCAGAAAGGGCACATGTTGAATAAGCTTGTATTAGAGTGGATATGAAGAGGTGCCAGTGTCACCTCCATGTGCTTGTATTCCCTGTGTCTTTGAAGATCTCCTTTCTGAATAGCTTTCTCTGTCTGACTGATAATATCCCCTACAGCTTGTCTGACAAGAAGACGGACATCGGGGGCTGAACATGCCTAACCTCTTCACGCTGAATTGGTCACAATTATTATGTGCACCCTTTCTGTTTTGGCTTCATGCCTAGTCCATAGCAAAGTAAACACAGGGAAAGGAGGAAATGAGAATAAATCTGTTGTCACCAATTAGCCTAAACATTTGCCTTTGGCGTGGCCACTCATGCGTGCTGTGTCAGTTCTCTTCCTCCTTCAGAATCAGACCCTCCAGGGACAAATCCTAATAGAGAGAAAAGACTCGCTTTGGCATGCTGAGCCACACTAATGCCAGGCCAGACATTTGGATGCAGCAGCGGCACCTTAGCAGAATGGTGCAATGGAGAGCAATAGGCAGAATCAGATGTAAGCCTCTCAAAAACACACCCAAACACACGGCTCGTCCATATGGCATTGTAGGACTACAACTGGCCAGGATGGATGTTTCCGTTTCTGTTAGCAGAGTGTCTCTGGTCTGCTGCAGTGCTCATGCTTACTGGAGTGCTTTTAATTCCCTGCTGCCAGCAGTGCAGGTCAATACACTGATATCTATTCTGGTCTTTCTGATTGGACTAAGAACAATATCAGGTAGCAACATTGGCTTCAATTACTCGATAAAGCAGGATAGTAGGAGTGGTGAGGAAAGAAACAACAGCATTTCATTTTGCTTCATTCCATGTTCTGTACTCACTGTTAGGAAACACAGGATGTTTTCATGTCTGCACATGCATGACTTAATGCCATACAAATCTTTTTTTATGATCCAAAAATGACATAATTTCCAGTTGTACCTCTTTCCTTGTCCTGTGCCATAGAGTGGTTAATGAAAAATTAATGGTGTAAAAATATAGGGTATTAAAGAGCTTTTTCTGATGCTAGGATGTCTGTATTTTTCTCTGCAGTTGGTTTTCAGTAGCAATGCTCATCCTCTAGCCTCTATCTGGGGGGTAAATAATTTATTCCACAACCTACAGTATGCTGCTACACGCTGAATATAAAACATTCCCATGTCCTACTGCAGCCCTCTTGATCCAACTTCAAGGTGGGAACGTACTTCCAAGGTCAATTAAGAGTGCTAAGCATTATGAGCTGAGTTGGTATTAATATTACTGCATCATAATTTGTAAATTTTGCATCATAAACAGGACGAGATGCTCAGGAAAATCAAAAGTCTGGATAAGTAAGATCTGCTGTACTGATATTCCAGCCAAGACAGTGGATCTTGTAGAGGCTGCTATAGAAAGAATATGGTGGAGATAGTCCTCTCCCAAGAGGTGAGCTAGCGTGAGTATGAAGTACAGTGTTAATTAAGGTAGCACATACACAGCTGTTGCTCTGCGCTGGTGTGTTGGAGAGAACGGCCCATCTAAGGGCTAATGAGGTATCTGCAGTTCAGATCACACCATCATTTAGAACGTCTTCAAAAGGAGTTAGCATCATTTGGTAATCACAGCCCTGATTAAAAGTTTGGTAAGGAACATCCATCTGTCCATTCATTATTACAAAATAAAAAGGTATGCAATATAAAGGGTTGGCATCAGATTTGAAACACGGTAAAAAAAAATTCCTTGATAAAAACGCAAGCCCAAAAAAGGCATATGACTATGGGATTATATATTATCTGTGTATTTTTATGACCATCGGTGCATAGTGAAAAACGCTGTAATTGTAAATGCATTATCAAGGGGTGTGATTAGACAGTCTGCTGCACTATCCAATCAAATCAGCTACTCCTATTCCCTTTAAAACCTGCAAGCAGTGCAGTGACATTTTCATAATGATATATGATTAGATTTCACTTACATATTTCACATTGATATTTCAGCGATAGAAATAATGAACTGACTGACATCATTTACAACAAATGCATTTTTTGTCTTCTTTGTCACAGAAATACATCAATATTTTAGTGGCAGTGTCAAAAACCATGAGACTAGAATTTTTCATTTAAAAGCCAACAGTCAAAAATCCACAACTACACTAAAAAAAGAAAGAAAGAAAGAAGGTCAAAGATATGAAGACGTTATGTTATTGATTCTATGAATTATATGATGTTCTTTGATTAATGACATGTCAATTGATTCAAATTTTACAGCTTAGTTGTTTGTTTTTATTTGTTAGATATAAAATAATTCAGTCAGTATTAAACAAGGCTTTTAAATCTGCATTTGAAGTCAGTAAAATACGGCTGTGGCATTGTGTTGGCTCTAAGAGGGGGTCTCAGTGGGTGGTAACACAATCGTAATTTTTGACCACAGAATATCACTGTGTCAGCGTATTTCAAATATCACACTGTGTGTTGCACCAGATCACCCACTTCAGCCCAGACGCATTCATTTCTGACCACAAAAATGGAAACTTAACCAAAAAATTGGCTCATGCCCAACAAAAGTAGCAATACACGGGTGTTATACTAACAAATTACACTTTTGCCTGAATAAAATTTGAGCCTTTATCAAAAGCACCAGCTTTAGGGCTGTTTGTGAATAGTACCAACTTTCTTTTTTTTTTTTTTTAGGAATTTAACTTTCTATAGCCTAGACTTTCTCAAAGCAGGAGCTAAAAAATGTAACTTTTCAAGGAATGATTTCTATTAAAGAATAACACACCCTTTTTCGATTAATATTCCCATATATACTCTTATTAAGTCAATTATCCAGTAAGATCATCTACTATTAAACTAATTTCCAAAGTTTTGTTCAGAGTGTGCAAATATATGCAGCTCTGTCTATTAGTCCTATAATAAGGCAGTGGTATCTGCGTGTGAAATCAGATAATTGTATAAGAATTAAATAGCCTCACTTTGATTAGAGCTCCGCTGGAAGGCTGACTGGATTATGAAGAACTGGAAGGGTCAGATCCAACATTCACCGAGTTTAAGCAGGTCTCTTACCCCATATAGCTTGCATAGCATGTGACATTATCAGCCATTTAATTGGAAGCAAGGACTGATCGGCACTGAGGATTAATCTGGAGACATATTACAGCTTGTCAAACAACAGGGGCCGCTTTCAATTAACACAACTGTAATTACCAATGCTGGAGCTAGATGGTTAGCATGGTTTATGAATAACACAGAGATGTGGGGCAAGTGTTTTATCTGCAGCATGCACTACAATCCACAATGCAATGCCACAGCATTCTCACATACTGATTAATGCTATGTTACATAATGATGCGACAGCTGTAACATTTAGCATAACAGGTGGTGTTATGATGGGGCAATATCAGTGTTGTATAAAGGCACTTCAGCACCATATCAAACCTCAATTCAGCACAATGTGAAAGGGGACAAAACACCGGCTGCGTGGGTTGCAGTTAAGAAAACCAGCAGAATAGGAAGCCAAATTAATTCTTCCAGGAAAACATATAGGCCTCCTGGCAGAATAACTGCCACAGCATTGTTATTCTACAGTAATGAAATAACAATAGGATACACATGGATGCATGATTTTTCTAGAGTGCTGTATGAAGGTCTAAAAAAGAGTTGACCTTGGTAACTGGCCAGACTCAGCTAGTCTCCTGAGTGGTAGCACATAGGTGAAAGGACCTGGGTGAGCACGGACTGTAATAAGCCTCCCTCCTTGTCGCTTTTTCTGTCTCTCTCTCTTTCTAACTCTGTCTCCTCCTCAATGCAGCTCCTCTGGAGGCTGACTATTAATAGCAGGGCGATGCAGGAAAGCTTGGCCTGGTTCAGAATGTCTCTGAGGCAGACACTGAGAGAAGCTTGTTTGCAGTTCTACAGTTCACATACCCTGCCATTAGAAATAGCTCATCCGTGTCGCACTCCCACTGGCCCATAGGATTGTCCAGCGATAGCTACTTTAATCAGTGTATGAGCGTAACAGTGCACAATCAGTAGTAACATAAAACAAAACAGCATAGCACTGAACACAAAACAACATTAGTAGTTCAAAAGTCTATTAATGCTATATAGTTAAATGTAGCACATCAAGCCATCACAGTGTCTGACCATGTGACCAATTTAACTTGAGAGGAACTAAAATATGAAATTAAGCCTATGTCATCCACAGATACTTACAAGTGAACATGTCTTTTCATTTAGAAATGGTCCTCAACTGCCAGTGCTTCAGTGGTTATCACACAAGACCAGGCATGAGGGAACTTAATGCTCTAGTACTGTGGCTAATGATGGAGTTCTGTCCACAGAGAGCAGAGCCTGGCTGAAAATACATGGCCAATGGAAAAAGCCTGTTATACCTCCTAGCATTAATTTCCAATGTGCGCAGTGGCTTCTTACTGAATTGTGAATTGTCATTCAATGATTTGTTCAAGGATCACGCATTTGGACTTTAGCTTTAGCTTATCCCACACCCTTTCTTTATGTGTCTAAGTAGCTGTAAGGAGAGAAATAGAGAGCGAGAGAGCATGTGAATGAGAGTGTCAGTGAGGGTAGGGGTGTGATTTTTCTCCCAATTAGTGTCACAGGTGAAGAGAAAGAAGCCTAGTATGAATAATGATTCCCAATGCATGTGGAAGATAATTTCTCCCATTGTTTTATTATAGCTATCCAACCAAAATGATGGAGCACTGGCAAAGATATAAGAGAGAGAGAGTATAAAACAGAATGTGTATATATATATATATATATATATATATATATATATATATATATATATATATACACACACACAGTATATTTATTTATATGTGTGTGTGTATATACACACGCATACATACATACATACATACATACATACACACTGTACATGTTTATATATTATATATAGCCCAGGATTCCAACTGTGATTTTTGTGGTTTTTGTGTGCACTCTGGTGTTAGTCTTTATAAATCTCAGCCTGGAAGCCTGCTGGTTGAAGGCACTGATTAATCAGATAACCTGACAGGTTATATCAAGGAAACCTGTGTAAATAAATCACAGAGGCACCTTTCACTGAAGTATTTCACTAATTTCAGCTTTCTTTATGCTCTTACTTTCAAACTCACATAAACAGCTATACCAATCTACAGAGTAGCTAGAAATCTTGTCATTTTACTATTATCAACACAAATGTAGATGATGATAATCTGTCATTTGGTAGTCAGTGGATCTTCACAGGTCTCAACTTCATGAATTCTACTTTGTTGGGTTTACTCATGTTCACCTGTTGCTCATTTACTCTTTGCTTTTTGCTCTTGAGCTCATTACTGAGTCTTGCCATCACCCCAGTAAGTATGTATTGTGGATTGAACTGGATGGTTTGAATGCTGTACACTACCAGCAAACTGGAACATTTCTAGGACTGTGTCTTGGGAAAGCAGTTTAAATACTGGTTGCTCTGGACTTTTACATATTGGTTCCCATAACTCTTCTGTGTCTACATTATTACACACAAGATTATTCACCAAAAGGCCTCACCAAACATTGTGAACCCAGCCATTGTGAATTCTCCCAAACTGTTGCCACAAAGTTGAAAGCACACAATTGTATAGAATGTCTTTGTGTGCTGTAGCATTACAATTTCCCTTCACTGGAACTAATGGGCTCAAACATGTTCCAGCATGACCCCTGCACAAAGTGAGGTCCATGAAGACATGGTTTGCCAAGGTTGGAGTGGAAGATCTCGAGTGGCCTGCACAGAGCCCTGACCTCAACCCCACTGAACACCTTTGGGATACTTTGGGACACATCTCCCGACATCAGTGCCTGACTTCACTAATGCTCTTGTGGCTGAATGGACAAATCCCCACAGCCACACTGCAATATCTAGTGAAAAGCCTTCCCAGAAAAGTGGAGGTTATAATAACAGCAGATGGGGACTAAATCTGGAATGGGATGTTCAACAAACACATACCTTTGGCCATATAGTGTACAACTGACAATTTCAGCGGAAGAAAAAAATTGTGGGGGATCCTGTTTAAAATCTATATGTGATTAGCCTGACAGGTGGGGGAGCTGGCAAAAACATCAATCATAATCATGATCATGATCCATTATATTATTATCCATGATATTTTTCATGTTGGTTTTTAAGACCAACATGAACCAAACTAATTTCCCTATTGATAAAAATGAATCTCTACAATGAAACATAATTGCAAAGAAAATGAATAACATAGACACTTTAGGCCAAAGTACCATTTCAAGCAAATTTTAACAGAGTGCACGTCCTATTAAAAACATAAACAATCATTTCTAAAATGAAAACAATCAAGCATGGATAATGCATTTAGAAAATGTTAAATAAAAAGTATATCAATTCTGCTAATGTCTTCATTATTTCAAAGCACAATAAATGGAAAGGTGATTGGCAGGTGAATAGTTACATATGTTTAAATACTGAATACTTTAGCTCAGTTGGTTTGCACTGTATTTAACAATTTTAAAATAAGCTATTTGTGTTTCATTTTGGGTTGTATACTTTTTTGTTTTAGCATTTGTTTGTGTACTGCTGAGGAATGGTGGTGTTAGAAAAATATTTGCGAGTTAGTAAACTGAAAGGAGGATCAACTATGTTTAGAAGTCACTTAAAACCCTTGTTTTCAACTGTTTTGATGTGTATCATATCCTTGACTAGGTACAATGTCATGGTATCGGTGATGTCTTTCCAGCAGTTACTTGTTTTCAAACACAGCTATTTACTTCGGCACTGTTTCTGGCTGAGGTGCTGTTATACACGTGTGCTCCCGTGTTATCTGGATTTTTCCACACACTCTTTGGGGTGCTTTTTTGGAGGTTAAATAGGATCATTGTGGTACCTCGACGTGCTAATCTTGCCTTAGAATATTTAGCAAACAACCGTTGTTTGAGCCATGTCCGCTTTATAAAATCCAGCAGTTCCATAACTGATTAACTTTTCAACACCTCTGTGTTGTCAGCCATGTTGCTATGGTGCCAAGCTTAGAAGGAAAGCATAAGCTAAAGAAGTGCCTACTTTTGGCTGTTATTGGTTTATTTGTGTGTCTGTCAGGAAGAACACAAGCTTAGGATGCCATGTCTGAGTGTTTCAGTGCAACTGACAAAATGTGCTTAATATCACAGTACACACAATCTCTTTTGTCAAAACAGATCTTGAAGACATTTTAATCATTCGGGATCTTAAATTGATCCATCACCCACCCTTAATTACAACCACAGTTATTGAACAAGGTTTAACGCTTCTCAGTTATCAACCCCCAGATATCACCTCCTATGTGCAAGTGGTCTGGAAATCCTTGTGTTGCACTGCCTGAGAAGCAAGGGCTTCCTGATGCATTGTGCTATCTCGTTCAGACAAATACATTTGCCTTACCTTACTGACAAGAATAAGGTTTTCTTAGTTCTTGAAAAGGGCAATGGCTATATTCAGTCAGCAACCCACTTTTAGACAGTCATTCCACCAATTTGAGCAGTTTGTTTCACAAGCTTTTTGATCATTCCAACTCAGGGAAAGATGCAAGCAAACAACTCCTATTATTCGAGAAAAAAAAAAAAGGTAAGCTCAGCCACGACTGCACCATAACCTTTTGCACCTGGCCACTAAAAGTGGGTGGAATTAACCCATACTAAACTGTTTAATGTCGAGTATTAGTAAAACACTGCAAGTGGATGCTTCATGCAAAGATGTTTAGCTCAAGCACTTATAATTTATTCAACTCTCATTCAGACTTGATAATGTCCTCCAAGCAAGGTGTCTTCCATCTAAGTTCACTTGCTTGTCCTAGCAACCCTAGCACCCTTTCAAACAAGGAGAGTGATGCCCTTGAGATTGGATGGGTGAGGAAAAGCAACACCACCAATATCACCCCAATAAATGGCACTGATTCAACTGCTCTCATCTTGGCATTGGGACCCTGAATGTTGAGCTTTTTGTTTAAGGAAATGTAAGGAGATGTCATTCCCTTTAACTTTTTTCCTAATGAATCAATCAGTTCCTTGATGGTCTCATAGAACTAGGTTTATCTTGGTTAGTCGTAAAAAACCCTACACATTTCATAGAGTACTGTAAGGGGGAAATTGATGGCCTCTACTTATCTAGCCATTCCTTATTGGGTAACCCATATTAAAGGCTCCAAAACCGATAAAGAGATCTGAATCCCACCAGAAGTATTCATAAAAAAAAAAACAAAGCTGCCAAATGACCTCCCAATTGACCACGGAGCTGTGTGATAAATCTGTTACCAGGAGTTTCACCACTGTTCTTATCCCCTTAGCTTATCCCCTGTCACTGACTGACACCCAAGCAATAGAGGAATAAAACAAGGATGTACTGAAACTAGGTTACATGTGCCCTTCTATGTCTCTAGCCGCAGCTGGCTTTTTCATTTTCAAGAAAAAGGGTGCCGGTCTTGGCACAAAATATCCATTATCTTTAGTAACTGCTGTGTTAGAACGAGTAAGACTGGCCAAAATGTTTATAAAATAAGACTTATAGTTTGATCTGCAGTTGTGAGAGGGCCAAACTGCTGCCATACCCCAGACATTTCCTCCCACATACCTTTGCTCAAACCTGTGTATCACTCTCAGTTCTAGGGCTGAATATTCTCTCTATTTGATATGAAGGCCAGCCTGACCTATCGGCTTTATCTGGTGGACTAGAAGTATGGTACAGAGGAATGCTCATGGTTTGCTTTTAAGGGCATCAAAAATCCTTCAATCACTGATTACTGCTAAGGACATCCAGACTCCCAGGCCAAACACGGACAGCTGACATTGGGATGATTTGGCTTCAGGAGACACCTCTTGGAGAGGGGGAGTATATATTGGAATATATTCCTATTTCTCAGTCTCTATTTGGAGAGACTTGGGGAGGGGGAATATATATGGAATATATCCCTGTTTCTCAGTTTCTATTTCCCCAAATCATGTTCACTTGGTCAGTGTTTAACATTTCAATTGGTCAAAGGTTTAAATGCTAGGACAGCACAGTATCATAGTGAATGTGCATGGCATATGTGCACGGTGCCCTGCAATGGACTGGTGTCTCACCCGTGGTGAATTATCCTGTCTTATACCCATTGTTCCTGTGATAAGCCTGGGATCCATAGTGACCCTGACCAAAAGGAAATGGTTAAGATGAATGAATGAATGTTTAAATGATACTTGCACCTATTTCAGTCTCTGGATTATCTAACTAAGTCTAAATCTTGTTATGCTATCGTTGTTGGCTGCTCGGCACAGTAGCACAGCAGGTAGTGCTATGGCCTCACAGTTCCAGGGTCTTTGTTTCAGTCTTGGGTTACTGTCTGTGTGAAGTTTTGCATGTTCTCCCCATGTTTGGACAGGCTTCCTCTGGGTTCTCTGGTTTCCTAATATTGTCGAAAACCATGCAGTTTGTTGAATTGGGTATGGTAAAGTGACTGTGTGAATCTGGGTGTGCATGGTGCCCTGTGATGGACCTGGCATCATATCCTGGGTGAATTCCCCTGCCTTGCACCTATTGTTCCCAGGATAGGCTCTGGACCCACCGCAACCTTGACCAGAATAAAGTGATTACTGAAAGTGAGTGAATGAATGAATGATGTGTATTGACCTGGACTGTTTTGAATATTAGTTGCACAGGACTGGTTTTTATTCAAACACAAAATAAACTTGCACATGGATTCAATCCTGCCTGTTTGTTGATGGTTGCTGATTGCTGGATGAATGGCTATTTCCCATCAAAGCCTTCCTCCATGTCATCAGACACTCAGGCTGGCTAGGCTCCTGCTCTACTTGGCTCAGTGTCTTTATGAGAGGGAGACGCTTCATTGTCAATTAAGGGGGGGGGGGTATTCTGTGAAAATTGGCTTTAGTGGTAGAAAGGAATCATTTTAATACCCTGCTAGTTTCAAAAAACAGACGAAAAGACCCCTGCAAATAATAACAAATAGATTTTCTATGATTGCTAGTCCTGCATTTGTGCATATGTGTATGTATGCGCATATCTTTTCATCCTTTGTATTCTCCGCAACCTGTGCACTTGTTCCCATATTTCCATCTCGCCCTGGTTTAGGCACTGCTGTGGGTGGCATGCACATCCTACTTTTCTTTGTGCACCAGAAAATGTGATTTCTTTCCAATCTCTTCCTGGTGTATGTAAGCAGTTTCCATAACATGTGTTACAGCCTATAGCAGCTTTCATATATGTATGTGCATGTGATTGTGCACTAGAATTCCCATGTTCTGCTTCATGTTACAGTGTTGCTTCATTTTCCCAGGAGCATGTGTGATACTTCTGAAACGCATGTTTAAACAACAGGGAGTCTGTCACCCCCTACCTTTTCTAAAAGCTGCCTCATTAGGGAGGATCACATGAGTGAGTGTAATACAAAGACGTGGATAAAGAGAGGAAGTGTGTGTGAAAAAGAAAATGGAGGTAAGGTCAGGGCAAGCCAGAGAAAGCAATCCACGTGCCACGTCTATTCTCTATTTTTTTCCTAAATGTACCTTGTCAGTTTGCTTACTCACCCCAATCTTGGAGTATAACATGGTAAGTGAAACATCCTGAGATTTGCTCTGCAAACATCATATATTGTACTGCTTGTGAGTTAATATACACACACATACAATGTAGTATGTTGATTCTGTTTAGTATAAAGATCATGAGACTTGTCCTCCCTCCAATTCTCTACAGAGACACCTTCATGCACTACTAACACCTCCACCTAACACACACACACACTTGGCGGCTGTCCTCACTCTGTCCCTCACACTGGGCCAGGGAGGACACAGAGTTGGCTATTAGCTTGGGCCATCTGCTCTCTTGCTTCCCAACTACACCCCCCCCCCCCCCCACACACACACACACACACACACCCCCTTTTCTCTCTCACATGTCCTCTCTCTTTCTTGTTCTCATACTCTCTTTCACTTGTCCCCTCTCTTTCTTGCTCTTTTCAGGGTCAGCCAGCCACCCACACAAAGACAAGCCCTGTCTAAATCCAGAAAAAAAAAACCCACCTCTCAGTGATTTGTCAACCAAAGATCCTGAGCTGTTAGAGAAAAAGTGAGATGGATTGGCTTCCTCCCTCCTTCCATATCAGTTTTATCCTTATATCCTTTTCCTTCTACTATCTGACACCAGCCATTATGGAGAGGAAATGAGCTAATAGGGACTGCTGTTCACTTTGAAACCCACCTACACCCTGTGTCGGATAAGTCCAGTTAGTGGACTACTTCAGTCTTCTTTTATAGATGACCCTATAAAGAAGGTGAATGTGTCTCTTCAGTGAAAATTCTTTTTTTTAATCAGGGAATTCAGTTTCAATTTGTCAAACTCAGGCCGGTTTGCAATCCACAAGTCCCTCTACGCACATTTACACCATTTTCTTTAGGTACCTGTTTAAAAATAGACATTGTCACCACTAGAAAGTGAGAGTAAGAAGAATGCAGGAGTTTTAAGCAAGCACACTAGAATCTCTGCCTCAGTTCAACACTACATAAGCACAATCCTCAAGAGATTAAAATGCTGCCTGTTCTTTTTTTAAATCAGGAGCGCCAGTGAACAATAATCTAATATGTTAAAGTTTAAAACTAGATTATTTTGGGTACAAAGAACTACAGAAAGTAAGTGTTGTGCGTCAGCACAAGAATACCATTAATCTACGGACACTCTGCCCAAACTAATACATCTTGTTTGCATGTTTTCATTATGAATTAAGAATTGGCATTTCAGGCAATTACTATTCAATTTTTTCAAAGGATTATATGAATAATATGCAGCAGCCTATATCTACTGTGTGTGTGTGTGTGTGTGTGTGTGTGTGTGTGTCCTAGGTTGTACAAAGCACAATGAGTTACATTTTAAGCTCACGACAGCCACCATGCAACATCATATTCCACATTTAAAATTAATTTAATTTCACAACATCCTTCTGAAGCACTGAATTAACTTGAGGCATGTTTAACTACCTAAGTGAAATGTCACCTACCATACTGCCACACATTTAGTCAGCTGCATACATATAATGAGCTACAAAACTGTTTTGCACCGACTATTCCACCATGCTCCTATGTATAGAGAGAGTCGGTGCTTTGGATTTTACACTGTGCAGCTGTGATTAAAATTTAATCAAGCCCAACTCTGACCCCGTTTTCAGTTTTCCTTTCAAAGCTCAACCAGCACTGAACAAAACATTCATAAACTGCAGATAGCCATATACTGTACCCTACCAATGGCACATTTTCCCACAACTATACTAGGTATGCAACCCTCATGATTGCTATTAAATTATACTCATAAAAGCTTAATTTACTATTCTATTCATTATGAATTCTATTAATTATTGGCAAATATGGACTCATCCATATTCTATTATGAATTTCTATGGTGTAACTGTGGGCTTGAAATCAATGTTACTATGATGATGGTTTGAAAACCAAGGTTGTACCATAGTATTCATGGTAAAACTAATGTGAAAAAACCAAGGTTATACTATAGTAACTATGGTTAACCCATAGTAGCCATGATAAAACCATGGTTTGAAAGCTGTTTTTCCTTCACACTGACAAAAACTATAAGATAAGTTTCATTTGTATAAATTCATTTGTGTAAATTCAGTTATTATTTTGTCTTGTGGACTATATGTAAACAACTGCTATGTGAAATCGATTATTCAGGGCAGTACTAAATAAAAAACGAAATGCAAATTTTATGATCCTTCTTTTTTTTTTTAATTATTAACTTTTTGCAGATTTGCAAGGCATATATAAACTTATGACCCCAACTGTACATACATACACTGAGACACACAGATGATCTTGAGAGGCGGACAGAAGCTTTGAGATACCATGTCTGTTCTCTGTTCTTAGTTGTTGTCAGATGTCAAAACATGTCTGTGTGAGTGTGAAAGACAGAATGACAGCGTGGCGTATCACAGAAGTACAGCTCGTTGGTCACTCTTTTCCTTCTCTGTCTCTGACACAAACATACTGGCATATTCTCCGGGTGGCTTCAGCACCTTGTTCCTTTACCTACACTGACCCCATGTCACTCTTTTCAGATGCTGTGCACAACACTAACTCAACAGTTAAGATGGTTTACTAGTGACCACAGGTTGCGAGCCAGACTGCCATGGTTGTGTCCGTGGCAAAAAAACAAAACCTTTCACTGCAAGTTGGGAAATAATAGGAACACAACTGCTCCCTTGGGCATAAATAAAGTTAGTGTGTCCTTGAAAGCACATGTTAATCTAACCAGCATCTCTTGCTGTGAATGGATCGGGTCTTGCTGCCCTGGGGGCTACTTTTGTTGTTGACTTGCTGAATCACAGTCTTGGATGAATAAGGATATGGACTGAACCAATGCATTGTGTGTGAGTTTTTATTATTATTATTATTATTTAGCTGGAGGGAGAATGGGAGGCTTAATGGAAAGTATTATTGAGAGAAAATTACATCTGAATGGGGAAGTTTGATCAGCAAAAAAAAAAAAAAAATGCTCCTGTCACTGGACTGAATGGAACCACAACGGACAGCGTAGAGAGGGGGAATGTTTTATATTGACTGAAAATAGTGCAGTGGATCATCACCTATACCACCTCAAACAGACCTCTGTGACATGCCCGCAAAAATGATACTGCTGAAAATAAACTAAACCTCTCTGCTCATCAAGGAAATGATATCACAATTCACAATCATACAGAACCTACATGTCCTTACACTTGTGTTTAAGCTAATCTCTCTTTGACATGGCCCATGTCTTTGTTGCATTGACCAGACTGGAAATCTTAGTGCTCCCATTCCCCACAGGTCTCCTCTATTGTGTATCACTGCCTACAGAGCATCCAATAAAACATGCCATAGGCCATTGGGAGGATTACAACTTCTAAATCTCAGTGGAAATTGCCACAGCAGTTTATAAAGCATATTCAACTATTGATCCGTTACCCAGCATGTTGTATTAAAATCTTCTAGGAAGATTAGCATGCAGTGATAAATTAGGTATAGCATGGTTTACACATTCGACCTACAGTAAATCAATATCTAGCTGAAAAAAAAAACCTCACTCTCTAAGCTGAGTTTTCATGGTGCATTAGTATGCCAGGTTCACATGTCCTGAGAGGAGAGACCAGAGTGCATGGTGTCTGTGACATGTCATCCTCATACTGTATCAACCAAAAATCCTGAGTTTTACTCAAACATATGGAAATAACCTGTTATGAATTATACATCCTGTAAACTACTGCCTTTTCTGGAGCAGGCACAGTCTATGACGTTCTCCTACTATTGAAGCATGATAATATGAGTGTAGTTTTATTTTATACCACAGTTCTCAAATCTGATTGGTTTTTCCCCATTTTCTCCTCACTTTAGTCACCTAGGAATTACCACCAGCCAATTCTCCCAACATACAACAGCTACCATCCAGGGAGCGTAAAGGCTAACACTTGCTTCCTCCAACCGCATCTTTTTGAACTGTGCAGCATCACAGGGCAGTGTAACACCCTCAGCCCTCTTCCACAAACAGGATTGGCTAATTCTGCTGTGGGAGAAAGAGTATGCCAATCTCCCACCCAGAGAGCACAGCCAATTTTGCTCCCTTGGTGCCAAGCCATGGCATTGGCAAGATTCGAGCTCTCTTGATGATAGGGCAAACACTTTTCTGTTGTGCCACTCATTACAGATTTCCAAGCTGCCTCTGGAAGCAACATCAGCACAAGAACTGTATGTTGGAAGCCTCATGAAATGAGTTTCCATGGCTGAGCAACTGCACACAAATGTAAGATCACTATGCACAATGTAAAGTATTGGTGGAGTGGTGTAAAGCTTGCTGCCACTGGACTCTGGAGCAGTGGAAACGTGTTCTCTGGAGTGATGAATCACGCTTCACTATCTGGCAGTCTGATGGATGAATCTGGGCATGGCGGATGCCAGGAGCACACTACTTAACAGAATGCATAGTGCCTATAGTAAAGTGTGGTGGAGGAGGGATAGTGGTCTGGGGCTGTTTTTCAGGGTTTGGGCGAGGTCCCTTATTTCCAGTGAAGGGTAATGTTAATGCTTCAGCACATAAAGACATTTTAGATAATTGTATGCTTCCAACTTTGTGGCAATAATTTGTGGAAAGCCCTTTCCTGTTCCAGTATGACTATATGACACAAAGTGAGGTCCATAAAGACCTAGTTTGATGAGTTTAGTGTGGAGGAAGTTCAGTGGCCTGCACAGAGCCCTGACCTCAACTCCACTGAACACCTTTGGGATGGAACGTTGTTTGCAAGCCAAGTCTTCTCATCCAACATCAGTGCCTGACCTTACTAATGCTCTTTTTACTAAATGGGCACAAATTCCCACAGACACACTCCAAAACGTAGAAATTATTCCCAGAAGAATGGAGGCTAATATAGCTGCAAAGGGGGACACAACTCCATATAAAAGCAGGTGTGATGGTCAGGGGTTAACATAATTTTGGCCATATAGTGCATAATAATAGTGAGGCCTGATTAAGCATTAAAGGTGTTACAGACCTCACTGACTGTGTCTTCTATAGACAAAGTCAAGCAGAAGACAAAGCTTTATATCCCAGGAGAGACAGCTAGCTTCCTTATGCCAATTTGGGACCATCCCCAAGTGCATTCTGGGAAAGTGTAAAAGTCACACACTGACCTGAATGCAGACGGAGAGTGAAATACATTGCAGGCTAAGAAAAGAGAAACCTGTGTGTACTGTTTGACGAAAAAAAAAAAGTTTTAGCATATTAGATAAGCAGCATTTTATCACAGACAGTGTTGCATCCCACCCAGACAAGGGCAAAACGCACAGAAGCAGGATGGAGAAGCGATGATCACGACTGCATGGCTGAGAGCTACAGCCCTGGATTCATAATCATTGGGGGAATCAAAACACTTTTCAATAATTCAGTATGAATAGAGGAGGGAGGGTGAAAGAGAATGAGAGAATCTTATCTTGCATTAAATGAGCAGGCAAAGGAAATGAGTAGAGGAAAATCTTGGAGATAGAGACTCATACAGGCTCATGTTTTCGAAAGACACATATTGGCTCATGTTTTCTAGAGACACTTTAAACACACAGCTTTCTGCACGTTCACCAGTGAGCTCTGAAACACATACGGCAGCTCACCTTTACATAATCACCTTTACATAATCCTACATAATCCCTTCATACAACTGAATTAAAACGCGGCTTACCTCAGCACTGGTGCAACACTATGTACTCTGCATTTGAGAGAACCTATTCTTTTTTGAAAGCGTAAGTGGACAAAACTCAATAAGATAGTATTGAGGGGCAAGTTTGACCTCTAATAATGCAATGCAATCAAACTGCTGTTTACTAAACTCCCTTATATTTCAGTTTACACGTTATTCCCATCAAGGTGAAAGCGTAAAGAGCAACTCTAACAACCTATATTTCTGTTCTAAACCTGCCCCCCAACCCTTTTTTTAAACACCCTTTGTATCATCCACTTCTAGGCATTAGGAGATAAGATAAGGATGGTCATTTTGATGGCCTGTGTACTTGACAGAGGAAAAGAGTGAGGACCTGAGCACCCTTTTACAGACACTCAATGTCGATAGCATGCTTTTTTCATATCTCGCTCACTGCATTTAGGAATACAGTAAAAACAATACAGAAACCAAATACTACATGTTCTTAAGCCGAATACATTGGTTGCTTTTATGGTTTTTCTTTATGGGTCATATTCAGAGGATTTAATGGCAAGACTCCTATTAGACTTGTTTATTTAAATTCACTTATTTCAATGCTTGCCCTCTCCTCATTCATATATCATTGTATTAGTCTTTAAATTGTCACTTGCTTTTATGTAACCTTGTATTACATTTGACAACAAATTAAAAATTTGCTGTATCTCTGTTTTTTCCAGCTTAAAGCCAAATGCTTGTGTTTAAAGTGTTATTGAAAAACCCAGTCTCCATCATTTCTACTAAAGAAAAAATTGGCAAACTCAGAGGCATGATCAACATGCAGGTAATTTGCATAATCTGAATGATGCACCCAGAAAATCAGCTTGAGCAGTTGCTTAGCCCATCTCTGAATATGCTTAAATTCTCCCACGTAAATTTTGGACTTTAGACACCATCTGCAGTCACCAACTCTGAATACAGTTCTATGGCAGTAGAAACCCTTTTCCCAAATTTCTTCCTGTTTCTTATTTATACCGCTCACCTCCACCTAGCTCAATAAAGCATACCTACCACACACATTTGTGAGGCCTGATTTTTGTTGTTCTCTCACTATCTATTTTTGGACTGATGAGCATGTATGTGTCTGATAGACAAGTACAATAATGTCCTTTGATATCCTGTTACTCACATAAGCTATGTCCCTTTTTCATGGTGATGTCACAACACTTAAGCCTTCTGTCAGCTCACAACTTTTATAGGTGAAAAAGGTAATGCTGGTTAAGGAACGGTACATTTGTTTAGACTCAGACGTGATCAAAATAAGAGAGAGTAAAGTCTGAGATCATGTTTTTGTTATCGCTTTAACGCTAAATGGATGTGACTGCAGGTGGAGCAGCGTGCCCAGTGCTTGAAGGCCTTCTGGTCTCCTCGGGTTAGTATATTTAATTTCTCGACAAGGTGAAAAAAACTTTTGTCAATTAATCAGAGCCCCTGTAATTATGCTGCTCTTGCTAACAAGTCCCAATTCTATCAATTATTTATTCTGAGGCCACACTTGCACATGCTGTCACGTACACACCTCATTCCAGGCAGGGGCCTTGAAACAGAGGATGTGGCTAGACTTCGTGTTGCGAACTCTCACTCAATCACTCTCTCCTTCTCTGATTTGTTTTTGCACTCTCCCTCCATTTACCCTCCCCTTTATGATGGCCATGCCTCAGTGAAGGACATCTGAAAATGGCCAAGACAACAACAAAACACTTTGTCTTCTCACTCGATTATTTTTCTTACACTTTTCTCCTCTTCAGAAAGGTGCCCTTCATCTACAGCAACATGTGTATTTCTGTGCCTGTGTGTATCCTGCATGCCATTGTACTCAGAACTGGAAAAATGGAAATGTGCAATAGAAGTGTTCCCAAAAAAGAAGTTTGCTGACATAAACATACTTAACATCACACTCAAAATGGCAAACACAGTGAAGACTAAGCATTAATTGTTTTCAACATCATCATCATCATCATTTGTAAAGCACTTTATCTTAAAGTGATTTAAGTATAAAGCTTAAAACACTATTTATTGGTAAAAGGCACATTAATGAAACAATATATAGTTGCTAATGATTTAAAAAGTTAATCAATGAAAAACAAAAATGGACTTAACAAGAGAAAAGCCCCAGGAACTATGACTAGGCCATTGGCATGGCCTCTACTGCTTCAGGAAATCAGCAAGATATGCCAGAACTAAACATTCTAGAGCTTTAAACATCATAAGCGGCACACTATACTCGATGCAAAACTTAACAGGCAGCCAACAAAGTAAATAAAACCGCCGGAATAACACTCTCCTACTTACTCTCCTACATCAGTTTTAACTTTATACAACATTTTGTTTTCTCTGTCATGTAAATGTGTTGTAACAGCATTGTTGGTTTCTATTAATATAACATTGTTCGGGGTATATTTTGCTGAACAATACTAGATAGAAGAATATAGTGCTTGACTGATAACTCCTATGTTCTTCTTGGGTCAGGTTTTAAATTTTTTTATTCTTGTGCTTGGCTCATTTTATCTATTGAACATGCAAATGTACTTTTTTGCTGCTTCTTCCATACCCCTGCTTCATTAAATTACACAGGTTATGTTTGGGTCACCTTGACCTGAGAATATAACTGTTTTTTACAAAAATAAAACAAATAGATAATTACCTCCATCTCATTTGTACTCATACCTGATTACACACACATGCTGGTAGGAGCACCTAAGGCATAAGAAGTGGTTTTGTGTCTTTACTGTTCTCCAAACCCATAGATTTATTCATGGTCCATCATTTTCAAAAAATATTTTTGTCTCAGATGCCCAAAATCAATACGATCTGTGAACAGTAAACCCATTGCTAAGTAGCAAACAGAACACAAGGGTTAATGTGGGTCCTGCCAAAAATGCTCTTTCAAAGATCAAAAATTAATTTTTTTGATCAAAAATTAATTAGCCATCCACCAAGAAAGATATTTTTGTGGTTTCAGTCAGGTTGATGTCTACCACAGTGACACCAAAGTGCTAGGCGGGTTGCAATGCAGGCATGGTGCAAACTTTCCTCAGCGAAATGCTTTTAGACCTGAAGGCTAAGTTGACCTTTTCTTTGTGTGTGGGAGAGCTGTGTGCGATTGTGAGTAAGACTGCACTTTAGGCCAAAACTCTACTTCAATCAAGAAGTCACAACAAAATATGCTCTTTTAAACATGCTTACAGCATGTTTTTGGTTTCTGTCTGAAACATCATCCAGGTGTTTTTTGCTAAACAAAACTAGACAAAAGCACACTAGCTAATGGTACTCGAGAACTGGCCCTTGCTGCTCTAAGTGGACAGATGGGTTTCTTCGATTATATCAGTTTGCTGTGGACATCCATGTTTTTTTCCGAATAGACGCTCTGGAACTCAGAGGCAGTGACTTGGGAATATCTGACTAAGTACAATGGAAGATGATGTTGGCTGTTTCTTCTGTACGTGTAGGGGGTTTCCTTGTAACACACTGCATTGCCAGGCACTCTGCATACTTGTGTGTGAGGTATGTGGATAAATTGGCCAAATTTATGGATATACTGTATGTGACATTAGATTAGGTCACTGTGTGCCAAAGTCATAGCCTGTGTGTGTGCCTCTCCAGAGATATGCCTCATTTAGCCTCGCTCAGGCTCTCTCTCAAACCAGTGCTACATAGCAACCAGCCAGGGACGGCAGACTGGGGGGAGCCAGCAGGAGCCTGTTAGCCGTGGATAATAAATGATATTGGTCTTGGATGGAAAGGGCTTTTTGTCTCATTACTTCTAAAAGCATGAGGGACAGGTAATATTGACAATACCATAAAGACTCTAGGCCTGTTGGGTACACTGTCTGCCTCCTATTATCCCATTCCTGAACTCTTGACTCGGAGATAGGAATTAGTGGCTGGCTGCTCTGCTTAGGGGATCAATACGCTATTGTGCTGATTTGGTACAGCTGCCAAGACACCTTCAAAGCCCAAAATGCTTCTTCAGTGATCAAAAATTAATTAGCCATCCAATGTGACAGACTTTTTTTGTGCTTTCAGTCAGGGTGATGTCCACCATAGTGACATCAGAGTGCTAGGAGGGACACACGGTGCAAACTTTCCTCAGCGAAAAGAGTAGACTCGACAGCTAAGTTGACCTTTTCTTTGTGAGTGGGAGAGCTGTTTGCGGATGTGAGTAAGACGCTAAAACTCTATTTCAATCCTGAAATCACAACAAAATACTTAGTCAAAAACAGTCAGATTCTTCCAAACATGCTTACAGCATCTCAAAGTCCAGACTATAATTTATAATTCAGTGCAAAAGCATATCTGTGTAGGCAGCTGGGCCTTGCTCTGTAAATAGCCCTGGAAATGGCAAGTAATGGACACTAAATGGGTGGCTCTGCATGGGCTGAGAGTGAGATGATGACTTGTGTTTGTTGTAAATCATGGCACCTGGTAAAGTGGGTGTTTTACTCAAGCAGCAGCAGTGGAGCAGCAGCATCATGTGCCTGTGGAGCACATTTAAAATGGAAGACCCACTCTGTGGATGAGTAAAAAGGCACACATGGCCGCCAGTGCATCCTCTGCACCTGCCTTGGTGCAGCTGCCTCCATACTCAGCCAAGAACCCGCATACCAATCAGACGGATAATTGCCACGGTGTCCTTTGGCCTCCTACAAAGCTCACAGTCAGTCTTTTGTGTAGGGGTGTTTTTCTCAGTTTGCGTGTTTTATCGGGGTGTTAACCCCCTGCCTACAAGCATACTGTGTAATGTGATGCATGAGGAGTTGGGGGTCTGGAAGCTTGAGCATCTGGCTTAGTGAGATCTTCTGCAAGGTGTGAAGCCTGCTCATAATGGAGACATGGTGAGTGCAATGTGTCCTCAAGGGGACCATTAATATTCAGGACAAATGCTGCAATAGCAGTGTTCATCATCATCTAAATATAAACAATGTGATAGCTCCTCAATTGAGGGAACATCTTTTGGAAGAAGGGTGCTCCATTCCTCCTATGCCAAAGCACATTGAAGCTGTTATGGTGTTTTGATGATGGTGGTGGAGAGCACTGTCTAAAACATCAGTCCAAAGTCACTCAAGTTATTTGAGATGTGGTGAGTGTGAAGGTCACAGCATATGATTTATATAATTTTCATTTCATTTATACAATTTTCATCAGAGTCCCCAGGATGGGAGAATTGTCATCCTGGACCACACCAACACCTTAGACACCTTATGTTGGTTTTTCCTTATATTTGCCACCTGTTTGTAGATTGTATCTTGAGTAGTAACAAGCCTATCCATCTTTGCTTCTTGAGAGCTGCGTGAACCAGCATGTCTTGACTTTCATCACAAAGCCGAGGTCATATTTCCTCTGCAAACACTGCAACAGCTTCTTCAGGTGACCTTTCTTGCACACTGCTTGTATTTTTTTCCACAAGAACTGAAACATTCATCTCTTGTTCTCTTGGCTAAATCCTGGCATATTTCTCCTAAAAACCCCAGAGGCAGACAGCAAGAGAGAAGACGTTTAAATAATGAAGTTTTTTTGGTAGAACCGTGGCCTAGAAAGTACTTGAGAGAAAGAAAATACACCTTACAATTGTCTTTTCTTTTGCCAAGTTCTGCTGTGCTTCACTTCATTCAAACACTGTGAGATGTTATTTACCTTTTTGGGGTTTAATACTGGAGGGAGAGAAATGGGGAGAGAGAGATGTGGTAAGAAACCAAGAGTAAGAGGGAAAATCAGAGAGAAGGTGTTTGCTAGGGGAGCTGTGGGTGATTGCGGTCATTTTGTCCAGTGGCAAGTAATCTCAAGGGTCACTACACTTTCTGCAAGTCAGCTTTGGCTGAAACTTAAGTAAACAGGCCACTAATTATCCTTCTCGTCTTTTGCTCTGTGACCCTCCATAATTAGCCTATGCTCCAGTGTAATCATATTGAACACTTGCCTGCAACCCTCTCTTACTTTGCTTTTGCCAGCATGCCTCTGAATCTGGAAAAACTTCACCGAATCCCAGGAAAACTGTATCTGTGGTTCATCTCAATCCTTACTTTGCATTATCAAATGTAAGAATAGACAAAATCATTGAATGTGATGTTGTTTGGATGGTCTAGCCAAACATGGGTTTGATTATCCACACTCAGGAGGTTGTGAGAGCAGACCTCTGATTGGCTTGGCAGTCCAATGGTTTCCGGACTCCTTGGTGCCTATTAATCTCCCAATCAATCAATAGTGCGAGCAGATGTGACACAAAAACCTGTTTGTTCCATTAGAGCACTGATATAACCTAATGCCTATCCTTTCAAGCGCTCTCTTGCTCTTGCTCTCCTTCTCACTTATTCGCTCCAATAAACCCCCGTTTTAACTCAGTGCCACTTTTCTTCAAAAAAAAAAAAAAAAAATCTAAAAAGCTAATCCAGAGCTGAACATGCATATCTATGCTGTGACACTCCGACTTGTTTTTCCACTTTCACTATCACTCTTCCATTCCCCTTGTCTTTTCCGAGCGAACTTCCTGTTCATCTCCGTTGTCTCCCTAGTGAGCTGGATATAGAGACAAATGAACAGGAGGAACAAAAGCAGCTTTTTGTGGCCCAAATGCACAGGATACTCAGGAGGGAATAGGGGGTGTAAATGAGAAGCTTTGGCATAAACTGCTTGCCTGCTCCACTCCGATGTTGTTTTGCTCTTCTAAATAATTGACATGACTGCACTACTGATGACAGGGACAAATAGACTGAAGTAATATCTCAGGCAGAGGTTGTTCTGGTATAGCATACTCTCCCACAGTGAAAAGATCCGAGTCATAAATCCAGTAAGAGCGAAGTATTCCTAAACAGACATTGCAGTAACAACTGTATTACAATGCCTCCTGCATTAAAGAAATTCTTTTGGAATGCAGTGTGCCATTTGTAATATTTAGGCTCTAGATGCGTTCATATCAAACAATGGCCTTACCATTCAAAATATTTTGCCATTTTCCATTTTAGAGTCAAACTTTCTTGGACAAAGTCAGTTTTTTCTGTTGAGGATGATTTAAAACATTACACTAGATCTCTCTCTCTCCCCCTCTCTCTGGATGTGTGTGTGTGTGTGTGTGTGTGTGAAAGAGAGAAAGAGATCATGATCTTGCATTGAACCTGTTGGACCAAAGGCACAGTAGGAGATGTCACAGGCTGATGTCTCAGCACACTTGCTGGTTCAGTTGGGAGTGTGATAGTGTGTGAAGGAGGCTGTGTGTGGGAGCAGATTGGAGACCGTCACTGTATGCTAGTATGTCTGTGTCTCTTGTGCAGTGATTCTCTCCACTGTTTCTCTTATCTGATTGAAGAACAGGGTTTTCTTCACTGCTGTCAAAATTTGTTCAATGGTGCCAGGACCCTGTGGGAATGAAGAGCAGCTTAAAGGGAAGATCATTCACTTTTTTAGGATATAACATCTCTTCGGTGCTTTATCCTAAGCCCTTGATTCACCTATGTAAGAAATCGTCTTATACGTTAAAGTCCCTGGCTTATTATTCAGTTATTCATCATTCATTTCAGAAACTACTCTGAATTATTCTATAACTACAGTGAAACTAATAGTATAGGTATGTAGTTATGAGAGTGAGGAATGTATGGACATTTTAATATTTGCACTTATTTTTCAGACCCAAGGCCAGCTGGCCAAGATTTCAGAATACCTGAAAGCTGTTTTCAATCTCAGTCTAGCAAACCCATCATTAGTCCACCCCAAAATGACAAACATAAAGCTTTATTGATATATACAGCAAAAAAGGAATCAAATGAAACTACAACTCATAAAAATGCTGAGTTATTTTTGTATATCTTAGTAGCTTTAACAGAAAGACAAATTGTTCATCAATGTCAGGCAGAACCAACCTAAGTCTGCAATGTTGCTCAATAATTTATAATAATTTCCATATTACTCAATAATTTACTAATTATTTGTCACAAAAACATAACTATAAATTGTGTCTTGTCACAGAGAGCTGACTGCAAAGCTGAGTCTACATTTTAACAGTGAAGATGGTTTTGTTGTTTTGTGTGGATTATAGACATTCATCCTGCACTGGTTTTGTATTTTTATTTATTCTCTGTTCAGCTTTTAGGGCCAATGTTAGTTGTACTATAAAAATCTCATAGTCATTGCTAAGTTGAAAAAAAAGGACATAAAACACCACATATCTTATGTATGAAAAAGTGAAAAAGGTAGACAAAGACCTCTGAGTGTTAAAGAAAGAAAAGTAAAACAGTAGTATTAAGTTAAACAAACATTAATAAGAACATTTTGTGATGTACAATGTGACATATAAAATATTTTATGAAGTATAATTTGACAAGCAATTATGCAATCAATCAGGTGTCACATGAACCTGTATTGATGAAGTATTGAGGACTGGAGAGTTTAAGTGTGAAAATGCTTGTCTAGGGAGTTAAGGAGTAAATTACTACAGAATGAAAACCGCAGTGCTGAGCTGGAACTAAATGCTCACGGTTGGATGCCACTCACCATCCCAATCAACCCCAGTAGGTGGCTCATCAGAGGATAAAAATGCCACTCACTGGGAAAGAAGAAAGAGAAGAGGCACCCTCAAGGGTGCTGCCAATCACCTGCTCGACCCACCAGAGCTGCACCACACTCTGGGACAACTGCACACTCCTCTGCTTCCAACCTTTCAAAAAAAAAGTGCTCCTTTGGGGTTTAACTAGCCTTCTGTGTTCATGCTAGCCAAAGGGTGGTACTACATCATATCTTATTAAGATAGAATACAGCAGATGTGACAATTGGTGCACACACATTTCTGATGTACAGACATTATCACCCTTTCCCCTCTCCCAATCTTTGCAATATGTATATGTTACAATAGAAATAGTTCTGCACACAGACACATGTATGCATATGACTTTTTTGTTGAAATATATTAGATTTAATTTTAGATTATTATTAGTTTATTTGCTATAAAACATGATCTTGGTGACCATGCGGTATTTTAAACTATCCCAATTTGGAGTTAAAACTATGACCCTGGCAACCCTGGCAACTGTCCACTGCTCCTCCTCCACTGAGTTTATATTTACCAAGCCACAGATGATAAAATCCAAAGATAAGACAAACCTTTTAGCAGACTTTAATCAAGTTCTGGAGACTTGCAAACCTCCCCAAAACAGTAAGTGATTGTCAGTACATCCATCTATGTAAATTCCATCAAAACAGAAGGTACACAGCATCCCACTCCTCCCTCCCACATAAGCATGACTCTGATGGGAAACTCTTATCTGTGTGGTACAAAGCAGCAGATTTCTGTTGCTCCACAGTCACCTATCCCTGAAATGGTCTGTGTATGCTCTCAAGGTCTTAATTGAGCATCCAATGGAGGACAGTGTGTGGAGGCCAGTACTACACAACTGTGAGCAAATGTCAAGGATATCCTTCTAATTCAGAAAACAATATAAGAAAAAAACTATTCCGCACACATATACTGCATACTTGATACAGAGTAATCTGAATGCAGTTAGAACAAATATGCAAGGCTAATCAGCCCTGGTATTTGACAATGTTCCTGACCTTTTCATGGAACAAACTCCATTTTAAAGAGTGTGTCCATTTATTGGCACTTTTTGTGAGATATTTATTTAGGGAATTGAGAACAGACCTTGAACAAATATTCCTCACAGATAACTATTCCATTTACCCGTGTGCACTGAATTGAAACCAGCATAATGTCCTCTACGGTGACTCAGCTACACTGTTAACGTGCATAGGAAAGTACTTGTGTGTTGGCTTTCCATGAATAAACAGTTTAGGACATGGCGCTGAAGTAATTAAAAAGAGGCATGTCCATACACACATTTGCACAGTGTGGTTGCAGGTGGTTGCTAGGATTGGCTGTGAGATATTAACCTAGGGAGGGAGGAGGGGTGAAATAATCAGTGTTTATTAATTGAGATGCCTAGACTCAGGTGGGGATTGCATCGGGAGTGTAGAGAAACCATAAGACCTCTCAACACATGCATTTCTGAGCTGCTATAATCTCTTTGCAGGAGGCACAGAGGACAGCCGAACTCTCACCAGGCCTGAAACACCAAGTAAAAAAAGAACACTGATAACATTCAGCCTCACAAAGGAACACCGGCTGTTAGCGAGATCCCATCCCGATCTCACTGTCACAATATCCTGTCTGATTAATGGGGGCAGAGAGAGAGAGAGTGAGATAGAGAGAGAGAGAGTAGTTATGTTTTGTGTTTCAGGGTGGTGGTAAACAAGAGGAGCACAAGGGGAGGTCATCAGAGAGATAAAGAAAGATGCAAGACCATACATGGCACTCCTATACGGAGAATGTCCCACTGTTTGGAACATCTAACGTCAGCTCCCTGCTGAGAGTTTAATAAAACTGAGTGCACAAAACAAAGGAACTTCTATCTGGGGAAAAAAAGAAAACAAGCAGCGGACCTTGCTAAGCTTACACGGATCTGAATAATTCAGAGCTGGGGTTGGTGTGAGTTGAATATAAGAGTGATATTAAGAATCGTAATGAGGAGTATGCACACTGAAGGTCACTTCCAGAAGGCAGTGAGTGTCACTGAAAAGGACTGAGTGAATATGAATGTATCAGCATACTGTGTGTGAGTGTGTGTGTGTTTCTGAATGTACAATGCACACACTTTGAGATTTGTATCACTGCCCTTTCCTGTGGCTTGTATACATGTACATACTGGCGAACTCATCCACAAACTCCTCTGAACCCCAGATTAGTAGTAGTGAGGAAGGGCAGAGAGGCAGATGACAACCTGCCCGGAGGTAAGAAAGAAAGCCGGACTCAGCACTGATGGCTCATAGCTGTGGCAGGCAGGTGTGGCAGGCAGTGTGACATGAAAACACACGGGATTCCTGTCAACACAGGCAGGGTATATCATCTTCAGTCTCTCTCCACACCCTGCTACTGTACTCGACATCAGCGGCCTTCACATTGACATTGACCTTTCCACCGCAATTAGCCATTTAATTGGCGATTAATTATTAATATTAGCAAAACCAACAGGGCTTAGGGTTGTTTGTCTCGCTTACCTCATTACCATCTGCTAATGACCAAGCCAGCATCTCATTTCCACTCCAAAGAGAAAACCAGGAAATTTGTGCTGAAATTTCAGGTGATGGTAAAGGGCACATGAAGATGCTGCTTGAACCACTGGGGCAGTCTTGGATACCCATGGCATAAAATACATCCAAATAAATCAGCAGTTCTATTACATTTTGATAGTGAATCACTTGGCTACTCCTCTGTTCTAGAGCTGGAAGTAGTACTAAGAGGAACCCTTCAGAAAGGGGTTGCACACAGTAAAAATTGATGATATGCCATCCGTACATGCTGTTAATTACTTACTACTCAATGAGACCAAATACAGACTATGCAGCCAAACGTTTTTGGACACCCCACCATCACACCCATATGCTGGTCTTCCCCGAACTGTAGCTACAAAGCTGGAAGCTCACTGCAACTAAGGGGCCCAAACCTGTTCCATTTACATTTACATTTATAGCATTTGGTAGACGCTCTTATCCAGAGCGACTTACACAATTATCTCATTTATACAACTGAGCAGTTGAGGGTTAAGGGCCTTGCTCAAGGGCCCAGCAGTGGCAGCTTGGCGGTGCTGGGATTTGAACTCCCAACCTCCTGATCAGGAGTCCAACATCTTAACCAATGAGCTACCACTTCCCCATGTTCTTGAACTTCCCCAGTTCCAGCATGACAATGCCCTGTGCACTATGAAGACATGGTTGCCGAGGTTGGAGTGGAAGAACTCAAGTGGCCTGCCCAGAGCCCTGACTTCAACCCCACTGAAAACTTTTGGGATAGACTGAAATGCCGACTGCACCCCAGGCCTCTTCAACCAACATCGGTGCCTGAATGCACTAATTGTCTTAGGGCAGAATGAGCAAATCCCCACAGCCACACTGCAAAATCTAGTGGAAAGCCTTCCCAGAAGAGTGGAGGTTATTATAACAGCAAAGAGGGACTAAATCTGGAATGGGATGTTCAGTAAGCAAATATGGGTGTGATGGTCAGGTGTCCACAAACTTTTGCCAATATAGCGTATCTTCATAGAAACATAGAAATAGGAGAGGTGAAGGATGGCCATAAATTCTCCCCTTCTCTAACACCATTGAGATTCTCAGAATGTCTGCACAAATTAGGTACTCGGCATGCAGGGCGCTCTGACGCATGAAGCTCATCTATGTGATAAGAGGCAACACTCAGTCAATTACAACAAATACTTGTGGACAGGCTGAATCACTGAGTCCAAATTAGAAAACTCAAATTAGTTTGTTATCCATTGCACTTTACTTGTTCTTAGGAAATGTGCATAGGTCAGGAAAAATATCTTCTACCATGTGAAATAGTTTTTAAGGTCAGGTTCAGCATTCTATTAAGTTTATTTTTCTTTACTCATATCATAATTGAACTTGAACTGAACTTGTTAAAAGCATATATTTTTATACATAATTTTTGTATGAACATTTGCTTTGAAATGTATTAAAATATGAATATGAGGTAGTAGATTATTAAGTATGTACTCATTTATGCATCACTTATAAAAAATCTATTTTTAACAAATATAACTTATATAGCTCTCATATGAGTTTCTCATAATAATTTTATTTCATGGAATTACTTTAAAAAAATCACTATTCACATATTGACAAGTGCACTTTCAGCTAGATTTAATTGATAAAATGTCAATTAAAATCAAAAGCATTCATCATTTTAAGAAAAATTGTATCTCTGACTTTAGACTTTATTAACCAGTGTGTGAAATTACATACATAAACCAGTTTTGAATGCTGAGTGAAATAATGGCCAATAAACATAATGTTAGTAATCAACAGAATCCAAGAAAAGAGTTAAGTCTTCAGCACAAATCATTGTCATCTAAGCAAATGTCTTTACATGGACTACAAAGCAGTCATAACATAGATTAATACAGAATTATAAAACACTGTAACAGTTTCTGTATGCATGCCATTTTAAATTTGACTTTTTAATTTCTAGGCTTTTCCAGTTCATTGTTTCTAATTTTTCTATTTTACTGCCATCATTATCTTCATATCGTCTTATGTACTGCACAATAGTTTAATCAGTATCAAGGACTATTTCTGCTCTCACACAGAATGACTTGGCTTTTGCACAGAACTACATGGCTGCACTCACATCAACCCTGCTTGCTTATGTACAAAATTCCCATTTGAAATGGTGCTCCTCTTGCACAAATTAGGAAATTAGCTATTCATCAAATGTTTCAATGTGGCTATGCAGTGACAGTTTAATGGTAGGCAAATGTATTAGTTAGTTATCTAATCTGCTCAACATTTCTATTAGATTGATCTTGACGTAGTGGAACTGGTGCTGTGAATACTTCATTTAAATTGTGCAGCAAAGATCATTGGTATGTTATAATTGTTATAATTATAATATACTGTTATAATTACACCTGTAATGGTATCTTGGAAGAGGGGATGTGATAAACAACACCTAGATGTTGCTATGCTATCTAGAGCATTACACTGTAAATTCAGAAAAAACACCTATTTTATTTAATTATCAAACTACAAATAAGACAACGTGTAGATATTTTTTTTTAAAAAATGATAACTTCAGAATCAAACTGATAGGGACTTGGCCTATACTAAGTGTCTAATAAATGGCATTGAAATGGGACTTGCTTCTCTTACATTTCCCCACCAATGAGATTTTAGGACAGTAGTTGTGTTATGAGTTGAAACCGTAAGCTTCTGAAGAAACCTTAACACTTCAGCACAAAAAAGTTAAATAAAAAAAGAATGAATCCAAATGCAGAAAAAGTAAATTAGTGTAGTAATAATGTAATTTCAATGTGCACATACGGTTTTGTTTATGTGCAAGGCATACATGACCAGGACTTGTATATTTGTATGAGTGCAAAATGAAATGAAGTGACGTGTAGCCAAGTATGGTGACCCATACTCGGAATTTGTGCTCTGCATTTAACCCATCCCAGTGCACACACACAGTAGTGAACACACACACAGAGCAGTGGGCAGCCTTATTTGCTGCGGCGTCCGGGGAGCCGTTGGGGGTTCGGTGCCTTTCCAAAGGTCTCACCTTAGTCGTGGTATTGAGGATGGAAGAGAGCGCTGGTCATTCACTCCCCCCACCTACAATCCCTGCCGGACCTGAGACTCAAACCCACGACCTTCAGTTTCACCTTCGGGTTACAAGTCCGACTCTCTAACCATTAGGCCACAACTTCCCCCAAATAACCTAATCTAATAAATAAATAATAATAAATAATAAATAAAACCTCTGTCTGAGATCAGTAGGAATCTACTCAGAAATAAAACTATTGTGCATTCAACTATAATAGTGATGGAAAATCTCATTTGATTTACCAAGCTGATTCCTATGAACTGGCCAATTTTGCTCAGGGGAATATGAAGCCTCCAAATTGCTCCACATAAAGTGTATTAAGCTTGTTCAATATGCTTACTTATTACTTACATTCACATTTGGAAACATTTTTATTATATTTGTTTAATGAGTTTCCAAGGCATCTATCAACAATCTAGCTAACACCCAATAGTAAAAGTACATCATTAACATTTTTGCTGTGTATCTCTATCAAGTATAGCATCAAGTGTTTTTCCCTGTGATCCATAATTCATGAATTTACAATGCCTGCTTTTGTAGTATGCAACATAAAAAGATCACAATGTTGTGCATTATTTTGTCACAAATATTGTCAAAGGCTACTATATACTACTAGTCTAACACCTACATATACATACTAGATTGTGTTAAGTGATATGCATTTGGGGTTTTGGTTCATATAGTCAAGCATATCTCTCAACAAGGACATTTGCCAATCATGTCATTTATGGGTTCAAATGTGTAAATATCTGCTCAGTTTGGCTCATTTTCATTTTGCTAGTCAGGGCTCAGGGCATGGAGCTGAACTTTTTATGAGGTTAAATTGTTATATTGTTAGAGTTGTACTAGAATTTTAAACCAATAAAATCAACACAAAGTTCAATTTGTGACATTCAACCAATTCGTCTTAAGAATTAATTGAGAAAAAACAATTTGTTCATGGGTCAGACATCACTAATATATAAACAGTGTTACTGAAGATGTATTAGTTATGAAGTAACATTCCAACCCATGGTCAGGACTGTAAAATAAACCCTTGAACCTCAAATGACTATAGCTTTTAGAGCATATCCCAGAGCCAGTACATTATTCAGCAGTGTTAGGCAGATTCAGGCTGTTCAAATATCTCTGGCTGATTTGGGTGCTTACTTATAGGGATGAAAGCAAGAAGAATAGTGCTTTGTGAAGAGACAGAGATAAATACGGTGTGAAGGACAGAAAGGCTGAGCCACAAGTCTTCTCTGGTCAGCCTTTTTCTTATTACATACAGTTAGGTCCAGAAGTATTTGGACAATGACGGCGTTTATACACCACCACAACGGATTTGAAAAAACAATGAAGATGTGATCGAAGTGTAGACTTTCAGCTTTATTTTAAGAATTCCACAAAATATGGCATTTACCATTAAGGAATTACAGCCATTTTAAACAAAGTACCTCCATTTTCAGGGGCTCAAAAGTATTTGGACAAAGTGACATAATTGTACATATAACCATAATTTTAATACTTGGATGAAAATCCTTTGCAGTCAATG
>CM075016.1:11118260-11144322 GCA_037576675.1 Pangasius sanitwongsei | reverse complement strand
AAAATAAAGCTGAAAGTCTACACTTCGATCACATCTTGATTGTTTTATTTAAAATCCATTGTGGTGGTGTATAAAGGGAAAATCACAAAAACTGTCCAAATACTTCTAACTAAATACCTAACTGTACCACCATTCACCTCCCTGATCCCTCTTGGCTGGACAGTCAAGGCTGATTCACACAGGTGTTTAATTTAATTCCAGAGACATTTAAAGGAGATAGTTTTATTCCTATTTGGAGCTAGAAGTCATACAATCTGGTTGTTTTGCCTTTTGCAGACAGAAGATGTGAGTAGATGAATGATCAACATTTCAAATTAACTAAATTCCTTTTAATACAAAATGTACTTGTAACCGCATACAAGGCTAGGCTTTCTAAATATGCTGTTTGCACTTTACACACTACCACAGGTTTGAGATGGTTAGTAAACAAATGCTACTGTTGTTATAAATGTAATAACTGGCATTCATTGAAACCATTGCTGTGAAACATAATAATGCTTTTTATAATTACAAGAATTGTAAAATTGATTCACCATTGGTAATTATGCTAAGTGATTGATTCTTAATTGATTGAAGATAATAACAGCCTTAAAGATCATTATATGTAATGGTATTATTATCTTGTAATCAATAATCATAATAACAATAATTTTGAAAATTGTGAAATCAATTGGCAAATAACCTTGGCAATACTTGATGAAATACAGTTAAGGCAATATGATGTGCAATCTGTGAGACACTTGGTCTTGGTATTTCCTGTCTATTCAGTCTGGATGTGAATATATTTGTGGTTAAATCTTATGATTAAGGTTAGAGTGGTGCCATTTGTTTTTTACATTAATCATTTATATGGATAATTGTTCCTAATTAGATGTATGTATCATAGACTACAGTACAGGCATCGTTCTTTATGAGTGAGCATGTGTGTGTGTGTGCGCGTGTGTCGGTGTGGGTGGGTGGGTGGGTGGGTGTACGGGTTCATGAGACTAAAGGAATGCACAAATAGCTTCTAATGGATTTTTGATGTATGCAGTATTCTGAATGTGAACTATATGAAGCAGGCTTCTTTCTACTCTAAAGGACACTGAGATAGTGACTATACACCTATGAAATTGTATGAAATAGCACTGTATATAATGTTGGCCTTTAAAAAAGCTCTTGTACAGAAAACATCTCTATATGAGTTCCATTCACTTAAACCCCTAGTTTATTCAGACTATTTTCTTATTAATTCAAGTTTGGCTTTCACATTCTGAGGGTGCATTATGTGTAATCCTTCGATGACCAGTGTCTAACTATAGGGCTGATGGGCTCCTGGACTATATTATCACGGTTGGGCATCCCTGTAATAAGGTGTAACCATTATAATGTATATACAGCTGAGGTCAAAAATTTACATACACCTAAACCAAAGACATTAAAACTCCACACATTTCACGTTACCTTACATTTCCTGTGTTAGGTCGATTAGGGTAAAATATTAGCATAGAGCTAGATTTATTTCAGTTGTTATTTACTATATCTATTTTTAGTGGCTCAAAAGCTTACATATACCTTCTTAAACAACAAATAACTGGGGTAGCCTTCCACAACTTCTCATAATACTTCACACAATACAGAGTTTTTGCCCATTCCTCTTGACACAACTGATGTAACAGTCAGGATTGTGGACCTCCTTGCTCAGCTACACTTTTTCAGTTCTGTCCAAAAATGTGATTCAGTTTATGGCTTTGTGACGGCCACTCAAATACTTTCACTATGTTGTCTTTAAGACATTTTTGTTACAATTTTGCATCTATGCTTAGGATCACTGTCCTGCTGGAAGCCCCAGTTGTGACCAAGTTTTAACATTCTGGCTGATGTCTTGAGGTGTTGCTTCAGTATTTCTTCATAATCCTCCTTCCTCATGATGTGTTCTATTTTATGAAGTGCACCAGTCCCTTTTCCAGCAAAACACCCCCACGAAATGATGCTGCCACCCCCATGTTTCACAGCTGAGATTGTGCTCTTCAGATTAAAAGCCTCATCCTTTTTCCTCCATACATAGTGCTGATCCAAAAAGCTGGTGATTACCTGCAAACTTCAGCCTGACCGTTGTATGCTGGTCTTGGAGTAGGGGCTTCTCTTTGTGTGAGTGCCTTTCAGGCCATGGTGATGTAGAACTCAATGGCGATGGTGGATGTACATATTTGATACCAGATGCCATCTTTCTTATTTGTCATCTTGCGGTTCAGTTGAACCATTCAGACCAAAGTTCGTTCATACTTGGGAGTTTGTGCGTGTTTCCTGAATGATCCAGTGTCTGTATGATCCCAAGAATTTTTTTTACTTGAATACAATTGTTTGAACAGATGCTCATTCTACCATCAGTTCCTAAGAAAACCCTCTCCCAAGTGGATAAATTTGAAAACACCATTTTCGCGTTGGACTGAGAAAATGGACTGAGAAAATGGAGATATTCAAAAACAATGATGTATTTTTAGTCATGCGAGGCAGTCATGTGACCAAGTCAACTCAAAACAAACAACTTTATAGTCTTGGGTTACCCACAGCAATGACTCCACCTCTTCGTCTGTCCTTTTAAAAAACTCGGTACTTTTCCTTGACATTGCCGCATCACTTCAAAGACACAGAAAGTAAATAAACTCCTGACAGAAATGACACAGACCAAAGCTTATTACATTTTTACGCATGCGCAGTATAGGGAAGTAAGCGTTTTCAGACATTTCAATGTGAATTTTTGGAAAACGCTTTAAAAAGAAAATGCAGTTTTCAGATCCATCCGGATTAATGTTGACATAGGCTTGTATGTAAACATTTGATCCACCGGAATTCTGATATATTGAAGTAAAGCGAAAATTAATCTCTCTCTAATTGATTGTTTTAAAATTACCTCTGATGTGAACAAAGTAAATGCCCTCACTGACTTGCCAAAAGAAATGTATGGTAATGTGTTGTGCTGTGATGAACTGAGATTGCCTAGATAAATGTAAACTTTTGGCTCCAACTGTACACTGTATGTTATTTTTTTGGTTTTTAATTACCCTAAAAAACTCCTTAAAATTGTTCAATAAATATGGAAAGTAAGGGCGCAGTGCTGTCTATAACGTAATGACTGTCTCAGTCACCTGACCTTAATCTAATCAAGCTGTTTTTGGAGAAGTTAAATTGAAAGAATTGCAAGAGAGAGAGAGAGAGAGAGAGAGAGGTTTCCATGCCAGCTTGCCGTGAGTTTGTGCTGTTTTTATTTTTTATCTATCCCTTAAAGTAATTTGCATTCATTTTCGTATCCAAGAATAATTTTGGTTTTAACAGTAGAGGTCCCCTCATTCACAGCTTTCTCTTGTACATAAGACTAATATTAGTGTAATCAAAAGCAAGCAGCAGACACAGGGGTGCTTTGCATCGATGACCACATGATTGCTGGTTCATTTTCTGCATCATGCACCAAGGAAATGAGCTAATGTTAGATTAAATAGATTAGATAAGAAGGCTGCAGGATTTAATATCCCAGGGATTCCACTCCATAAATGTACCCTCCAGTAAAACACTAAGTGCCTTGTAATTAAAAGACATGATTTCGAAGCCACCACTGTTTCCAGCAGGAGTAGACATTGTTTTATGGAGCCATATTGGTGCCATTTGGGTCTTCCTCCACTTCCTTGTGATTCTTACAGAAAATAGGGTATGCAGCAGAGAGACATGCAACAGCACCTACTGCCATGATGAACACCAATGTCACACTACATCGCACTGACACATCTACCCATGGCTGAGTGGGCAGGGTGGGGACATTTTCACTGTGTGCTGATCAGGAGCTACCAGCTGCGACAGAGTCACTCACCTAGACCTGACACATAGGCCACAGCCACATGGCTTAAAATAAACCTTGCCCCAATGACAGTGTCAGGGGTACTCATACTGATCAAACGCACACGCACACACATACACACACACACATCACAGTGTGGCATTTACATAGAAGAATCAAAATACTCATGGCAGAGACTGCATTTATATAACATCTCTGTTCAGATAGGCCTTTAATAGGACATTATTTGATGTCACCTTTGAAATATCATCTGTCTCATGCTTTTTCTGTGCATGCAAGTGTCAGTGAGTGAGAGAGAGAGAGAGAGAGAGAGAGATGGACAGAGAATGCAGCTGCAGTCAGTTCTAGACATTTAACGTTTACCTTGTTTGAAAGATTATGTTAATCTCTCAAACTGAAATTAATTAACTGTCATCAGCAGTGTAGCAAAGAAACCACAGCAACAACAACAACAACAACAACATAACATGCATTCTGTTCGCCTACTCTCATTTATTGATTATCTGAACATAAAGGTTCAGTGCAGCCATGACACAAAATATCCATACCTGAGTGGAAAGATATGAAAAATTCATACTATGATAATCATTCCACCCTAGTATATATGGTAACAGGGTATTGGACATTGCTAGAATATTTTAATTGCAGACTTGTAAAGATGCCTCCATTAGGTTATTATGCAGAATTATCGTTTTATACTCAGTTTGCTTCTTTAAAAAGTAAAAATCTATTCGAATAAATATTTTCCATATTTCATTAATGTAACATCTTTAGGTTTCCGTATCTTGGTATAGTCTACCATGAAACCCATAGTCTACCATCTCATCCTCATGATCATGGTCATTACCATTCCAACTTCATTTTTCATTCAGGATTATTTTTGAGCCATTAGATGTATTCTGTAGAAAATATTGGGAAAATCTTTTCTTGATGTGGGTCTGGAGTAGTGTTGCTGAAGTTAGCATACCCTCAGGGCAGGAACTGTGAGACCATGTGCCTGGGTGGGGCTTTATTTTTCATCATGATAAAGGTTTCATCATTAGGAAATAGCAATAAATCGGCTCCTAATAAAATGGAGACTATATATTTGGCAAGGACTGCACTGATTTTTTTTTCCTGGTGTGCTGAATTTATTATTAATTCACGACTCTCTTCGTCCTCACGACTCGCTCTGTGCGAACAGGAAACTACAGCTGGTAAGAGTGCAACTCATACTTTCATACTAAATAGAATGTCTGAAAAGAACTCAATCATAATTAGAGTATTATACTATTTAGTATAAAAGTATGCGGTTTTGGATGTAGCCAATCACTTTGTGAGAAAAGCAGCCAATCATTCCTGAGTGAGTGAGTGAGTGAGTGAGAGGCATCATAAACTGAGAGACTGAGAGACAGGCTCCTCACTTACTGTAGACTAAAGTTCTTTTTTCTGTGTAAAACAGGAGGATTGAAATTTATTTCAATATAATATAATTCATTTGGATACACATATATATATATATATATATATATATATATATATATTATATATATGTATGTGTGTGTGTGTGTGTGTGTGTGGAGGCTGAAGCGCGAGTGCTGTTTGTTTCCCTATTATGGCAGACTCACTTGAAGAGCACAGCCACTGAATCACTGAAAAGCATGCGTCCATTATATTATTTATGAAAATAAATATGTGCATATCTGTATGTCAATAGGTTTTTTTTAAAAATGATCAGCATGCAACAACATTAGCCTACACACACACACACACACGCACACACCCTACCCATTTATTATCCATTTTAATGACTGTTCTGTTTCACATGTGAAAAGCCCCAGTGAAACACATCCAAGCCACGCAGACTGCACAGTGGCTTTCAACTGAAGAGCGACTGAAAAAAACTGCAGTGCGGCACCCACGGTTAATATCTAAAAAAAAAAAAATAATAATAATAATAAAAAAATAAAAAGAAAGAAATAGTATAATATTTCCATATATAAGCTAGATTCATGTTTAAACTCAGGATGCTTTGACAACCAGGATCCACCATGTAATTCATATCTAAAGCACTGCTGTTAAACCCATTAAACTTTCAAAGCCGCACGCGCCACTGAACTTGTCTAATGATGAACCTGCACGTTTTTTTTTGTTTGTTTGTTTGTTGTTGTTGTTGTTTGTCACTGACTATTAATCTTTATTTAACACCAGAAAAGAATCTATTTACATCTCTACACAATTATAAACTAACAAAACACCTGCCAGGTGCAACTTCTGATCACAAAGCAAACAAACAAACACACACACACACACACACACCCAAGAATGAGCCTTACCCCGTTTAAACATGTTGGAAAAGTGGTGGTGCGCGTTAAACCCCTCTGGGGATCATTTAGTCTCGCGTTCCGGTCCGGATGTGATTATTTTTCACTCTCGATAAGATAAGAAGCAATGAAATTTTCGCTGGATGTCGAATGAAAGCATTGGCGGTGTGAACACCTCCGTCCGTGATGAAAAGTCCCACAGCAGGCGAGAGAGAGAGAGAGTTCAGGCTGAATTTTAATTCGGGGAATCTAGTGCACTGATGCTGGATCTCCTCTCTGCTCCTGTCAGGTCCTGCACAGAGCTCGAGCGCAGAGCAGAGCAGCGCACACACGCATCCTGCAGTCCCAAAATGCTTGGGATTCTTTTTTTTTTTTTTTTTTTTTTTTTTTTTTTTACGCGCGCGCGTCCGATATGGAGCCAGAATCCAGAAAGGTCCAGAAATCAGGCATGAACTGAGCGATGATGTTAAACTCCAAGCCAAGCCCGCGTCTACATGCACAGCACGCGCTGCTCTCGGTGAAGCGAGAAGCGTCTCCAGGTAAACTTTGTCTCAACGATCCACGCGGATCCGTTTAGTGAACGTCGTTTAAAGCAACACGACAATCCAGGTCGCTTTTTCACACCAGGAAGAAGCTGTCTCTGCGAGGAGAGGAGATGTCCGCTACACACACACACACATACACACACATACACTCACATACACACACGCACACTCCCTCTCTGAGAGCAGCGCGCTCACATTTCCGGTTTGGAGACAGGAGACAGTAAGGCGCTGTCGGGGCGCGACACCGGTGTGTTTGCGCACTAGATAAAGAAAAGGAAGAGAGTGATGCTGCTGCTGCACACCAGCCGACTGATGACCGTCCGAGATACACACTGAGCAGTAGGGACTGAACCCCAGCCACTGGCAAGAACACAAAATCTTCTGTTATGGATTCTTTGTGTTTAAAGGCGCTGCCTGTAAGTGCAATATTCAGGCTTATGAAATCTCTCTCTTTCTCACTCACTCTCTCTCTCTCTCTCTCTCTCACACACACACACACGTTTGTTGTTTGTCTTACTATCCTTGTAAGGACATAATTATTAATGCAGCTAATTAATGCCATGTCTGCACCTAAACACAATCTTAAGCTCACTAACCAAAAGGAAACCTTGATGCTCTTTTAATTTTTTTTTTTAATTAATTGCTTGTTTGTAATAAAACCTGCAGTTTTTGTCAGATATTCCTATCCCCGCTGCATCTCATATTTTGTCCAATCCTAAACCTTACCCCTAACCTTAACTTTACCACTAAATATTTTTATTTAGAATATTTTTGGCTTTTTACACAAGATGTTTACTCCCCATGCCCACAGACACACACACACACACACACACACACATATGCACATGCACATGCACATGCACACACACAGGTTTGTCGTTTGCCTTACTATTCTTGTGAGGACATAATTATTAACACACACACACACCTTTGTCATTTGTCTTACTATCCTTGTGAGGGGCTAATTATTAACACACACACACATGCACACATGCACACACACAATGCATTTATTCAGATAAAATTATGTTCGAGAAAAAGCAATGACATTTAAAACTCAAATATTTATAAAAGAAGTTTGTAGCATGGCACAGCCAAGGCATATAGGGATTTAGCATTTATTTTTAATGCTCAACGTCATATGAACTAGGCAATTCTATTATCAAGAATAGACGAAAGAAAAGCCTTCGCCAGACAGAGAGGCTATCTATAATCACAGAAAATAAGCAATATTTTGCCAGTCTCTTAGCATTTTTCCACACAGCCCAAGCCCAAGCTCCCAAACACTAAAATGACCAGCTGGCATTGATAACCTAAACAGTTCATAATATTCACCAGGGGCTGAAGTCTAAGCAGTTTGCGAATAAAATACATGTCCATATACAAATCAAATGAACATTCAGTTTCAGTAAATACTGATTTTTTTTTTTATATCACTCACAAAAAAATGTATGAAATAATTGCATAAAGGGTTTTCTGTACAGTGATGTTCAAACCAGGCCAGGTTTACCATGGAATGTTTGTACACATTGGTTACCTTTTCCTGTACTTGTTTAATGATGTATGACTTAATAAAAAAGTTTCAAAGGTTAAGGTTAGGGATGCCCTGACATAGACCATGTTTCCCTTGCTTTCTCAAAATCTTATGAATTTTTCATGAAATCCGGTTCCTCCAACTTGACTCTCCTTAAGTACACCTCCATATTCATTTTAGCCTCTTAACCTTAACCTTGCTTGTATATTTTCAAATCCTAATGCTTACTAACTATGCAAATGATCAAGCTAATATTATAATGGTGAGGAATTGAAGTGTTTCCATGGACCTTAGGTTGTTAAAGGACTTCTAATATTAAATAAGATGACAGGAGACAACAGTGGCTTGTGACTTTGGTGAGGCAGGACAACATTAACACTGGCATAGACTAAATTAAGTCGAGAGGTTATCAGACTTGACTAGTATCTATTAAATTTTTAGAGCAACCCTGTAATAGGCAGTTGAGAGTCAGCAACAGTCATACAGCACACAGTCTAGCAGCTTGTTTTGAACAGTTTTAGATGAACCTTTGTTCAACTATGTTTGAGGTAACCAGGGTTGCCAGTTTTAAGCAAACCTTCCAGCTCAAAAACCCCACAAAAGACCTGAAACTAGCCCAAAAAAAACATTAAGGCATTGGAAAAGGGAGACATTTTACTTCTTTTCTCAGCCTTTGCATGGGAAACAAGTATATCACACATATTTCTGATGTACCGACATTATCCATTCCATAAATCCACTTTCCCTATCTTATTCTTTGCATATATCTTACAATAGAAACGTGATTCTGTACATCACAGACACACTGCCTGCATTTACACTTTGCTTTGTTGTGGAAATGTATTAGATTTAATTCCAATGATTTGTTATAAAACAAGACCTTGGTGGTCGTGGAGTATGTTTAAAGTAGCCCAATCTGCCATCCCATTAACTGCTCTGTGGTCTGCACCTCACTCAAGAATGGTGCAGTGTAATTCCTGCCTCAGATAGGCCCCTATTAGCATTTGCTGCAGTTCTTATTTTTGACTCCTAGATGAAAAATGCAATAATACAATAATAATGCCATAGAAGCTAAGTGGGGCAATGAACACGCTGCCCCATGATTGCCCATCATCTAGAAAGATGAGCAAATCAATTGAACATCTGCTCATATCTCATTTTTGGTCACTAAAAAGAGGTGAACAGCTGATATAAGTCTGTTGAATGGCTGATATTAATGGAGTGGCTCTGCCCTACCTGCCCCTATCGATGAGCCACCACTGATAGGACATATAGACATATCCATATCTTAATTGAAAATTAGATTAATTGATTGAAATTTAAATTAGAACTTCCTCTATATGGGACAAATACCACCTCTTTATGATTAATATTGCATTCCGTGTTATTGTTTTTACTTTCAGAACATTAAAGGGTTTCTGAACATTGATGCCCATGATGTTCCCAGAAGATCTTAGGCTTTGATATTATATTAAATATCCTATTAGTTTGCAAAAGACATTTTTCTGATGTTATCAGGGCTTCTCTAGGGCTTCACAAAAGCAGTTAACAATATGCTAATAGATAACATTATTTTGCATTTTCATGCATTGAATTTTCTCTTTTCAGGCAAATCTAATATATGGATTATTCATACAGACACATCAGCAATGTTCATTTAGATCTGAATTATAGAGTTTTGACATTCAGACTCACTGTAGTGTTGCTGCTGCAGTTAGTCTGAAATGATTGATGTATCAGAAGGTTTCTTTTAGATTTCAACTCTAAACTGAGCAGTTAATTTAGACATTTTAATCCATACAGCATTGTTGCTGGCAGACCAAGTTTGACCCAAAGTTGCCCCCCCCCCCACCCCACCCCCATTATAAATATCATGTTCAGTCTATTCTTTCCAGTGTGCCTCTGAAAAAGAGTATTTTCAGATTTGTTTGTCCTTGGTATTGATACTGACAGTAGTAGGGAACCACTTGTATTTTTCATGCAGAAAAAGATCTTGTTACAAGGAAGGACTCTTGGAGAAATGTTCTGGATGCTATTTCGTTGAGAAAGTAGTATTTTCTATCAAACTCCTTGCAACATTTCATGGTTCATGAACACTAAGTGAACATTATTAGTACACACTGAAAACAAATTAACACTCATAGGCCATATGGTTTGCATTAATTTCATCTGTTATTGAATACTGATGATTCACAAAACAGTGCATTTGCGGTTTGTGGCTACAATTGTAATCTTGCATGGCTAAGTAAAATGCATTAATATTTGTAAAGGCTCAAGGTCTGTTTCCTCATGCAATCCTATTAGCTGCATAAACACTCAATAGACAAAACTTACTTCATTTGGCTGATAGTTTTATCCAAACCATCTTACAACTAAGGGACAATACAAGGGTTAAGGGTCTAACAGCAGCAGGTTGGTGGTTCTAGGATTTGAACTCACAACCTTCCTATCAGTAGCTCAACACCTTAACCACTGAGCACTGACCATCATGAGTGCTCGATTTGCCTCTCAAATTTATATCTCATTGTTTTATAATCATTAGAGATTCTCCTAAGTGGATATACACTATATGGTCAAACATATGTGGACAACTGTGTTTTCCCAGAAGAGTAGCGGTTATAATAACAGCAAAGGGGAACTACATCTAAAATGGGATGTTCAAAAGAAACCGGTGAACCAAGCGGAAACCAACGCTGACAGTATGAGTGAACTTGTAAAATAACCACTTGAGGAGCAATTTACTTGGAAAAAGTAATAATGAACAAGGAAGAACTTACTCACTAGGATCATTATCCTGAAGGAGTGCATTTTTACATAATATCATGCATGTTTTTTAAATATGTACCCCTTAAAGTCAAAGCTTTTTTTTTATTAGTCATTCATATTCATTCATATTATTTAGTAAGAACTATGACTTATTTACTGAAAGAAACAGTATGTACCTACAAGAGTGAGCAATGTAAATTAATGTTTAAGCAATTTTAGGCAATTATATTTTACTGTCTATTCAAAAGAGGCTAAATCATGGACTAAACCCTAGATTATATAGATTATATAGATTATGGTAACATTTTGTCACCATTAAAGCCAATGAAAATATCCACTTTGTTATTCAAATAAATATGAACTGTCATTTAACAGACAAAGTAGCAGCAAAACATGCCACATTTCATTATAGTTACTCATTGCTTTTTCATATCTCTAACCATAGAATTTTTAACCAGGTATTCTTCAATCACAGTGGGACTTTACCCTTAATTTCTACAGCAGCTAAAGTAATGGAAATTTAAAGTTAATTAAAGATTTATTTTTAGTTAATAATTTCACAAGGAATATATTAAAAAAATTTTTTTTTAAATTTATTTTAGGCACACATTTTTGTAAACTATAATATCCTTAACACTATGGTTGGAGTTTAAAATCCTAACCAGAAATCACAGCAACAGCAGTTTAGTTTTGGACAAAAAAAGGCTAAAAATAAGGGCTTTCAAATAACAGAAACGCACAACAAGCATTTTCACTATAGTCTCTGTTAAATACAGCGTTGATTTTGGGACGATCTCTCTTAACAGATTGGACGAATAAACGATGAAGCTGCACACACAGCAGTGCTAGCTTAACGTGCCCCTCTCTCTTCAGTATATAAAATGCTGAAATGCAAAAGCTTTGGAAGTAGAATACATGCTGTGACACACTGTGGGCCTGCCAACCAGCCGGCAATCTGAAGAACAGACAAGTGACTCATTTTTATCACTTCTCTCTACTTTCACAACCAAACCTGTACCATCCAAGCAGCAGTGGCACAGAAATTAGGTAAGGACTCACAGTCAGTATAGAAGATTCTTATTCACAGTTTGAGAATAAATTGGTTTTGTGAATGATACTATAATTGTAAAGATTCAATTACAATTAGCATCCAATTAAAATTACAAATTAAAAAGGTCAATTACACACATATTGTAGAATCTAGTTAACAATAACATGTCACTGAATCTATTTAACAGATGGAATTCTGCTTTTTTTAATCTACAATATTAGTGTTAGTATGAAAAAGACATAGAATCTAGTCCTATTCTCTACATATTGTAAATTCCATTATGGTCGCAAGGTAACCCATAGCCTACATCATTTGGACACTAAGCTATTGCAATGCTTTGTGGAGTTTATTTATTTATTTGTTTGTTTGTTTATTTATTTATTACAGTGGCGAAAATCACAGCACACTTTTATAAAAGTTATTATATTTATTATTCAGTTTTATAGTTGTTAGCCTATTTGACTGGTCCCTTAAACTGAATAGGTTTAATCCAAACCTCAATAACTCAAAAACAAGTAGGCCTGTAAATAATGGTAACTTAAACCTAATGTGTTCTGAGCTTGGGTTAGTGCCTGTGTGGAGAACCTTTGGGTTTTCATCCCACTGCCAGAAAACATGCTGGTAGGTGGATTGGCTAAATAAATTGCCCCTAGGTGTGAATGAGTTTGTGTGTGTGTGTGTGAGATGACTTGTGATGGTCTGGTATCTGGTTCAGGGTGTATTCCCACTTCACGTCCAGTGTTCCTGGGAAGGTTCTGGATCCTGACCAGAATAAAGCAGTGAATGAATGAATGAATGAATGAATGAATGTATGAATGGTTATTGCACAAATGTAAATAATGTTAATGAAATTTGTGCTGAGGAGGTCTGCATAATTGATTTTACAGTTATCATTCTGCACTGTACTTCTATTCTGCACTATACTTACGTACATGAATCTCATCTATAAATAGCAATTCCTTCCTGACTTCCTGACTAGTGCACTGTAGGGTAAATAGATGTGATTTTGAACATGTCCTCAGTCCCTGATGTAGGTATTTAGTGATAGCAGAATATTTTGATGTGCAGAAATGATACTCTTGAAACAATTTAATGAGTGGGATATAGTTTATTGTTTATGTAGGATTTGAAAAAAAGAGATGTTCCAAAGTTCTAGTTAAGTATATTCAATAGTGCACTAAAGAAGCCCGCGGCAGAAAAAAAAAAAAGAAAAAAAAAAAAAAAAAAAGATTGCTGATCATATCGATGCTCGTTGAATCGCTCGGCGCTCGACTGATGATGCCTTTCTTCACCCCACGTGGAGCAAACATGGCGGCGCCCAGTGCAGATGTTGAAATCGTCACTAAAAAGCCGACAGGTAAACATGCATGTGTTTTATCCTGATTATTGTGCCTGTCAGTGGGCAGTAATCTGTGATGTTTTATTGTCACTGCTCTCGCTTTAGCTGTACAGCGTCTACGAAGCAGCTTGCAGCACGCTGTACTAATGTGAACGTGAGCTGCCAAAGAGCTTATGTTTGCTGAGAGAAAAGTAGACGGAGCTTGGTAGTCTACTAGCGATGGAGATCAAATATATTATTCATTTAGCTAATAATAATAATAATAATGATAATAAGCCAACTGGTTGCCCTTGGCGCATTGAGTTAACAGACATTTGCGCTAAATATAGCTGAAGAGCACCTAAAACTTTTTTCTGTGTTGCCTCTGAACTCTAGTGAAATGTCAAAATAACTGTTAATATAATATGAGTTTGATTTCATTATCATATAATCAAAATAACTATTACTCATTTTAATTTCCACCTATATAATGCTTGGAACTTGGAACCTACATAATGTAACTGGAACGTTTAATGATCTCATTTTGTAAATATTTAACCCTTTTAGTGCATCAGAAAGCATTAATGTTTAAGCATTATATTTTAGTACACATGTCATGTGTATTATCTACACCTAATATTGAGATACTAAAGGAAACCATCACCCAGAAACACATAAAGTATGTTTATATTGAAATAGTTGTGATGTGCTTAGGGAATTGTTGATTTGTTGGTTGGTGTTGTATTTTCATTATTCCTGTGAGAAATTACTGGTTGATCGCCATGCTGACGTCACAGGACGACACGGCTAGCATAGTTACAATGGCGTTAACTAGGTAAAGAATTTTCGGCAATGTAAAACACAAGGGATTGGGTTTCACCGTTAGGGCTTAAAACAAACGAGCACTAGGTTTTCTCACTCCAGAGGAGTTCAGTGTTATATCCAATGTAAAAATAGTAGAGAAAGTCAATTTTAGGGTCAAAGACCCAGAATGCAATGCAGCTATGTGATGCAGATGCATTAAACAGATGCATCTCAAATACTCGACTCAGATAGTTAGCAAACGATGAAATGATAAGCGTGATGGTGTTGATGGCGGTATTAGCATGAAAGCTTTGTTTGAGCAAAGTGTACGGATAAGGAGGTTAGAGAGCTGGACAGACTAAAGATTAAAGTGCCGCTGCATTGCTTGCCATAGGTAGAGATGAAGCAAAGGCTTAAATCCCACTGGTGCCAAAATCAGCAGGTAGGAAACCATGCAAATAGAACAAAAAGTCATTGAAAGACATTGAAGCTAAGAAAAGTCAGCTTGGAATTTCATTATAAAATAAATCTTGGACACCACTAAAGATCACATGCTAATTAAAAAGATTAACATGCAAGTTGTGCAGGGTTGATTTTTCTTTTAACCTTATCACGTGACAGTAATGTGCCGATCACACTTTAGTGCTAGGCAAAATATGGTTCTTTAAGGATATGTTGCAACTCTTGGCACATCTCTGCATGGATAGTGTTTGGTATCTAACGTTTCAGGGATTCATCAGTAATTCATTGTAATACTTTATCCTGGATTTCTGTGGTTTGCTATAGAGGAGCTCACAAGATATCGCTTTCGCAAGAATGCAACAGAAAGTTTGTTTTTGACAATGCAAAAAAGTTTTACTTCTAGCTTTGCTTGAAGGCATACCATACAGTGGCACCCCTTTAAATAACTCCAGAAAGACCCCAAAATGAAAATGCCTACAATTAAGATTCTCACAGATCCATATACTGACTGGAAATAAACACTGTAGAATACATCAGGCTAGAAACATCTAAAAACAAAGCTAATTGCCTGTACTTTGTTGACTTTGTTAGAATGTCTAAGTATTTCATTTAATATGGGTGAAAACTGTTTAAAAGGAAAAGTCTGTAATTTGATGCCAGTGGTAATTGTTGGATTTCAGACCTAGTAAGTTGTAGAACAAAACATATTACTGCTTTTTATTTGTCTCAGATGTTGACTTGCACTCACTATTCTAGCTCAGAGGTTTGCAAACTTTTTTGCAGCCAGGGACCCCATAGGTAATAGCTATAAGAACTTGATAACAAATATAGTTATGTTTAACTATGGTTTCTCGCTGACCCCCTGGCTATGCTTCACGACCCACCCTTCTTGCTCTAGCTGAATATTCTAGGATGCAGAAAAATAAATGCAAAGCTAATCATTCATGTTACAAGGCACCTAAAGTGTTTTTAAACCACGGGACAAAGCAATAAAAATACATATTACATTTTTGTTTTCACAACTTCATCTGAATGCATGTATGCTGAAACTGTATTGCTTTTTTATTACTGTGGTTTAGTGAAAGGCCCGAGGAGGGTTGCGAATCAGATTCCTGATGAGATTCTCAAAGATCCTGAACTTCAAGAGGCAGTTAGTGTTCTGCCTTCCAACTACAATTTTGAGATCCACAAAACAATATGGAGGGTGAGACAGGCGAAAGCCAAAAGAGGTGAGTGAGATGGATGCTTACTGATATTGTAAACAGCAGGACAGTAAATACAGCAAGGAGGGTGTTCTGAATTGTCTGCCTGTTTCAGTGTGTGTGTATGAAAAATCTGCTTTTTTTCTTTTTAAATGGAATATGAATGTGAAGTAAACAATTTTTAAGAAGGTTGGTGTCTTTTATATAGGGGTTGGACAAAATAATGAAAACACTAGACAATGGATTTGAAATTCAGGTTAATCAGGTGGATTAAATTGTCCAAGCTGGCAATATTAAATTGAATAACATAAATATTATAAAAGTTAAATCTTGTAAATGTGATATGATTTTCTGCTTGGGAATAATTATTTTTCTCCACTAATATAGTAGTGATGACAATATCAACATCATTATCATTATGAATTCACATACCAATTAGTGCTTTTTTCATATTAATATTGTGTAAACTGTGCACCCCAAATAGTTCATAAAATGATTTGAAGAATGTACACAGTGTTGATTGCTGGATTTTTAAACACCATAGTTGAAATCACAGACTTTTTTCCATTTCATGGGAAATTCCAAAAAGAAAATAGAAGCTTGCTGCTGACTAAGAGGACTTAGCCAGAAGCATTGTTCCACCTGTTCTTTCCGATCATCACGCCTAACGATCTGAAACTAACGTCTGTACAGCCTTAAATGTATACCCACAAGGCCCACTTCCAGTGCATTTACTGCCATTGTTGACAGTAAAGATTTTTTTTTCCATAGTTAAAGGCTATATGCTAATTTTAATAAGGATGTCCAAAGTACACAGTTTAGACATCCAATAGAAACCTTGTTGACTTCTCCAAATTTAGTTCCACTTAATTATTCTGACAGACGATTTTCAAGCACTGGATTTTTTTCATCAATTTACAAACAAAAAAAACATCAGTCTACTTAAGGAAGGAATATACAGCAATAATGTCAGCAAAACAGATGACATTGTGATCAGGCCAGCAGATGCTATAATAGAACCTATAAAGGGCACTATAATGGAACTTTTCGATGCAGATCTCTCCACTGGGCTGGGGAGAATACGTTTATTCAGCAATTTAATGGACATGCACAGACAACATTTCTTAGATACATTGATGGCATTTTTGGCATTGCTACCTGCACAGTTCTTGCCCATTTTTTTTTTATTTCCTCCAACTCCAGCAAAAGCTAGAGGTCTGACTTGTGTGATTAACCTTTTTGAGATACTATACTGGAGCAGAGTGCAAAGTTTAGTTTCACGTTCTTCACCTCATTCGTCAAGGGATTAGAATTTTTTTTTGGAATTATGGACAATATTTGCCTGTACACTAAGAATCTAGTCTGACAGTATGACAGGATGAGCTGGGCTATGACTGACCTCACCATTTATCATACACTTTTCGTCCTCTCCTGCTGATTCTTCCCATGTAGCACAGAATTCAGCAACTAGGCCAAAACGAGTCCTGCTTGTGGGCCCCAGGATGGCTGGTAAGACCTTGGTTTCCACCACTGCTTTTGTGAGTGGTTGCACCACCCTGGCGGCTTCTTTCCTGAGTAAATTTACTCAGAGATTTGTCACCTGTGACTATGGGTCTGGCCCCTCAGACTGAATCACTAAGGTCTGCAACCTAGTAGTACAGAAACATTCTCGAATGCAAGAGCCCCTGACACATGGGCCTTGTATACCTTAGGTGGATGCATTGCCTGATTCCAGGCGGATGCATTACTCTGATGCATTGCCCTATTCCAAAGATCTTAACTTTCCTTTAGAGACTGCTAGAGAGTGGCAAGTCCCCATCTATGCTGAAGGACCATGGATGGCATTTCTCTGGGGCCTCGTAGCCTTATTATGGCCTTTCTGAATGAAGCAAAGCTCTATCGCCATGACTCCCAGAGAGCCCGACATGGGATCTACCCCTTGCGCTGGAGTACCGTAAGGGCCCTCTTTATGAGCCTATGCAGGATGCAGAACTGAAACGAATATATCTGAAAAGGAGACAGAATTAAGGTCTAAGGGATTCAGTGCTTCTAAATGGTGTATATATAAGTAGCACTGTTACTACAGTGAAACTCCTCACCTTGGTAAGTCTTTATTGAGAAAGAATTATGGTTTCTTTGTATATTAAGTTGCTATTTAAATAATACCTATTAGGTGTTTTGTAAAACAGGCATTGGCAGAACCTTTTATGAACTTTTCTGAGAAAACTGCTGAAAGCGAGTGATTTGAGTTGTTACTTCAGGGTAAAAGTAGTTGCTGGCTGCATAATTCTCTGCACTTATCTTGTGTGTACCTTACTTACCATTCTTTCAGCTTGAATAAACTGCTATTGTGTTCTGTTCACCTAGACATTGAGATGGAAAACATTCACATCGCTAGTTTGCATTAGGGGATGCGAGAACATATTTCCTTTCTAATTCTGGCACTTCATTATCCAATCCAGTGACTGCACAATTACAATACAAAGCCTTTAGAATGCTCCTGGAAATCTCTTTCCAACTTCTCTGCTCTGCATCCCTCCCCGGCACACGCTCCAGAGCCCAGCCTCACCCGTCTCAGAGCCCAGCACGGCTTCTTCTCACTTTGAGACAGGTGAGATTGTGAGTCACATGTGTTCACTATTAAGTAGTCACACACATTCAGAAAGAGAAGAATGGTGAGAAGGTTGATGTGAAATCAGAACACTGGTAAATCCATTGAGAAAGTGAAGGTGAAACACTGAGAGCTCATTTCTGAATGAAGCCCTCTCAAGACCACGTTTAAGTGAATCACAGCAAATAGGTATTTGATGCAGTAAGCATGTTAGCGGGTGGCTTGTTTTTTTTTGTGCCAGGTCCTTTCTGAGATCTCTCCAGGGGAATATATGCTGGTGGATTTTTTGTGTGCCCTGTTCATAAGAAAGAATCCTCTCTCCCAGGATACATAGGACAAAGATGGCCTTCTCCTTCCTTCCCGAACCACTTTTCTTTCTCACTCTAAAGCCAAATCAGTTGTTACTTGTCATACTGTATGAGATGATCCCAACAAAATCTTGGCCAAATTATTTAACAGGCCGTGTGATAATGTGTTCTCCATGTTAGATTATGAGATGAAAATCCTGTAACAATAGACCTAATAGATTAAATCTAATTACAATTTGTATACATCGCCAATCTGCGTGATCCGGGGTTGTGTAAACAGAAACATTCTTCAAAGTGAGCTTGGGATAATTAGAATGTTTTTCTGTCCACTACCATGTTTTGGTTACATTTTGCCATACTTGTAGCTGTCGTGTGACTTTTGCATAATCGTATGCTGTCTTCCTATTGGTGGCTTTTGACAAGCTTTGTAGTAACAGTCACGCATACACAGCAGAGATTTTAATTTTATAAAAAAAAATTTGGACACTGCCAAAACTGACTGTCATTGTCTGTCTTTTCTTACAATGGCACTAAATTGGCCGCCAGTGAGCACATCGCATTTTTGTCTATAACAGCAACATCAGCCTGAAAAGTCTGCCGCCAGCCCCAATGGTTTGAGGGTTTGAGGTTTATTCTGTTGTTTTCAGATGTAACAGACATAACAGTTGCAGTCAGCACCAATGCGATAAAAGATTGAAGACCCAAATCACTAATTGTGTACTGACTAATACTTAAAAATTCATATTGCTATTTTTAATTAAACTGTGAGGCCACATTCATCTTGATTGAGGCATATCAATAGATACGGACACTTCTCTGAACAGAGCACTAAGCATAATTTATATCCATCCACTGCAATTAAAACAAGACACCACTCAAAAGCTGTTTAATGGAATCTAGCATAAATAGCAATTAGGGCTAATCTGAACAAATTATTGTGATAATTGTGATTAACTGTTTAATTAAAGCAATAATATTATTTTAATTGGCTGACAGTAAAAACAAGTTAGTTTTACTCATCATGGTAAAAGAACACATGATAAGACTAGGGTAAATGAAGCAGTTTAATAAAACATGTCTGGGAAAACCTGTCGATTGTCTCTGTGCCTGAATTCAGGGGAAAAGCCATTAAAGGCGAAAAGTCAGGTTTTTGGCCAAAATAGTTGTTTTTTTCCTGCCTGTAACATACTTAGAAACAATAAATATACTCACAAAGCACTTTATTAGGAACACCTGTACACCTACACAATCATGCAATTATCTAATCAGCCAATTGTGTGGCGGCAGTGCAATGCATAAAATCATGCAAATATGGGCCAGCGTATAATGTTCACATCAACCGTCAGAATGGGGAAAAATGTGAGCTCAGTGATTTTGACCATGGCGATTATTGGTGCCAGACAGGCTGGTTTGAGTGTTTCTATAACTGCTGATCTCCTGGGATTTTGACACACAGCATCCATTGAGCGGCAGTTCTACGGAAACGCCTTGTTGATGAGAGGGGTCAGCAGAGAATGGCCAGACTGGTTTGAGCTGACAGAAAGACTACAATAACTCAGATAGCCACTCTGTACATTGTGGTGAGCAGAAAAGCATCTCAGAATGCACAACACGTTGAACCTTGAGGTGGATGGGCTACAACAGCATAAGGCCACATTGGGTTCTGCTTCTATCAGCCAAGAACAGGAAGGTGAGGCTGCAGTGGGCACGGACTCACCAAAACTGGACAGTTGAAGACTGGAAAAATGTAGCCTGGTCTGATTATTCTCGATTTCTGCTGAGACACACAGATAATACAGTAAGAATTTGGTGCCAACAGCATGAATCCATAGATCCAACCTGCCTTGTGTCAACAGTCCAGGCTAGAGGATGTGGTGTAATGGTGTGGGGAAGGTTTTCTTGGCACACATTGGGCCCGTTAATACCAATCAATCATCGCTTGAATGCCGCAGCCTATTTGAGTATTGTTGCTGACTATGTGCATTCTTTCATGGCCACAATTTACCCATCTTCTAATGGCTACTTCCAGCATGATAATGTACCAGGTCACAAAGCAAAATTCATCTCAAACTGGTTTCATAACATGACAATGAGTTCAAGGTTCTTCAGTGGCCTTCCCAGTCACCGGATCTGAATTCAATAGAACACCTTTGGGATGTGGTAGAATGGGAGATTTGGAAGCAGAAAATGTACCTGAAAATTCTGCAGGAATTTCATGACATAATCATGTCAACATGGACCAGAATCTCAAAGGAATGTTTCCAACATCTTGTAGAATCCATGCCATGAACAGTTGAGGCTGTTCTGAGAGCAAAGGGAGGCAATTACATAGGAATGTCTGCCTTAAGATGTCTAAAACCTTGCTAGCTAAGCGTGTTTTTCCCACACAGGCTTTAATCATGTTTGTTGGATTGCTACATGCCATAGAGAAATGGATATAAGCTTAATCAATTTAGTTTGTAATTAGATACCGACTGTCAAATCGATGCTCCTGCAATCTTTAAATGCAGGTTTCTTACTTTTCACTTTGGGGTAATTATATTTTAAAATGTTCTAACTTTACTTGTGGTTGAGATATGTGCAAAGCAGAAACATATTTTAGTTCAGGAAAGACTGTAGCTGTCAGAGCTATATACGGAGGTTGTGAAGGGCTTCCGGGCCACCACACATAAGCCAAGAGCCACTAAATAGGCGTTCTGCATTCATATTAGCCTCCATATTATATGTTTTTTGCACTAAAGTCATCTCAAAAGTGAGTACTAACTGCACAACTGCAGATTTGTCATTTGAAAATGTCTTTCCTTCACATCTTAATTCTGTAACAGAATGTCTTGATCTGTAAAATGTGCTCATTAACAATTATATAGCAGTTATATAGAATTATGTAAAAAAAAAAAAAAAAAAAAAAAACTCTTAGTTTACATGGGTTTGCAGTTATATTTTGCAAGTAATAACATATTTTTATCAGACAGTGTAGCATGACCCTAACAAGTGTGTGATGCCACAGTTTGCTGTTCTTTCCACTGCTGAATGAGCAGTGTACCTGTGCTGAGTTTGGTTACACTTCCTGTGTGGGCAACATACAACTGTCACTCAATAACTGTCAGTTTTAGAAAAGAAAAAAAAAAAAAAGAAACTAGCAAGCTAGAATCACTCTTCCGTAGCACAGTATGGTACAGCAATCTTTGGTAATATTGTAATGATTAAATTTTTATTCTCATTTTTTGGAAGCAATATCACACATTATCATTCTGTTTACTAAATTTGATTTATTTTTAATTACTTACCTGCTGGAATGTTTTCTTGGCACTTGATTTTTACATTTCTTACCCATCATCCCTTTTGACTTTTGACTCAACACATACGGTGTAATAGACTCTACCTAGTGCACTAGATGCCCAAGAAAACACTATATTAGATTCAGCTACAGAAAAATGCACCAAGTTGTTCCAATGTCAAATTTTGCACCCGAGTGTCTTTTTTCACCAAAAAAAGGCTTTGGGTCACTTGTCACCATTACAACAAATTCGCTGTGTCTCACGCTCAGTAGTGGGTCCTGTGAAGGGGACACTTGACAATGCCACACACATATTAACCTAATATAAAAAATATTCTTATATAAGTGATTGTAAAATTTTAATATAAGTGATGTTTTAAAATTAAATTTCATGTGATGGAACGTGATTGGAAAAAAAGATACATGGGTATCGACCATGGTACAGATAATCCTAGATTTGAATAAGTAACTGCACTGTGCCATGCCACACTTTCTAGTGGGAAAAAAATATTTACGTTCCCTATAAGTGTCTTATCTTGCAAAGACTACTGCCCCTGCCAAGTTATTCATCCCTACATATCCATTAAATGTATGCCATGCCAGATCAGGGGGAAAAAAACACATAATGGATAAAAGGTATTTTACTAAGAGTACAACCAGTAAAATTTAAAAAGAAAAAGAAAAGTGTTTAATGAATTATAGAGAATACAGGTTCAAAATGTTGAGGGTATGAAAACATTTCTATTTAAATAAAACCCTCAAGTGCTAAAGCACTGGATGCTTTAAAAGCAAAGAGGGGAATTAAAAAAAATCAATTTAGGAAGTACACCCATACTGGGAATTCTGGTAATGGAATTTACATCCCTGGGAATTCCTGCTCCTTCTGACTTCTTCTAGTAATATTGATAATGTCACTGCTCAGTTTTGATTGGCAGTCTTTTTAAGTAATCCAGTGAAACAAGATGTATTATATACACAAAAGCAAGGTTCGTCTGATTCGTAAAATCTGGTAGTGAGAATGAATGTTGGTGATATTGTTGACAATTTAAAGACTGTATCAACAAAGGTAGCACCAAGAACCTCACCTCAGACACAATACAGTGCTTGTCTGCTTGTGGTATGAGTGTTGAACCAATTCAGGGCATTTCCAGAGAGGTTTAAGGAAAGATATATTAAATGTAATAATATATTATTACTAATAATATATTAACAGTATCACACTGAACATTAAGGATTTGGTTTCGGATCAAGTTCTTGTGTATAAGGGATAATTTAATAACCTCCTTTTTGTTAGACAGCAAATATAGTCGTATATAACCTTCATTTCACTGGTGGCTTAGCAAGCTGCTAATTAAAGCAGATCTCACCAGAAAGGCTAATCGGATTAATTTGTCTTTGTGCTCAAATAATCAGCTGAATAATTAAATAAATAATTGCAGTATGATTTTTTTTTTTTTCCTGTTGCACTTCATTAGTATTTCAGCGTATCGTATCAGCGATTTGAAGTTCAGTATAAGTGCTGGGTAGATGAAATCAGGCTGAACCTTTTGACCATTCATTTTTAAAGTTTATAACAGGTTGTTGATAAAGCTTGTGTGTCCCTGCTGAGTGGAATTATGCCTATTTACAGAACTGATGGTCGGGTCGTGTGTGTATACCCACACGCGCACACACACTGTAGCACTGCAAATACTGCCAATAGAGTGTACAGAGTCCCAGAGCTGCACTTGGAGTCCTTCTGACAGTGTGATGGGCAGTAACATTTTGTTCTTCTGTCCGTGTGCAATGTTTCCAGTTATAGCAGCAGTAAGCACGCTTGTGTTTTCACTTCCACAGTCTTACTCCTCAGTTCTCTCCTTGTCAGCTTCGTCTGCTAGCACCTGGCATTTCTTCCCTTTCTTATGGCATTTTTGAGTTCATCGCTTGCAATTGAGCAGAGCCTGGCCTTCTCATCACCTCTGAGTTGCTGGGTGGAAGGATGGATGGATGGATGGATGGCTGGATAGTTAGAAGGATTTGTCAGCTCGTGCTGAGCTGAGTAACCTTTTACTGTTAATAAACTTGCCCTTTCCCAGGTAATGACCTGCCTCGGTGTGTCCAGTCAGAAGGAAGACCGTCCTTTAACCTTTTATCAGTGAGGTAGAGGCGAACTGCTTTCCTTCCCTCCCTCCTCAAATGTGGCTCCTTTTCATCTTTCATGCATTTATTGTTTGTCTTTCCATATTGGAAGATTATGAGTTGCCAATTTTTTAATCGTTTTGTAATTGTTTTTTTCCCCTTCAGCTCAGGCCTCTTAAATTACAGTTCATTTAATATTCCTGACTGAAATGTCCCTTCTGAATTTTAAAATTATTTATGCTATTTAATAGTTAATTAACAATAAAAAAAAAATAATTAAAAAATTGTAATAATGCATTCCATGTATATAGTGCCTTATGTATAACACTCAAGGTAGCTGTGCACGCATACACAAAGTAGGAAAAAGAAAAGATAAAGGAGATAAGGATAAGGAGGACCAAGGCCATGTAGTGCTTTTTAAGCGAGAAGTAGTAATTTGTATTTAATTCTTTGTGAAATCAGTATCCAGTGTAACTGCTGGAGTATGGGTGTAATGTTTGCTGAACATTTGATATGAGTAAGGAATTTTAATGAAATATTTTCCCCAGCCTTCACAGACTGATACTGATTAGGCTTACAGTTTTGTATTTGTACACAGACACTGTGTTACTTGTGTCTGTTCATTAAATGAGACTGCAGAGGTTTTGTGAATAAACCACTACACCGTTTGGTTAGCTTGATTGTATTGTATCTAAGTTCTGAATGTCTTGAAGTAGGGTTGTGTGATGGGCTTTTTTTTTTAAACATATATATATATATATATATAAATTAAATCCCTCTACCCTCTGCTCCTGAAGGAATTCTGACCAGTCCTGCTCTCTCCCACATACAGTCTTAACAAGTCTTACCCTTTACTGGACATTTGATGGTGGCTTTATTTTTTAAAGCCCCTGTCATCCCATTATAATAATCAACTTCTTACTGTTAATTGTGGTAAGTCTACCACCGACTGCAAAAGATTTTCTACATTTCTTTATTCTGGTATTTTCCTATGGCCAATTCAATTTGGACATCACAGCTATCTGGTGTAAATGAGACCAATGCCACCAAACTGCCATTCATACCATACCATCAGCTCCCCTTTTACCCTACCCACAGAAACTGAAATGACATTTCTCCTGCTCACCTATCCTGTTTGTGCCTAGGCAAAGGCAAAGGCATAGGCAAAACTGCATCTAGTTAGAAATTTTATCATTATATATGCACAGTTTTAATGTAGTAGTTTACGTGGGGTAATGGTGCATAGTTCTAACTTGTTTTTTGTTTTTTTAACCAGTGAAAAGAATGAGAATTAGCATCATAACTGAGCTGCACTGCATTTGAAATAATCATGATTTATACCTTTATTTTAAAAAGATACACAACAAGCATTATACCTGCATGTGGACACACTGAAAAGCCCAGACAGTGTTGTTCATGTCTGTAGAATTTTATAAACAGAAATAGTGCAGCAAAGTTCATCTGATCTTGCCAAGTTTCACTGGTAAAACTTACAACCCTAAACAGTTAACAAGCCGCTCACTGCCATGTAATAGTAGTTGAATCTGGTTTAGGAATAAATACAAATAAGGTACCAATACAATACAATACAGTAAGGTACAAATAAGGTTCTGATATGTACAATATACACCAACAATGCTTTGAAAGCATAATTCTGTCATTTCTACACACATTTCTAGTACTAGCACTTTCTAGCACTTTCGGTTCCTGAGTTATTTACGCTGTCATGGAGATGCCACTGGCAATCAGTATATAATCTGTCATGCCCATACAGTCAGGCAGAAAAGGTGTTTACTGTGTGTGTGTGTGTGTGTGTATGTGTATGTGTGTGTATATATATATATATATATATATATATGTATATATATATATATATGTATAAATATATATATATATATATATATATATATATATATATATATATATATTTA
>CM075016.1:11089402-11108309 GCA_037576675.1 Pangasius sanitwongsei | reverse complement strand
TGTGTGTGTTTATATATATATATATATATATATATATATATATATATATATATATATATATATATATATATGTGTGTATATATAGCTGTAATTCCTAAACAGTTAGTGCAATATTTTTGTTAAACTCTTTCAATTAAAGCTGAAAGTCTACACTTCAATCATATATTGATTGCATTTCAAATTCATTGTGGTGGTGCGCAAAGACAAAATTACAAAAATTGTGTCGCTGTCCAAATACTTACGGATCCCATTGTAAATGCCAAATAATACAGTCTGCTGTTAGCATCTTTTCTGTGAGCATTTTGATGACAGGGAAGTCATGCTGTGTCTTTAGCACACCATGACTAACTGCAGCTAACGGCAAATGCCAAGGTTGTTTATTATATCTCTTTAGTACTCTTTATTACAGACAGATATCTGACTGTCACTGTAGACAGATATTTTGGTGTGAGATTGAGCTTGTAAGTGAGAATAAAATGAATCGTAATTGTAGCCTGTTATTTCATCATGAATGAAGGTCTTTCATTCATATTGGAGATGCAAAAAAAGTTAAGCATAAATATTTCATGCAAATGAGAAGTGAAGTTATGAGGTGACTAGCAATGGAAGTGAAAGATCTTATTATTCTTTTTTTTCTCCCCCACTGGAAAAAAGTCTCTTTTTTTTCAGTTCTTGAGTGCCAGGGTTTTCGCCAGGGGTGCTACTAGGGTCACTGGAAATCTGAGCTTAAGCCATGTAAGCCCATCCCCTGAGCCACCCATGCTGAACCAATTAATGCATCCCCTGTGACACATTTCCTAGTATTTGAAGATAAGCAAATTCATGCCTGACCATAATTTACATTACTCAAGGTTTACATTAACAGGGGGGCTTGTAGCACCCCACCTTTGGTTTATGTGAACAGCAAATTGAACTGAGCTCTCATTTTATAATGTGATGGAAGTGTAAATCATAGCATGAGATGGCTGTGATAGTAATGACGATGATAGTAATTATAATACAATTTCACAGCTTTATACAGTAAATTTGTTTTCTTGCATTCAGTTATGTATAATACTAGCAAATGCAACAAGTTTCTCGAGTGATCAGATTTTTAATGATCTACTGTATCATGTATAAAATATTTTGATATTTTGTTATCTTTTTTTTTTTCCAAGAATGGACGAAACACTGAAGGTCTCGGCCACCAAACTGCAGTGAGTTAAATGAAACCTTTAGGACAGAAACAGATATTGGAAACTTGATTTAATCACATTTTTGTGACATTCATGTTGAGAACTCAGTATAATACATACATTTAATGTTCTCACATTGGTGGAAAGTAGTGAAACCTGGAAAAATGGAAACCTGGCCTACTCCTCTTTAGACTGTGCATTAAATAGTAAATTAAATTTAAAATGTAAAAATTGTTGGAAAGAAATAAGATAAGAAATATGAAATATATGTATGGAAATGTGCAAAAGGGATGTACAAAATATGCAGGGAATGTGCAAAAAAACGGATGTATAAATATGCAGTATGTTACGTGTAGTAACAATACAAAGTGCAAAGTGCAGTGTGTAGAGTGTCAGTGGAGTGCAAGTGACTGTAGAGTCCTTGTGGAGTTCTAAGGGGTCTGTATGGTGGACACGTCCGTGTTGAGGAGTCTGATGGCCTGAGGGAAGAAGCTCATCATACCGAATGCTTTGGACAGCTTGATTAAAAAACCCTCTGATATGATTTTGCATGTACACAGATCTCATCCTTCCTCGTGGCTTTGTTAATGTGCCTCTGTCTCTGTGACAGGTCTATCACCCATGCTTTTTTCTCTTTTGTATTTCATCTCCATTATCATCTTCCTCATATCTCTACTCTTCCTGTTGCTCTTTCACTTGCCTGTCATTCTCGTTCTGGTGAAACGGCGAACAGCAACACTCACCAGATCTCAGTGAAAATAAAGAAATTCCGGTTGCTTTCACTAATAACTGAAGCAAGTTTAAACAGATTGTGTCTATCAGAACAATGTTTGCTTATTACGTTGTTCCAACAGGAAGCAAAGAGACTGTAAACGTAAGTTAAAAAGTGAAGCAACTGCCGGTGGTAATGAGGGACAGGTGTTGGACACTTGGAGAATGTGTAGCACTACATGGGTATAATTTATAACCAAGCATTTCCATTCCGAATTTTATTTTTAGTGGGAATTTTATATTTAGTGGGAATTTTAGCTGGGATATGTGTGTCTACTGGTGGTTTTGTAGAGATTTTGTAACTAGGTATGTAGATTGTGCTTTCGTATTGCGCTATTCAGGCGCTAACCGTGATGTCATCACCACTGCAGAGCAACGTGAAGTGAGTGAGGCAAAATAAAACTCAATACACAAAAACACTGCTGCTGTGTTTACCAGGAAACTATACCAGGAAAAGTGCAGTGAGTATGAAGCAGCTCTGAAGGACATAAAGCATGCCTTAAAACGCTTTGAAGAACGGGACAAACTTTCATGACTTAAGCCTTGGCCTTTTTTAAATTCTAGCCAGAACCCAGTTAATTTGTAGATAAAATGACAAGGCAATCTCATTTTAATTGGTAGGAAATCTAATTTATAAAACAGAAAATAGGTGATTTTACATATTTTCTGTAGCTGAATGTGGTTTGTATGGACATGTAGCACCAGTCTTGCGCTACCACCAGCAGCTAGATAGGAACGCCCACTAACGACCCACCCCGTGCGACTTCGTACATAGAGCAAAAAAATCACGACTAATACGAACACAGAATGCAGAGAAGGGCAGAAATATACCTCTTGCTGGAAATCAGAGCCAATCATGCTTACTTGCAGTTTTCTATGTGCATTGTTATGAGTCTGCTGGGAGGTCTGAGTCTTAGGTTTCTTTCCTAGAAATGATTTAAAAGCTACGCAACCACACAGATTCCACTACATACAACTCCACAGTAGAATTTTACAGTTAATTAAACATTCTTTGGATCTCAGGGTTTATGGTACTGAGACTGATGATGATAAGTTGTAGGATAAGTTGTAGAATATAACCAACTTTCACTATGTTTGGATCTGCTCTATATAAGAAAGTTCACATGGTTTGAAAGTAATAGTGTGTGTCATCATAACCTACACGTAGTGATTCAGAGCAGACCAGAGAGCCCAGATGCAGGTCACAAGAGCTTTGTTCTTTAATGAACAGAGGCCAGTTTTTTGACCTTGATTGTGTGTGTGTGTGTGTGTTTTTTTTTTTTTTTCTTAAATGGAAATTTGTTTGAGAAAACGGGAATATCTAATTAATTAGGCAGTTAGAGCCTGGTGGCATTTTTGGTGTATTAGTCAGAACAACCTTGACACAGCCTTAACTACAGTTTCAAGTATCTGTACTTTGCTTTTTCTTTCACATAAGACTGTTACTCAATACATTTCACAAGAAAAAATCTCTACTATGTAAAATCTATATCTATTCATCACATTTCAATAAAAAAAAAGATCAGTTACTGTATTTTTGGAAGTCATAAGATGACTTCCAAGCAATTGATTAAAATTCTTAACAAATCTTAAATCTAATGGGTGTAACAACAAGAACATGAGCCCTTAATTTGCAAATTTAAAAATTTTCTGTTTGACTAAAATTAAAAAAAAAAAACCTTTATTTTTGAGCTCTCTCACATCTAATTTTTTTCTACCTTTAACTAGAGTAAAGAATTGTACTTTAAATTTTACCAGGGTATTGTTCTAAGTAAGCATTTCTATTTTTATTTGAGTTTATGTGCTTCACCTGCCTCTGAAAATAAAAATGAAATATTCAAATATACCAGCAACATAGCAGAAGATGAAGGGATCACAAAAAGCAGTATTAGTTTTGTTAACAATCTAAGATGGAAATGTTGGTCAGAGATTTTTTTTTTCCATGAAGAAAACAAAACAATATAGCCTCTTGACCCCTGAAAATTTCTGATGAATTGTAATAACAGTTTTCTCAACACGTAAAACTGAGATGAAAATGTCAGAAACAGTCTACTGAACAAAAGTAAAACTACCTCCCCAAACATTGTATTTTCATTATCTAAATCTAAACGAACAATAACCAGATTAATTTTTTTTTAAGAAATTCAAATTAGACCATACCCGAACTCTCACTAACACAAACAGAAAGTGCTTGAAGTACATAAAGGACTGAAAAACCTGAATAATAGTCTGCCTCATTAAAAAAAATGCATGGATTAAAGAAAGACATTTAATTTGTAACATAAAATAACATAATTTACATTTCATACATCTATTAATTATTTGATTTTAGAAAGAAATGCCAACATTCAGTGCAAACATTAAAATCAGTTCATTATTATTAGAAAAGCAAGATGGCTGCAAGTTGGATTGTATGCAGAAGATAGCAGCTTTATAAACCATATTCTTTATAAAATATTTTCACTCAGAGTTTGTAATTCTGCTTCTCATTTGTGGAAACGTCTGTCACATATTCTCACAATTCTAGTTTCAGATCAGTTTCCAAAACAAAAGACGTCAAAGCATCATGCTAATGCCTGAAGAGGAAAATGTATGATCTTGATGAATGTTGTCCAGAATTCATTTCAGTTTTATTTGTGTAGTGCTTTTAACAATAGACATAGTTTTAGATCTTTAATGAGCAAAGCAGAGGTGCCAGTGTTGAGGAAAAACTCTCTGAGACAAAAGGAGAAAGAAACCTTGAGAGGAACCAGGTTTCAAAGGGGATCACCTCTTCTGGATGACACTGGAAATAGCTTTTGGTCCCATATAAATGAATTATAAACATTGTTTTGGTGAACACCTACCCTCCACACCAGCCAGCTCCCCCATCATACGACAGCTTCCAAACGGGGTAGCTCTGAGACGTGTGAAGCTGTCCAACTGCATCTTTTAAAACTGCTGCTCATGCAGGGTCACAGGGCAGCATAACCCACTCAGGGATCTGAGTCAGTGTTATCTGCCCTCTTCCTCATAAGTGAGCTCACAGACTCAAATGATTGGCTAGTGTCACTGTGATTGGCAGGGGAAAGAGTATGCCATCCCTCCCACCCAGAAAGCGCAGCCAGTTTTGCTCGCTTGGCTCCCAGCCACGAATGTCTGTGGCAGCGCCACTCGGGAGCCCTTGAATTATTTTTAAAGATCATGCTGTTTTTCACTCTTTTCATTTATTTAAGCTTTTCTGCTAAACTGTTGTCATTAAATTACATGGATTTTGTCTTGACACAACCAGGAGTGATTGTTCTAATTAAAGCATCATTTATCGATTAGCTTTGGTGTGCTGTCACACTAATGGACTCACTCTTGCCAATTCTCTTCTCTTTCATACTGTTCATAGAAGCGTGTTTGTCTAATCCGTGTTTGATGATTTCCTTTTTCACTGCACTGACCGTCTTCAGCTCTTTACATCAGATGTTCTCAGCATTTCATTTTGTCTCTAATGGAGTAAAAAGGCCAGGGTTTGTGAACCTTTTTGTTTTGGTTCTTAAGTGTGATATCACTGTTCGACTGGCTTTAGTCAGATACTACTGCTCACCAGAAAAAGAGCAATTCAGCTATTACCATTTTTCTCCAGATAGAGAACCTGTTGTTTATTAAACAAGGCTATATTTTTAGAGTAACAGACAATTGGCATCCTAGTTTCCTAGAACATGGTCAGTATAACCTCAAGGGTGCATCAGTAATCTGTAGCAGTGCTGCAGTGTGATGCTGCTCTGCTTACTAGGGCTACTCAATAGAACTTTTCTTGTTTGTTATTGCCATGTTGTTTTCCGCATTATGATGCAGCAAAAGAGAATGGTAAGCAGTACATGCAAATGAGAGATCTAGCAAATCAAAGAAGTTTGTGCTATGCTCTATGCTCTATGCTTTCCAGTCTCAGAAGTTCCTGATGAGAGTTCTGTGAGCATTCTGACAGGCATTCACGTCAGACAGCCAAATGTGCAAGATGTGGAAATCATGCAGCACTGTGTTTAGTCATTTAATGTTTAGTTATGAATGTTCAACAATATTTTGTTGATCACAGTATGTAGCAATCCGATAACACAAACATCCTACTATTATATATTTGTATAATCATATCTAGACTATAATCATTTCATCATTCCCAGACTATAATTCACATTGGAGTACAAGTGCCACCCACCTAAATTCTACCTGCTTAGAGAACAAATCTGTGTGTATATATTACATTCATTCTATTAATATACCCGGAATGCAGCACTCTGCAGCACAGTTACCATTTTAGTGGCTAATTTTACAGCACGAGCTAAACTCTGCTGTAAAACATCTATTATTTTGGAAATCCTGTTCTACTCAGGGGTAGCTGAGTAGAAAGATAAAGAGACCCCAGTATCAAAGATAAAAAGACAGTATAAGGTATAAGGTTTCATTTTTAGCATGCACATCAGATTGTTGGTTTAACAAATGTCTCAAGCTGGATTAATGTGGACTTTTGTGGAACAGTGCCACCAGTGAAAGAAAAATGCCAAATGATATGAAGCTGAAATACAAAAAAAAAATGGTATGAACTGTTTTCTTTCTAGCTCAAACTGTAGACACATGCAGCCAATCAGTCACAGCCGTGTCAGGTGATTAACCAGAGTGAAATCTGTGCTGATATTTGCTGGCACATTCATAGCACGTTACCAGCATTGATTGAGAAGGTGCACATGAAACCAAGTCGCAGGTGTAATGAACATGAACAAGGTGGATTATTTCCTTTGTCATCCAAAATGCCTTTGGAGGAGACACTGAAAGTAGATAGAGTGATTGCACATTGTCCACTCAAAGTACAAATTACACAAAAGCACAGATGGCAGAACTGTCAGTTTTTTTTGGCTTCAATGAAAGGATTACAGTTGTTCTATTTAATATGTTTGTATTGAGAGTAAACAAAGTGGAGCATTACACACTTGAAAAAAAAAATCAAATCACAAATGCAGCTGCCTATCTCTCTTTACTTGTGTGTAATAGCACCCCCCCACACACACACACACACACACATTATTCTTATTATATCATCAGTGAGACGTTGATACATCACGAATAGTGATATGATACATCACTAATAGTTATGTTATCAAACTATTGATTTTAGCCCTTCCATCTAATATGACCAGCCATCACTGGTTCTACTGATACAATAGAGCATGTAGTAGGAATCCACTGATCCCTCCTTTTCCTTTTTTGATACAAGGTTAATAGTATGAGTCAATAATGATTTGATACAGACATCCAAGACTTCTACCCATCTACCAACACAAAGCTAGCACAAACAGCACAGTAGCAAGTTAATTAATGCATTATATCAATATATAGATTAACCACAGTCTCTCTTTCCATTCACCACCATATTGCAGGCAGTGAAACAGTAAATCTGTTATTAAAGCAAATCAGGATGCTGAAACATGAGAAATGGGTTTTTACATATTATCAGAGATTATCAGAAATTCGGTACTTCTCAGTGGATATTTCAGTAGCATTTAGTTTAAATGGCACAGATGTTTCTTCTCTCATTTATACCCCACTTTCTCAAACCTCTTTTCCAGCATTTTTTTTACACATCAATATGTTACAAAAATTTTCCAGCATTTTGTAACACCAAACTACAATATGAGACTTCTGTGGTTTCCTGAGAAGATCAAAATTACTGGGTGTTTTATACAGGAGTACTGATTATCCATAGTATTTAAAATATTAACTTTTTTCCCTTAATTATATAGTTTTTCATATTTTCTTCAAATATTCATTTTACCATATACCATATTTGCTTAATAACACTGCTGTCATGGATTATGTTTCGTTATATAGTGGCCACTCTGGGGGGAGAGCGTTGTTTACTGGCTTAACATTACTCTTGTGATGTGTTTTAAATGTTTGTCATGGTACGTCACCTCATGTAGCAGTTGCTTGTAATGTTTGTATTTTTATCTTACAAATATAAAATGACAACATTATTGTTATGGTAAAAAATACAGTGTGTAACAGTATAAATAACGTTATGGTGTGGTATATAATATACTATATGCTGTTTAGTGGTATAAACACATCAGTAATAACAAAATGTAGCTATACACACTGCAATGTGCACTCATTACCCAAATGGTAACCTGTACCCCTGCTTATTCATGCAACTATCCAATCAGTCAATCATGTGGCAGCAATGCAATGCATAAAATCATGCAAATACAGGTGAAGAGTTTCAAGTAATGTTCATATCAAACATCAGAATAGGGAAGAACTGTGATCTTATTGATGTTGACTGTGGCATGGTTGTTGGTGCCAGATGGGCTGGTCTGAATATTTCAGAAACTGCTGATCTCCTGGGATTTTTCACCCACAACAGTCTCTAGAGTTTACACAGAATGGTGCGAAAAACAAACAAACAAAAAAACATCCAGTGTATAGCAGTTCTATGGGTGAAAATACATTGCTGATGAGAGCAATCAAGGGAGAATGGCTAGTTCGAGCTGACAGGAAGACAACAGTATCTCAAATAACCACTCTCTATATCCATATTGAGCAGAAAAGCAACTGGACAGTTTTTTTTTCTTTTCAGAAGATTGGGAAAACATTGCCTGTTTTTTTCCAGTTTGATGTTTGATGTGAACATTAACTGAAGCTTTTGATGTGTATCTGCATGATTTTATGCACTGTGCTGCTGCAACATGATTGGATGATTGCATGAATAAGCAGGTGTACAGGTCTTCATACTAAAGTGGCCGGTGAGTGTATATGTCCTGTATTATAGCAATTAAACAAGCAGTGGGCTACTTGTAAATAAGGAATAGTTAATGAGAAATAATTGTGACTGTTTTATTAGAAACAATTCCGATCTAATTGCAAAAGATTGTTCTTTATCTTGAGTTTCATCACTGTAAGCCAGTTATAGCAACAACATGTTATTGTTTTGCCTTTGATACTACCATGGTCTGAGTTTTTTACCTCTGGGGTGACCTGATTTACTCTACAAGTGCACTGGCCTTTAATAAAGCACTAATTTTAGAGTTCCATTAGGATCTGAGAGTAGCCAGTTAAAAAAAATCTTTAATTAAAAACACTGAGGCCTTCGCTGCAATATTTGTTTAATATTTTTTCTTATTTACCTCCCATTCTCCCCAACTCCCATCTTATATACTGTCACTGATAGTGGCACTAATAGTGAGTAAACTACAACGGAACATAAGAAACTCTTAAGAAAGGTTTTATAGTCACAGTGTGCTATAATGCAGCATATCTGAAACCCGAGGTCCTGCTGGTGTCACTCACATTTCCATATTGAATTGACCAAGACTCTGCCTCTCTGCTTCACAGTGGCTTTGCAGCTTCCAGAGGGGCTACAGATGTTTGCCTGTGTGATCGCTGACATTATTGAGAGGTAGGTGTACACACTCTCTCTAACTTCAACACAGTCACTCGCCTCCCTCTCTGCAGATCAATCAGCTAGTCTTACTTTTAGTATGTACGTACAGTGTCAAGTCTAGGCAGTGTAAAAATATCATTAAAGGTGGGAGCTCATCATAATTCCTCACTGCGGCTAGTAACGGTCTCAGCTAGAAAACAGACACATTTACAAACACAAGCTTGCTATGACTGCCTTACTTTTAATTACACAAATGCAAGACCATTTTTCTTTTTAACTACATCTCATTGCAGCTTACATAGAACATATTGCTTATGCATGCTGCCTTACACAGGCAAACACATGTTTACACCCAGCCAAACAGAAACTGAAGTCGTGTGCCAGAGAGAGGCATCGCTATAGCACCTTTTCAGCTCTTTTAAAGGGCACACAAGCATTAACACAAACATGTTTACATGCACAGTACGGTTTCAGTATATAACATATTTCCAGTAGAGTTTGAGCATGTCGTTGTGTATACATATGTTGTGGGTTTTTTTTTTTTAAATTCATTTATTTATTTATTTTTTATTTTATTCCACCACTACTTTTTAGATTGTAATATTTATGTAGTTAACCTATTTTTATAAATGGTGGAGTAACACTGATAAACACTCCATCTGTTTCGTTTTATTAACAAACACAATTGAGTTATACCATCTATCTTGATACCACCACCTCCATGACATGGAGCATGCCCCTAAAGGGCAGGGGCTGGTGACAGGACACTTTACAGCTAAAAACACAGCACAGTGGGCATCAGTTACGTAAGATCAGTCGGTCCTGTTGTAGCAGGGGTGCAATCTTCGGGTCTGCCGCCCACGCCCAACCTGTTTGGGACTTAGGAGCAGGCCATTTGGCACGTATCCACCCTTCTCACACGTCTCCTGGTGAATTCAGAAAAAAGCTCCCTAACACTGAAGCATGTCATAAAATTCATCAGCACAAGGCTATCACCCTCTGTGGCAGACATTATAGGGCTTAAGAATCGGATTAAGTAGGCCACCATATGCAGTACAATCTTCTATTGAGGAGACTAGGACTGATGACAGCAGTGACAGCAGTAATTTTCCTAGCTTTTCATAAGTGGGTTATCAGCCTGTGAGAGGACCCCAAATGCTACACATGAAGTGTGTCCCTGTCATAGCAAGAGGAGCCCAGGCTCTAGCTTTCTGGAGATGTGCCATCCATGGTTAGCTTCCCTGAGGGCAAATCATGTGCCTTGGCTTTATGACAGTGCAGTGGATGTACACAGGGGAGTGGCATCTCAAATTGTTGAGGCATACATGGACCTTTTCGCCAATGCCAAGTCAACACATTGCTAATTGTGGTTCTTGCTGGCAGAGCTGGACAGGATGCACTGGCCCATGACTGACTTTTCCATCTGCTACATGTATGCCCAGATCTGCTGTCCCAAATGGACAGACAGATTTGACACCCTCAGCCAGGTCAACTGTGCCTATGGGTTTGACCTCTCTCTATGAATCTCCAACTGAAGACTGCGGTATGCCCTTAGGTGGAAGCTGTTCTGCAATTTTCGTGTACTTCATAGGCTGGATTCAGTACACTGCCCAAAAAGAAAAAAAAACTTTTCTCCAGGGACTGTGTTATGGCCCTACTAAGTTTGGGCTCTGGCCTGGGGAATAGTGCAGGGTTAGTAACATGCACGATTCACACAGAAGATGCTTTGTTAAACAGGCAAGTTGAATGACAACCAATGTAGGAGGTGGTCCCCTAGGGGCAGAACTAGAAGGTACCGAAAAAAAAGAACATAAGATATGCTTCTACACCCTACTCTGGATTCAACCTCTTACCTAATTGCCGAGATAACACTAGCTATTACTCTGCCTTAAAACTCTTAAAAAATACTAGGGGTGATACCTAGGGTTAGATGTGTAGCAATGGGACAGACAATACTGACATAGCAAACATTAACACCACATAGGCAAACAGCACCACACAGCAGAAACAATTAACACATTAGTGCAAAGCACAGACACTAAGCACAGAAGCGTAGCAAAGCATACAAATGCAACTCTGAGAGAAAAAAAGAGAGCAAGCATGCGATCAAAATGAGGCAGAAACCAGACAAACACAGACACGTGCTCACTAATGCCCGTGAACATAACAGACTGTTAGACAATGCTAGTTCCCCATCTGTGCTAAAGGTCTATTTGGCTGCCATCTCAGTGTACCACAGCACCATGGATGGCATCTCTCTGGGATCTCATAAACTTATTATGATCTTTCTTAAAGTGGTGAGGTGCTTCTACCAGCCATGATTCCCTAAAGGCCTTGGTATACTTTCAGCTAACAAGGTTTATGAGTTTATAAGTGTTGTGAGAAGCTGCACGCATTCTGCAGTTTCATTTTGACTGTTAAGTATGAATGCCCCAGTCATAGTCTTTGTTTGATAGAAAGCGAATCCTCTGCATGTCATCTGCAGTTGCTCGTTTTCTCTGCAATTAAACTGTAATGTTTGCCAAACCCACATGAGCAGTGTCTCAGCAAGAAATATACAACGGCCTTAAGAGCATGGAGTGGGATATATTTTTAATGTGTTCAAGGCACTTATTAGCCTATGCAAGATGCTGACCTGAAAATGGATGTCTCTGAAAACTGCCTTTTTGCTAGTGGTCACTTTGGCAAAATGAGTAGTAGAATTACATGCCCTGGTGATAAGATTGCCTTGCATGTGTTGGTGGCCAGATGACTCTGGGATGACCTTGTTGTCAGATCACACAAATTTGTAAATCAATCAATTGATCTTGCAGCCTTCTAAAAAAGGTCTTGCAATCCTCAGATCCACAGCTTGTTTGGCACAGAGTAAAGACCCAGGCGACTGTTTTGTCTAAGCAGGAGCTGGCCCAATTAGTGGTAGACATCACAACAGTTGCCTATAGAATGGCTAGATACCCAGCTCCTGTTATGACATGCTACTCTATGAAGAGTGTCTTCTGCTCATGGGCATCACTTATGTGCTTCACTGCTCATGGGCTGCCACTTCAGGGCACTGCTACCTGGGTGTTACCAGTGGTGTGAGGGCAGTGGTCATCTCTAAACACCTTTCAGGTTAGTCCTAAGGAGAGTCTACTAACCACCAAAATTTCTTGGTGCTAACCGAACAAACTCTGAGAGAAACTTTCAGTGAAAGATGGCCATATAAAAGTGGGGTCAGTTGCAAATACTGCATTGTACATCATGTTGAAAGGGTTTTGTATGCATACGCACATGTACAAGAAGGTATCCAGGTTATTTTCACAGCTCCAGACAGTATAGTATAGTTGAAAACGTAACTATATGAATCCTGCAAGAAGAAAATAATCTATTGTCAAATAGACTGTCCTCTCAGTCTTCAGACCTGTTTTGAAGAAGGCAATGTATAACAGAGCTGTCAGTTTGGAAGCAGTTACAAAAGCCGTTTGTAAAACTGATATTATTTTAATTAATTCACAGTAAATATATTGTCTAAATGTATGCAATCTAATGACATGCAAAGTATCATGTCATGATGCTATGACCTCTCCAATTTTATGAAACTGGAGGAGGCTACAGAAAAAAAGAAGTGGAGAAATACGAAAATTTTTGAAGACTCCGATGTATGATTTCTATGTGATATCCACAGCTCCAAGATGATGGAACCCATTGCAATACTGTTTTCTGTATTTTAATTTCATGTTTGACTGCTTTGTAGAATATTCAAGGGATGCTGGGGTGTGCAAGAAAACATGTTTTATGTTAATATTGTCAAAACAAAAATGCCAGAAATGTTGTAAAGATCATGGGTCAGACACCCAGTATGCCTGCCCAGCATGCCGTTTTCAACCATTTCTATGCCCAGCATGTCATTTCCACATTTCATTGTAAAAATGGCATTTTTCAAATTTACCCATGTCAGTGTGAATTAGGCCTTTTCTAAACGATTCTAAAGTGTACATTTACACTGGATTTATACATGGAAGCTTAAAATAACAAGCTGTAAATTGCCTAAATTATCATGTTCAGTAATAGTTAAAGTTCAATATTATGCAAGATAATCATGATGATTTTAGCCACTATTGTGTATCTCTAGCAGATCCTTTCTGTATGTCTGCTTAAAGCTAACAGAATGTTACAGAAAGGTGTAAAGAAAAGAAATGCTCTCTGATTGCATGCTGGGTTGAAATCATAATTGTGGCAAATGGCCTATGAACTACTCAAATGTCTGAGCCATTTAAGCTTTTAAGCCTGTGCTTATGGTTATTGCTTGGTGAGAGTCTCAGTACCTCATGGCCATATGTCAGTCTACATGGATTTCACACATCACCTGTGAACAAGTGTTCAGTCATTTCTCATTCACACCTTCAGTCCTCTGTTTCATTTGTCTTGTGTTCTCTTCCCTCCCGTCTGCCCATCAATTAGTGCCAATCTTCCATCATTTTCTTAAAGCATTTCATCATTTAGCCCGTGGTCATCTCCCTTGTCTTCTCTTGCTGTGTGTGTGCAGGAGTGTGTGTCTCAAGTGACGTGGGTCTTGATAGACCTTTTCAGGCTGCTGGAATGGAATCAGCACGAGTGCTGTCCTCCCTGTTGTATTTGTTTTTTTAATGCAGACCATGTGCAGAGCCTCAGTCCTTACTTACACTCCAGTCTAATGCTAATGAGAGCAATTACTGTCTGCTAATTACTTGCCTAAACCCCTGTCCCCTCTTGACACCAGAGTTCTGTAGCTCTCCCTCTGCCCTCCTGCAGAGCTTCCCGCACATCTCCACATCCTTATTTTGTTCTCTGCACAGCAAAATCGACAGCATGAAATTATTAATTACAATGTTGAATAAACACAGACGGTTGTGCAAATGAATACTGTAATTTTCATATTTTTTCTGAATTTTATTTTGCTGTAGACCACAGCGCTGATGAATGTTTGATTCTGATTGGCCAGTCTGCAAGATTTATATTATACTCATTCTGATCGATTATTGTTTTTATTGTCAGAGCTAATTCACAGAGAATTATATGGTGGCCACTCTCCAGAACAGCTTCAGTGAGCCTTGTCATAGAGTGTACAAGTCTCTGGAGCTATACTGGAGGGATGAATATCATTCTTCCAAAAGATATTCCTGCAGTTGGTGTTTAGATGGTAATGATGGTGGAGAGTGTAGTCTAACACATCAGTCCAAAATCGCATCTAGCTGTTCAATTGTGAAATGTGATATTTTTTTTTCCCCCCACTATAAAAATATACAGGCACATACCCATTACACAAACAGTTTAATACAGTATTGATGGGGAGTTTCAGATTTATTTTGAATTGATAAATCTAGCTTCAGCTTGAGCTTTACCAGGCACTGCCAGAGGTAATAACATCAGATTAGGCAAAATGCAGAGATAAAAGTTTACCTGTGAAATTGGCCTTACTGAATGGCAGCCACATTTTGCGACAGCACGTCTTGTATTAATTTAGCTATAACTGGATGGACAGGTCTGAGAACACAAATAAAATTCTCCCCTGGGTCTCCTGATGCCAGAGTGTGTCTGTCTGAGACTGATAAAAAGGGTCAGCAGTGCACTGTGTTGTGATCCATTCCATTTTTCAATCTCTGTCATGTACTTGGGGTTTTGTGTGATCATAACTTGTATTTTTTTAATCCATTAAGTTCCTAAATGTGTATTTCTGGATCGCAGGTAGTGAGCAAGTGTTGGAGGATATACAGAATTTTCTTACTAAAAGCAGAAGTTTTCAGCCATCCATATACTTCCTGCTGTGTTGCCTTGGCATGTGACTTTTGAACTGGAGAATGCTAATGGTATTTGTTTAAATTGGCCGTGATATAAAATTGAGGAAATAGTAACTATTGGCCGTTTATCTGGTGGTGAAAATCTTGCCCTGAGCTCTTATTGTTGGTGTGCCTTTGCATGAATGTATTCATCAATCCAATTAAAATAGCTTTGATTAAAACATTGCTTGCCTTAAGGCCTGAGTGTTAGGATCATGATAGATCTGAATAGTGTGCTTATTTTGTGCTGCTACTTTTTTGGGAATACTTGAGTATTCTTTTGTTATGTTGGTATTCCAAAGGTCCATGTTTACCTTCCTACTCCTTACATAAGTACACCATATACTGTAGGTGATGAAATAATGGTTTCTCCACCCTACATAGTACACTATATGTTCATATTGCAAGCCTTTTGGGATTCACCCAAAATGTAGGTTACTTCCGTGAAGACTATCATTTGACCTAAATGAGCCTGTAAATATGTATCCCTGGATCATAGTCATAATCTAATACAAAAATTATGTTCTGTAAAATATTTCCCACCAAGTCCAATGTACTGCTGCTTAAAAAAAGTTGTTGAGGAGGTAGAACAGACAACACAATGATATAATGTTAGATCTGACTTCAGTTGCCCTAAGGTTGACACGTGCAACATTTATTTTTCATTTTTACCTTATTTTAGTTATGTCATTGTTGCACAGCTGTGGACATGTAGGAAACTAAATTGCTTATTGTTGATATACAGTATGTTTTTACATTACCACAGCTTATATATCACCCAATTGGAAACATAGTCTAGGCTTATTATTTGGTTGGACTTGTATGTTATAGATTTCAAACACACATATCACTCTTGGTTTTATGTCCTATGCACGACTGAATTCAGTTCATTTGTGCTATCACTAGTATATACTATTAATATGTTGTTGCTGTGTACTGGATATATATTGCACTGCTGTAACACACAAACTTGGCCAGTTTGTTAATTATGAAACATAAATATTATTGAACGAGTGAAAGAGTATTCAGGTACTCATTCAGAAACACCAATGCCTGTCAGGGCCAGCTTGAGTACTTTGGCATGTATGCTATTCCTGTAGGCTGAACTTGAAATTTCAGCTCATTAAGCACATCAGCATAATGGAGATCACCCATCACCACCACTCCATTGTCCTTGCTCACACTGCACAGCTGAGCTGTAGGTATCAGCAGTCTGTGCTTGTGTCTGTGTGCGTGTCTCTGTCGGTCTGTCTGTCTGTCTCAGTTCTTATATAAGGAGCTCACACTGGGCAGAAGGAGCACCAGCATCATGCCCACATATACTAGGAAGAGCTGCCAACTCCATGCCTTTCCCTCTATCTTTCTGTCTCTCTCACTCTCTTTCTCTCACAGAGTCTGACTAAGAGCCTTGCGTACTATTCAGTGTGATAAGTGACCTACCTACACAGCCATGTGTTGCTCTGTCTCATCGATGCAAGATCCAAGAGTTCAAGAATGAGAATAAGACAGTCAGTTAACGGTGCCAGGTCTTGTATTCACTTTATGGAGGAACTATTAAGTTACAAGCAGTTAGTGTCCAGATTGAGCTTGTAATGTGACCAGGCCCATAAAAGGCTTGTGTAATGCTAGTGATGTGCATTGTAAGAATTCTCAGAGCTTGCTATTATACCAGCAGTGCCTGACAGTGCTTTTTTTATTTTATGCTGATGACGCAAGTTCAGGTTGCAATCATAAACCATATTTATAAAAACAGAAGAGATATTTCAATTTGGAGCGGGTCATTATTTTATCATCATTATTACTATTTCATTTCAATTTAGCAAGTAAGTAGTTTATTTTTTTGCCTTTTTCCTAATGAGGTCTGATTTCAAGAGCAAGTGATAATGTCTATAGCAGCATTGATACAATAGATGCAAGGGAAATTACCAACTTAATGAGGTAAACAGAAATAATATAGGAAATGAAGCATTGTTAAAAAAAAAAACATTAAAGATAAAATAAAGCTATTGATGTAATATTATTTCCCAACAAAAAGATACATCTACATGAACACCAAGCATGAGTGGATGAGAAGTGCGACTCCTCCCACATTGCCCTATAGAGGCATGTATTTGGTTGCATTAGCAGTTGGACTTAGTTGGTGGATTAGATGAGATCTGAGAGTGCTGGTCCCTCTGGGATTCTGGGCCAATTTGATGTGCAGGGAGAAAAGAAGCAACAACATCTGAGACTGTCGTCAGGTCACAGCTTGAGTAATGCAGCCGTGCTACAGTGTACCGTCACCATAGAGTCCATTAAATGAAGTAGGTAGAGCAGACTGTGACATAGGGTCCCTGAAGCCAATATGGTGTCTACTGTGAGGATGTAACAGTAGTCATGTGGAATCATTACTCTGTACATGTTGGTAGCAAATGGATAAAACAGTCACAGGGATCAATGAAAGGTGAAAAGAAAAAGAAAAAAAGGTGTTGGCGAGTACGAAATAGCAACCTGGATGTTTCAGTACATTCTACCAGATGGCCCAGGGATGGGGGGTAAAGTGTCTGTGCAAGGGGTGAGAGGACTTATTCACAATGCTGATGACTTTGCAAATGCAGCATTTATGGTAAATATTTTTGATGGAAGGTGGAAAGGAGATTATGTTTTTGGCTGTGTGCACTTTCTGCTGTTTTGAATCTTGCTTTTTTTAAATCATAGAGGAAGTTGTGTTTAAAAAAATTAAGAAAATATATATCTACCTGTTTACTAGAGAAATTCTAGTCAGACTATTTCATTCCAGCTATAGGACAGAGATGACACTGGTCCATGTTGTGAATGACCTGAGCTTTTTAACCACATATGCACAAATGCAAGTTACATTGTATGATTTGGTTGCCTGGAAACCTAATTGACTAAGCTAAAAATGGTAGCCAATAAGCTTGTGAAATATTGATTTTCTCACATTTTAAAATATCACGATAAATGATTTAATCATCCGGAACTGGTTGCGGAAAAAAGACAGGAAAAGGAGAACTCAAAACATTATTTGTTTATCTTGAAAGAGAGCAAGTAAGCTGCATGGGTCAGTTGCAGATGATTCCAGTTGCATATGTCAATTGGTTCTTCTTCTGTTTTATTGGGGAGAAAAAAAGACTGCACACTGGGGTAATTTCGATATTTTCCTAGTCACATAAGGACTAAATAAGGGAGAGACCATCTCACGGCAGCTCTCACACACGCACAGCCTCAACCACACTCCAAACTACAAAACCCATAAGGCAGTGCTCCTATACATTAACCCCTGACTCTCTAACACTAGCGTACTCAAATATTTTAGCAGAGCTCCTACACAAAATGCACAATAGTTGGCAGGTCTGGTAATCTAATATAATTGGTGATAAACATCACTGGATATCGTGGCAAGGACATGTTGTATAGGGACAATAATATTGTTATATCGCATAAGCCTAGTAGCTAATATAACGTAATAATGAATATCTAGTAAAGCAAATAGTAAATAGTCCATGTATAGCCCAAAGGTTTTTGATGTAGCAAATGTTTTTTTTGGGACCTTGACAAAAAGTTACCAAGTCATTGCCGAATGTTTCAGCTATGAGCTGTGGTTTTCTCTCCTCTCACGCAAAAAATATTATTTGAGTCTTATTAGTGTCTTTATTTTCTCATAATATGACTGCATCTTTTGCTAGCCACTGGCAGTCTTCAAACGACGTCTAAAGACTTACCTCTTCATAAAGTACTTAAGTTAGCACTTACACACACACACA
>CM075016.1:11066492-11087850 GCA_037576675.1 Pangasius sanitwongsei | reverse complement strand
TAGACTTCAAAGCACTGTTGTAAGTCGCTCTGGATAAGGGCGTCTGCCAAATGCCATAAATGTAAATGTAAATGTAAATGTAAAATGCTAGCAGTAGAGTTACAGTATATGAGTGCTTTATGTTGCACTTTTTTGTGTTAAGTTTTATTTTCATCTAGTAAACATTCTACCATCTACCATGATGTGTGTAGTGCAGCAGGTGGTGGAATATATAAAGATTTTGGAAGCGTGCATACCCATAGTCACAGATACGTGTAGGTGCTTAGTGCAGAAGTATAAACCACCTTTAGTAGGATTGTCAGAAGACTGACTACAATGTACAGCATATACAGTACACTGCAATGATGAATACAGAAGCAAATTCTCTTGATGCATTGTAAGGAACTTCACCAGTGATGAGCAGTAACTTGTGGTGGCATGCTATGGCATTCTTCAACCATTCTTTGTTGATGTATACACACAATCCAGCTTTTCAAGCTTCCACAGTGAGTGTTATCTTGCCAGACTGAATATTAGAAATATCAGGAATGTTTACATGGAGCATGGTTTCCATAAAATTAAATCATAGCAGTCTTTGATGTCATGTTTGTAGCGAGTTGTAGTTTGATATGAGGTAGTCCTCTGTGATGACAAGCCAACAAAGCTTGATTTTAGCCTTGCGCGGATTTGCTAAAGCTAGCCTTCAGCCTAGCATTGATCTCTGTTCTGTGATTCTATACGGCTATGCTGCAGCCTTGAGATCTGATCTTCAAATAAATCTGAGACTGTGCAACGGTCTATTCCTAAAGATTGCATTCCTAAATTCTGTAATGCTGAACAATGGCTCTTGAATGACACAGCAGAAATGATTTTGTCCTATTGTCTGGAGATTGCAAGTTCAAATCCTGACAACGCCATTGCTTTTGGGTGTCTGTGAGCTCTTGTATGCAGAAGAGGGTAGACAGCACTTTCTTCCAAAGTGTGTTACACTTCCCTGTGATCCAGCATGAGCAGTAGTTTGAAAAGATGTGGTTGGCTGGCTTCATATGTCTCGGAAGAAGCACGTGTTAGCCTGATAGAGAAGAGCTGGCAGTCATGGCCTAATGGTTAGAGAGTCAATCTTGTAACCTGAAGGTGAACCTGAAGGTCGTGGGTTCAAGTCTCAGGTCCGGCAGGGATTGTAGGTGGGGGAGTGAATAACCAGCGTTCTCTTCCACCCTTAATACCACGATTGAGGTGAGACCATGATTGAGCACCGAACCCCCAACTGCTCCCCGCAGCAAAAAAGGCTGCCCACTGCTCCAGGTGTGTGTGTGTTCACTACTGTGTGTGTGCACTTGGATGGGTTAAATGCAGAGCACAAATTCCGAGTATGGGTCACCATACTTGGCCACACGTCACTTCACTTCACTTCAGTTTGGGGGAAAATGTAGGCAGGATGATGTCCAACAGAGTCTGATGTATATGTAAACATGGGAACAGTGTCTCTGCTGCACATGCTTAGATAAATTTCTGCAAAAACGAGCAACGAATAACAAGATGCATCTGCCACCCTGGAACTTTCTTTGTGAGAGATTCAGTTTGACTGAGGAAGCAAAGCTTTACAAAATTTGTTAACTTTTTCATGGCTGAGAATGCTGACACTGCTACTAATATTTTCGGCTCCACATTTGACTCACTGTCTGGTTTCACTGACCGGTGAATGCAGTGGCTTCATCAGCACTTCTCCTTCATTAACATTAAACTGCAGCTACAGTGATCATGCTCCTTGTGGACTTTTTCAGTGGACTCTGCTCTCGCACTTGTTCCAGATGATGAATGTTTATGTAGTAATACATTACGACTGTGTTGCATTGACGAGAAGTTATAGCGAGCCGTCTAATTACACGCAGTCAGCGCCTCGCTGGCCCGGCCCCGGCTGTTGTGTCTCAGAGTCAATACTGATTATTTATGAAACAATATAATAAACATTGCGTGGACTGCATACAGCCGGGTGTCTCGGAGATAAGCTGCGCAGAGGACTTGCCTTTCCAGGCGCAGGCATTTTTGTCAAGGTTATAATCACACAGCTACACACACTTCTCTGCCCACCCTCAGCTAGACCAACAAGCACCCAGTCTCTCTCTCTCGTTCTCCTCTCTGACTAATCATATTTGGATGAATTTAGGCATCTACACTGCCTGTATCATGCAGTGATGCAAACAATTTGACAAACACAGATGCACATAATTTTTTCTGAGTGTTTGTAACACATGGACTTTAAAGTAAACCTTCACACTGAAACACATTAAATATGTTCATACTGTGATGTGCTTAGCAATTATAGTGCTAATTTGTTGGCTGGTGCTGTATTTTCCGTTATTCCCATGTGAAGTTAGTGGTTGTGTGACACATTGACATCACAGGGGACGTTGCTAGCTCAGTTAACAAGATTCTCAAATGGTTAGGTTTCACTGTATGCATGTTAATGTAGCTATACAATGCACTTGCTAAGTTACAGCAGACGCTCAGCAAGCAATCTACAATATGAGACGTCTGATGACGTTGACAGAAGTAGTAGCATGAAAGCTTTGGAAGCTTATCTGTCTGAGCAGACAGCTGAAAAGAGATGGCTAAATCCCACTGGCACCACTATCAGCAGGTAGTCAAATGACATTGTGGGTAATATAGGAAACAGTTAACCAAAGTGAAAATAGAAGGACATGTCGATGAAAGAAGTTTAAACTAAGAGAGTTTGTCAGAATTTCAGTACAAAATAAATCATGGATGCCACTGGAGACCACATGTTCATAATAAAGACTAATATCAAGGTTTTTCCTTTAACTGATTTGGCTTGTGTGACATTGATTTTTCCTTCATTGCAAATTATAATTAATAAAAATCCTGATTAATCATCCACAACAAATAAAAAAAATGATGCACAGAAAATAAAACCTAAAGCCATGGAGTGGTGCTATTGAGTGTCATTAGGTTTACATGCAAAAGACTGGGGTATCACCATGGCAGCAAGTTTCTCATTTCACGGACAGTCCGGCATTTCTGTGGAGGAACATTTGTAGTCAACCCTGAAGATTTGTTGTACTACCATTTTTTTGTGATGACCTGCTTTGTTTCTAAAAGTAGCACACTTGCATTTTATGAGTAGCTAGATTAACCGTGGTTTGATGAAGAGCAGCTATCTTAAACCAAAGTCAGTTACGATCACAACCGATGGGTTCCTAATGAGGGTATGATGCATGTTTGAGAAGTTATTTTAACAAGCTATTTAATAGTAAATGCAAATTAAAAAGGAAAGAGCACACACGAGTAATATGTCATGCATTTTTACTATTTAAAAAGAGTTGGAATAAGAGTTTTATGGCAAACATAATATAATCACTGGACATCATGGCAGTGTAGGATTGTGTAGGAACGATTAAACTGTTACATCACACAAGCCTAGTTGTGATACATTTCAGCAAATCTCTGCAGTCTCTGCAGTTAGTGTCAAGGCTGTGAGCTAAAATGGTTTAGTGATGCTTTGAACGCAGAAATAGCACACATTTGTGTGTTATGGAAAGCTGCAATTTTCTTTATAACATATACCCCATTATGTCCAGGCAGGCCTTTAATCACATTATACTCCTTGTATATTGTATCGAAAATGCTAGGGGCTGCTCTAATGGGGCTTTTTACCTACTTACTAAACTGATATTAACTTATTCCTAGCCTCCTGTTTGAGATTTAAGTGGGTTTTTTTGTTTAAGTGGGATGTTCCTTGGTATTCCTGAGGCATTTGAGTTTCAGTCTGTTTTTACTTTCCTTTCTGAATGTGTCTGCATGAGCTAAATGACAAACATTGTGTGGGAGAGAAAGAGAGAGAGAGTTGGAGTGCTTTCAAATGAGGGGAAGACCTTCTTGCGTGCAAACCTTCAGCACAGGCTGGATGGTGCATGCAGAAGCAAGTGGGTTCAGGTGACACTTTTATATGAGAGCTTAGTTGGATTGACACTAACAGAGGTGCAGACACCAACCACAGCATCTACAAAGGATTCAAAGGAGAAGGCGAGTGATGTTAGAAAAGGAAAGCTCGACATTGAGCAGAAAAGTAAACAAATTTTGATCAAAGAGAGTGAGAGGACAGCAAGAGCGAGAGAGGAAGCACTCATGATAGGCTGTCTTGTATTTTCATGGTGTGAAACCAGAATATACAGAAATATCATGTTATCTTTGTATTAAGCAGCCATTTAAAAAACACAAGCAGGTGGTATGAATTGCTGTTTTATGAAGCTCAGCACTCACGCATGCACTTGACTTGACACTGGCATTATTATTATGAAGCAGTAGTTTTGAAAATGATTGAATTTGACACTTTCACAATTTGTTCATTTTTGTGTGTGGGGAAATTTATGTTGGGAATAACACGTGACAGAGTGGTTACATGAAAATAATCCATGCTAGACTGGTGTGATATGTGGTTACCACCACAAAGTGAATTGTTTCTGTACAACAGCTCTGTCTGGAGTGTGTCACTCCTGCTTATACCACAGCAATTGGTGTTTAATTTAGTAATTATCAAACCATCGCACACTTTAATGGGCTATGTTGTGGAATGTCCACAAGACAAGCTAGTTCTTATAATCTCTTGCAACAATGAACAGTCATTCCCTCACCAGCATCTGCATTTCTCTCTCTCTCTTTCTCTCTCAAAAAATGCAGCTTATCATTTTACCGAGCAACCTGATAACGTAAAATTCATCTGTCCTGAAGACTTTGCAAAGCACGGTGACCATTACAAAACACTGACACTTGAGCCTCATCAACAATTATACATTTTTCTTTGTTAAACATCATCAGGGTTGTTTTTTTTTTTCTTTTTTTTTTAAAAAACATCCAATGTTAGTCTTAGACTACATGGCGCATCCCCCATACAAGTCCCTGTGTATGAGCTGTTACTATAGAAACAATAACATATTCGAATGAGCACATTAATATATCATCATTCATAGTACAGCTGGAACTACTTTTCAAATCGTGCAATTATACAAAAATAATGCACACCTTATTCAACCGTGCTGTGCTATAAATCATTTTGTACTTTTTTTTTTTTTTTTAATTTAAAGTGAGCATGCTGACATTTTCTAAGCTTAATCAGCACTAATGAAAGATTTGTCTTCTCATCTTTTAAGTTATCCAAAATAATATAACACTAATAACAGTAACATTAAACTTTCATTGAGGTCGCCAACCTTTGTGACTAATATTTGAGCCTAAAAATATAATCAGAGGGAGGCCATGAAGACTTACACTATATGGCCAAAAGTATGTGGACACCTCACCATCACACCCATATGTGCTTTTTGAACATCCCATTCCAGTTTTAGTTCATGCTGATTAAAAAAAAAATAACCCACAGATGGTAATATACAGAAATGCATTTTAATTAGTACCATCACGACACTGTAACAAGCTTTATCACTGTTGGGTTGAAAGTGACCAGTTAAACGTTTTACTCCTCCTCGTCTATATGCATGTACAATGCACAGTGGCTCTGCATATAAGGTGTTCTGTCAGTACCATGAGGCAGTCTCTGATAGAATGTACTACAAAATGCATTGAAAAAGACAAAGCCAAACCAAACACACCAGGTCCACTTCCTGTCCTCTCTGCCCCAGTGACTCCTGGAGCTCAGTGGCTGACCTTCAAAGCTCATTGCACGCCTCTGGCACTCATCAGCAGCATGCCTTTGTGCCAGCTCCCTGCCAGGCCAGGATACATCCTGTAGCATCAGCATGCTTTAGAAAATCAGTTCAGATCACTTCAGCTTCATCATTGTCTCGCATGCTTTGGAAAGCAGTCTCAAAATGACCCTGGAGGGGTCATATGATCATGGCAGATCAGACTGCCCTCATAAGCACATCCTTCTCCATGCAAGACTTCATTTTCAGGCTGGAATTGATGGTGAAAGGCTACTAGGATGCATAGATTCCTCTTGTTTTAGAGGAAGTTAAGGGATTATCTGTCTAATCTTTAGAGGAAACATCTGTCAGAGTTTGATGCTGCTATCTATTTCTGGCTCTGTGATGGTGGTAATCTGTCATTTCCCCACTTCAGCCTATAAACTCGGAGCGATGTTCAGGCTTTCCTTGCTCTCGTGCTGCAGCCTGAGGAGATGTGACAGTGAAGACCTTCAAGACCTTCAGTGCAATACACCAGATACACTTTTCACAGTGTGTGCAGAGACAAAAGTGGAGAGCATGTCATCCCCCTGTGGTGTATCCCTCTTCCCAACGCCGTTACGCTATTTTCTCTCATGTGCAAAGCAGATTAGATCACAAATTTGTTAACATGACATCCTAAAGCAAATTGCTCATCTGCTCAACATCCGCTCAGCATCCCTCTCCCTCTACTGTTCTCATTCTCTTACCTTGCCATGCTGGCTTCTATTTTTTCCACATCCCCCTTTCTTCACTCTCTCCATCATATTTTCCTCCTTGACTGTATACACGATTTCATTTTGCTTTCCTTGCCCATCCAGTGCTCACACCCTCTCCATCTCTCTCTAACTCAGTTCTTTTAAAAGTGGAAATAATGAGACTCGCTCTTGCCCTGATATCGAGGGATGAGGCTCTTCCTCATGGGTAATATCTCCGATCTTTGGGCCATAGTATGTGTGTGAGTGAGAGGGAGAAGAGTGAACGCTCTGCACGTCTGAAAAATAATGAAATGAAATATGAGCCATCAGCAGGTGCACAGTATAAATATTGATGCACATGAAGTAGTGTGTGCGTGCATGAGTTTTTGCTTGGGGGATGGAAGATGGGTGACTTTTACACGAGAGCATTGTTGTTTGTTGTTCTGGTGGAGTATTGTAGTATTGTTTGAACATGTTTGTATGTAGGAATTTTATGAGGACACGTGAGTAGTGGATGTAAGGGGTTTATGGTAGACTAAGACTGACAGCTCTTCACATGCAGGTGCACTGGAGCATTGCCATCCCATTGTGTTTATCTGGCACCTCCCAGCTCACGTAGGATGACTCATCACTTTCTCCTGAGAGAGAGAAAAGGATGGTTCTGAAGTGTCTGATGCATGTCACAGACCAAGCTGAGATCCTACACCTGCTACTGGCAGCAGACCAAAGGGGTTTGCTGCCAGTCATGTGTCACTGAACTAACTGCACCCACATTAAGCTGCTTATAATGAGCATTCCAGAGGCTTTACGCTTTTCTCCCATGTTATGAACCCTTCAACAGTGGTATTTTCACAGAAAACAAAGCTGTGAATTCAGTTCTGAAAGGATGATCACTGTTTGTTGTTCAGCTTTGAGAGGCAGGTGGTTTAATGGGTTGTCATGATTTTGGTAGTACTTGTGAGCAGAGTGCTTCTGTCCCCTTCAGCTAGAAAAGCAGTGCTGTAGATCACGTATGACAAATGATGAGTAAACACAAGCTCACATTGATCTATTGAATTGTTGTTTGGCATACGGGGCTTAATATGAACTTTGAAAATGCAGGGTATCAAGATATCCCTCAATGCATTTACATATCAGAGACATTTTCAGGAAAGGAGAGGTAATATTCAACACGGAGACTGTATTACAAGAAGTTCTGCCTTTCATTGAAAAGAGCCAGTTACTTTATTAATAAAGACATACATACCAGGACCATCATATTCCTACATTTGTAGAATTTATATCTCTGCAATGTTCCTAATAATGTTATGGATTCTTAGCTTCTTAAGGAGTTCACCTTGACACCATGACACACTGTCTGGTAAACAGACATAAGGCTCTGTTGAAGATTATGTAGGGGTGCTAGATGAACTCTTTATGTTGTACAAAATGGCAGCATGTGCACAACACAAGGCTCAGAGTCTTACCAGGTTTCACAGTTTAGTGGAAAATTATTATTATTATTATTTTTTTTTTTTTTTTTGCCTAGCGATCTTACTTGTGCTGTACGTTGCTATTTGGACTTCTGGTTAGATGCTAACTGCAGTTCCTTGGCTTTGTACTTGACAGTAAAGTTTAATCTAATCATAGTTTTTTCTAAATGGTTATGCACACACTCACTTGTCCATAATATATTAGCTAACGCATCTTCAGCTCCAGCTTAGACACCTACTTAGGTGAATAACAATGAATTGTGATAGAATAAAACCACAATAGCTAATCTTAAACAGATTCTTATTAGATATGTAGTTCAGTACATGGGGTGTAGAAGCCATTAAGTTATACCCCATGTAGTGTACGTACGTACAGAGTAGGAATCCACTTTGTGATTTTGCTTACCTTAGCTGTAAAGATATTGATTTGATCTATGGTCTGACAATTTACACTTCCATACAAACATGCCAGGTTGCGATCCTATATTATGTGTATACTGAGTAGGTGGAAATAAAAACAAGGTGTTGTATGTGCTGAATTTGTGCTACAAATTATTAGCTATTAGTCTGAAACTTGACAAATTATGACTTTTTTAAATACACTGTGTATTATTTTATGACATTAAAGTTTTGACTGCATGGACACAGATCTTGGACTGAACATAAAATAGGCCACAAATTGCCTTAAAACCTGCACCCTCTATACCTCAGATGTTTCACATTCTGTGGCAACAGCTTGCAGAGAGTCGGCATGTATCAGTGTACAGCATATCTGTATTGGATCAGTATCAGGTATCAACTCTGTAATATTCTATATCAGTCAATACTCAACTTTGACATCAGTAACATAAAAAAGAATTATAAAAATGGAATTACTGCCACCCTATTTATGCAGTTTGTCTGATTTTGACAGTTTATTTAAAACGTTTTTGAAACTTCAGCTTGGCTATCAGTTTGGGGTTATAGTTCTCATCTCATTACAATTCAAAGAAATTGGAGCCTGATCTTGTATGGCTAGCATTAACATCCTGGGTGTGCTGCTAAGCTGGCCGTCAAGTGAACTGACTTTTCTCCTGATAATGTCTCACATGCTGTAAAACTATTAAAGAATGAAAAGTGTAACATTCTGTCAGCTAACATCAAACTTGGCATTCGACCCAGACCTATCAGTACAAACTCATGTCCTTTTAAATATCTCTCACTTTGACATCATTTCTTCTCGCCACACTGCCTTTGCTTTACTCCTCTCGTCTCTTTTCCTCTCTCTTATCCAGCAGGCTGATGGGTGTTATTAGACAATGGGAGTAGGCTGACGGTGGCAGCGTTGCAGACTTCTTGCCACAAAGACTGACTGTCAGCTCACTAAATCATTTTTAGCTCTGCTTTGGAGACTTTTAGACCAAACAGACACATGCTAAGTCTCATCTCTTTCAGCCCTTGAGCTAGAGTGAGTGTTACACCCAGTACACAGTGGCATACAGCTATGAGATTAGAATATTTTCACTGTTCATAAATCACACAGACAGCAGTAGGACAGTGTTTTAGCAGGCCTCCGAGTGCTGTTTTGGCATTGTTGGTGCATTTTAAGGGCTAATTTGTTGTGTGGTTTTGGCAGCTAAAAGCTATCTGTCTTTTTGTATGTCTATTTGTGCTGCATTGTTTGTAAATGGTGAAGAATGGTGTGCTTTCTATGGCAGGCCTGTGTGACTAATTTGAAACAGCCAATATGGGGACATGTCTCTGAGTGCAGGGTCTTATTACTGATCTACTATTAGTCATAGAGATAACTGAGCTTTGCAGAGTGGGACCCCCCACACACGCATATACACAGCATTGTAGAGAACGCTTTTTCAGCTAACCCATATTTTTTAATGTGACACAGACAACACAAACTATGCATTTAAATCTAGCACAAGCAATACACTTACATCGTGAGGAGGATGGGCCTGTGTGCTTTGAACGATGTGCTCGCCAGAGAGGGGTACAGGCATATCAGAAGCAGCATTCAGTTGGCTTCATCTTCATCTGAGTTAGAACAGAGAATCCCACTTTGCATATATGCAATATATGCAGATAATACACTGGTTCTGCTCAGCACTGTGTAGTCACTGAAGAGGCCAGTGCACAATTTGGACAGTTCTTATTTTTGCTGTGAGTTTTCAGCATACTGTCGCAGGTCAGCTGTAGCATTTCTGATTCCTCTGAAAGGTTTAGGTTTAATGGTGCTATTGATTCTGGGGTTTTAACGTCAAAGGGTTTTTCACACACACACACACACACACACACACACACACACCCCATTATTCAAATCATCAAACATTCTCAGAGGAAATTAGTGCATGAAACTGTGTGTCAGTCCATCCAGACCATTGAAGGAGATCAGGCCAGCGAACATTTTCTTTGAAAGTCTAGTTTAGATGTGTTTATTCTTGACTGAAGCCTAGTAGTAAGATGGGGATTTGAATCACAGCTTCACAGCTTTAATGATTTCTGGAAACCTTGAAATTGTTCATAGTGATTGAAAGGACAGTCCTGTCCTTGAGGTTTTAGGCTTAGTTCATTTAGGATGGAAGAAATGTGAGAAAGATATGACAGCGTTAACCACAGTTTCTCATTACTAAACATATTCATGATCAAAGTGGTGAGTACCTTTCCAGGAGAAAAGCATGTAGCTGATCACCTGACCCCTAAATATTCTGTCTGTGTGTATAATATAACTATGTGCATGTGTTATGCTCCCATTTTGGCGCACAGGTATTCTAAAAGTCAGCTGTTGAGGCCACTGCCTTTGATGAAGCGAACTATTTTGACAGTGTCTTTCATCACCAATTTCTCAGGTGGCATTTCTTTTGATGCCAGTGCTTCATAATGAATAAAGCAATGATTTCAAATAATACCCTTGGCTGCCTCATCCTTAATTCTTTTAATAACAATGCTGTTTTTCCCTGTCATGCAGTCTGCCCCATCGTTCGTTACATCCAGTCTATCCCATGAGTTGTTGTGTATGAGTTTAACTGTTCAAATATCTATTCACCCTGCAGGGCAGCGTCAAGCAGCAAAGAAGATCCTCAACAAATTTGCATTGTCAAACAGGCTGCACACACAGCAATATCATAGCCTATAATCTGGATATTGGCAATGTCCTCAATTCACCATGGCACGATATTACCACTAACAGTAATCTTTTATTTATTTATTTATTTATTTATTTATTTAGCTTCTGCTCATAATTGGGATAGTATTAAAATAGTTAACAAATCCAAACTTTAATAATTCATCCTTCTAGAGCCAATGTTTTTTTTTTTTGTTTTTTTTTTGGCTGGCTGGCTTGTAAGCAGTATAGCTCATCTTCTCTTTTGCTTCCTCTTGCCTGCTCAGACGCATGGCAGACGTTTTTGCTTTTCTTTGGCTTAGTCTCTCTTTTCCTTCAAAAGACCTTTTCAATACAACCAACTGTTGCTGGCCTATTTTTTTTAGCACTGTTGTTTACAATATTCAAAAATGAAACTTTTTACAGGGGGAGCTAGGATAACTTCAGCTAGGCTAACCAGACATAAACTCATCTTGTTTGTGGTGACGTCATACATATTTCGCATCTCAGAGACCACATGGGGGAAGGTCATGTGCAGGTTTGTTTTGTGTTTACGTCTACAATAGTTTGTGTTTACGTCTACAGTATCTGTAGAGGTTGTTTGTTTGTTTCCTCTGCAACCCTTTTTTTTTTTTTGCTTTGTGACCTATCTAAAGGTATGAAAAACTTTGTGTGTGTGTGAGAGAGAGAGAGAGAGAGAGAGAGAGAGAGAGACTGGCTGTTCTGATGTGGGTTTATGTACATCCATACCCACAGCAATCTAGCCATAATATTATATAAATTATATTTTACATCATACATTATTTATCGCAATTTTAAAAACTACTGCAAATTACTACTGAAATTAAATAAAACAATTTACTGCAGTCTTTTACAAACATAAGCTTTCATACATGACTGTCCAAAGTTTTTATTTGAACCGTCATGTAATTCTACGCAAAGAAATTAACCAGAGAACAAAAGACTCTACTTAATACTTAAGAACTTAATAGACTCTACTCAAGAGGTGCTGCACCACAAACCATTGTAGCAGCAGTGCAGTTTTTACTCTCCTATTCAGATAGTTATTTCAGATTTCATTTAAATTATTTCTTGCATTTCATAGCAAACTATTTCAGATATTTTTTTTTTACTTATGTGAATTCGAGAGACCTACAGTCATTCTGTTTTACCACATGGTAGCTGAACATGATGCCTCTAATTTATGCTGCGGTGCAAGGAGACATGAGATTTTCACGGCTAGGTGCTTTCTCTCCAAACAGCTGTCATTCTCCGAGTCATGCACAAATTTTCTACCTTTGATGACAGGACTACTCGCCCACTTTCATCCAAGCAACACTTGATGCCAAAAGCATATCACATGCTACATGGCATATTCGCAAAGACAAAGTGGAAGTAATATGGGGAAAAAGCGTTAAAGCAGTCAGAACACCTGCTGTCTACAAGGCCATTGCAGTATGTGCAGCAGTTTTGCAGCTAGCAATATTTTATGGTAAATATATTAGTTGCTTTTGTAGTTTTGTAGTTTTTTTTTTTCCCAACTACAAAAGAAATGGACATTTCACCATTCATACTTCTACTGCATGGTGGGGAAATCTCCACCATATAAACACACCTGTATCAACTTCCTCGTCAGATCTCAGCTATCTACCTACACCTGAAATACCAAGGGCACTCTTTTTAGAGCTATACATATTTTGCCCAAAGACAACTGTTTGAAACACTTTGAGACATTTGAGACCCTTTCAATATTGGTTCTTAAATGGGGTTTGTGAAGCACAGCCAGGGGGTCTGTAATTTTCTAATGTTATTACAGTGATGGAAATCACAATCCACTATTATTAAAGTTTTATTTATAATTGACTTCTTGTTTTTGCCTATTTGACTAGTCACTTGAAAAGAATAATCCAAACCTTAATAATGGCTAAACAAGTAGAGCTATAAATAACATAAAATTGGACCTGTTCTGTCATTGGAACAATGTAGCTATTTTTATACTGTGTGCTGCCAGAAATCATGTCTTGTTTGTTTTTATTTTTGTTGTTCCTATAAAGATGTGGGTATGACATGCCAAAAAAATTTTTTTATAGAAGCAATAATATTATACTGTTTTGCCCTCATCCTCCCATACAAATAGGTGAATGATTAATTGGATCTGCTGCACATTAGAGCAGAAGAGTTTGATTTCCTCTCAGGCTCTCATTAGCTGTTTTTTATCGCTGTACTTGCTAGTTGCAGAGTGGTTCACACTACGCAATTCATCTGCGAGAAATTCAAACATGCTTGAACATATCAGAGCCTCACTGAACCGTTTACACTATAGAAGAGGTCGGTGCAGAAGTGTGCAGTAGTAGTCACCAAGCCCTAAATTAGATGGCTGCTGGAAAATTGGGGCTAAATTTGTGTAGTGTGCACTAGGCTTAAGGGAGGCTGTCTATGTCAAACTGGAGCAACTATGTCTGAACAGAGTGGGAGGTCTGTGACACCAATTGTCGCCTACTTTTAAGGCCATCATGACCACAGTGGTTTCATGCCAGTTCACACTCCGGATCCTGGTGTCATGTAAGTGACACCCCGTGTTTAATTAGTGCACAATTTCCCGTAATTCTATAGAAGTGATGAAACCTCTTGAAGTCCAGTCACTAATGTGACCTTCCTCCAAATAACATAGTACAGCTGTTAAATCCATATCCTGGCCAGGTGTCTGTGTGTTTTCCCATCATATCTCACTCATTATGAGTGTAGGAGTTTCTTTGAGCTTGTTGGTGGTGACTACTAATAAACACGAGAAGCACAATACTATTTAAGAAATGATTTTGAAATAAATCCAGACTTATCTTATTTGAATATAAAATGTGCATGGCATTGTAGTGCATCTTTCTCACAGGTTGAGGTATGGATAAGTGTTTCTTTTTTGTCTTGTTTTTTGTTTTAATGACAGCATGTGCCAAGGGTGTCAGTCTTGTTAAACTACCACACAAATACAAGTCTCAGATTTTCTGTGTCTGAAATCAGATTGTGTTTTGTATTATGTATGTAGGGCACTAAGGATGGCATACAGCACCATTATGACTGTTATGTTATACCTGATGTTGGATGCAAAGGAAAATATTTTTAAGCTGTTTGGGATTTGGCCTAAGAAATACTGATCAAGCTAAATAACTAAAAAAATTACTTTGGCTAAGCAAATAAAACAAATCTTTCATTTCTGGGATAAAACTGTGATGTTTCCTGTTAAATCCACCAGAAAAGGTGCTCATTACATTACAGGTTTGTAGTAATTGCAGGAACCAGCACAGGTATTTGGGTATGGCTTGTAAAGCGTGGCTGTGGAAATGGCAACAAAATGTCAGTGTGCAGAGATATGTTGTGCCGCACCACGTGGTCGAAAGGTCCTACAAAACCTGCTACGAGCTCATCTCCAACTTGTTTCCGGCCAGAACAGTTTGCCATAAGAGTTGTCAGCTATTGCTTTCTAAACAAAGCATTTTAATTATGACATTGAGAACAGTTGTTTAAATAAAAAGGAACTTGTTACACTGGTAGACTAAATCATGTTCTGCCAGAGAGCTTTGCTTAAGCACTGATATATTGTGTCTTGGTCCATTTTTTTAAACTCCTGCAGCAGTTTAGGAGAAGACATACCTTCTCCCATGCTGGTCTCTGATGAAACTCCTGTGAAAGCTAAGCAATGAAACAGAGCACAGAGCACTGAAAATGAATGTATTTGCTTTCACATACAGAGAGAGAGAGAGAGAGACTGACCTGTAACCAGCTGTAACCAGCTGTAACCTGTCCTTTTGATGAGTGGAGAAACATGTAACCTCTGGCTGTGTGTGCATGTTAGTGTTTCCATCTGGCCACTTACGTGGTGATTAATAAGCCTTTTTACTGAGATCACAGGCTTTTCTCCATCTTAATTGCATCTAAATGGCATCTCAGCTCTGATGATAGAGAGAGAGAGAGAGATCTGAATTTGAAGAGCAATTTCAAAGAACCAAAGAGTAGAAGAGCACGTCCCACTGTCTGATGTCCTGCAGCTCTCACGTCCTGCACTAAACATCTTCAGCACATAGGCATTTCGAAAACCCTTTTTGTTCCTGTTGTCATTCTTTTGCACCTGCAGGGAGACTGCTGTAGAATCAGAATAGTTTCATTAAACATTAATCTATAGAACTCACAAATGTATTATTTGCTTTATCAACAAACTTGTTCACAAAAACTTACACATTTCCCAGACTACCAAGGACCAAGCCATTCTAGAAGAGGCGTTTTTGCTGACTCATTGTGACTAATCATTCTGTATAGGCTGGCTAGCATCAAGTCATGTCCAAAATGAATGTTTCTGTGGAATTCTGCCTTGAGGTTACCTCATCTAACTGATTCTCAAAAGCAGAATACATGTACTCTTTGTTGTCCTACATATTCCACAATTCTCAGATGCAGAGCAGAGTGTGCACAAATATGTAGGTGAAAAACATCAGGGAAAGGGAGCGGATAAATTAGTTACTTGTCTTTTTTTAGGTAAGACTTCTGATGTGACATAAATATCTGGTGTAATCACCGTTATATTAATCCCCAGCTCTATGTCTCCATCTCACCTAAAGAACCTTGAGGTTAGCAGACATTAGCATATGTTGGTATCTTGGCAATGTTGTTACATTTTACTGTCCTTGAAGCATGTCTCAAACCGTTCCTCACATTTTCCTTTGTAGCAGAAATGCTGCCTTACACTGACTTAAGAGACAGTCATCAAGGCCTCTGCTTTCAGTTTCAGGCACACCCACACCCTGGCTGACTGATACAATTGTTGACAAGGGATACACAGAATAGAAGCATAAACCTAAAGAAAAGAAGTAGAACTGCTGCTGTGTTACACCAATAAAAAAAATTCTCCCTCTTGCACTACTGCACCTGTTCATGGGCTTGACTAGTAATTCATATTCCCAAACGGTTTAACAATTAGACATTTGTGAAGTTATCTCTGATGTTTCTGAGCTTCTCTTATTCTTCTGTGGCTGCTACTTCTCAAATGTCCTATGGCAACCTGTGATTAAAAAAACCCTAGGTGTGTCTAATTATTTTCACAACCCAAACCTCTAGCTTTCACTAAAAAGTGTGGTAAGTTTCATCAGAAAGCATGGCCAGACCCGTCTACTTTCACAGAAAGTGCACATTTGCACAAGTGCACATTAAAACCACCAACCACATCTTTTTCAGGAGTATGTCAGCAAACCAATCCGTCAAGGGTATAGAGTTTTCTTACCTCCTTGTCAAAAAATATTCTTGAATAACTTTTAAGGATGGGATGCCTTATACTTTTATTTTAATCTTATGATTATAGCTTGCTCCAAAAAGTATGTCACTGTATTCACAAGTTTTTGATTTTGGAAACAGGCGCAGAACTGTGGAGAGCCAATCAAATTGCCGCCTTGAAGGTTCTGCAGCACGTAGCCAGAAAAGTGTACAAAAAGTTTCATGTCCTAGAGCAGAGCTTCGGAAGTTGAGACTAGTTTGAAATATACTTGCATTTGTGCATCTAAGAAAATTATGAATGTTGTTAAATAGATTTTCAGAATGTTGAAACTGCATTTATACTTTGCCTGATATGTTTTGCATAGGACCTCTGCAAAATTTTATGGGGGAGTTATCATGCAAAAATACACCAAAAGACCAGGCTTTTTCTCCAAATGAAGACCGGAGATGAGGAAATTGACACACAAATCTGGAATGATTTGCGCAGGTGTTTTGAAAACTCTGATATTAACTGACACTGCCTAGAATGCACCGCCCCCTTCCTTCAACCTTACATGCTCTCAAGTAGACTCATACGGCACCCTCGCTTTCTGTTGAGGTAAACAGAGAATGTTTTATGTTCATTAATGTGAAATAAAATCTATTATATATGTATATAATATATATCTTGTGTATATTATATATATATATAGTGTGTACATATACCAATATATACTATTATTTTACTATTAATAGTAAATTTTACTATTTTACTGCAAATTACTGAGAAATCACCTAAGATTCACCATTTAGCTAAGTTTTATAATTGCCTCTGCCAGCAAGCAGTTCCTGACTGTACAGCTGTTATTATTAACACACTCTCCCTCACTCTCCTTAAGCCTAAAATGGTGGAAATGCTCACTTCAGGTCTTTTTCTGGATAATCACAATAAATCGTTAATCACATTTTTTAATAGTGAATTGTGAGCAGGGAAAAAATCAATAGGCATCCAGTGTTAAGCAAAACAAGCAACAGCACCACTCCACATCACTGCATTTCACTGCACAGCTTCAATACAAATCCACCCTTTCAGTCACTCAGGAGACATTCCTCTGCTTTTGAGGCTGTTGAACGTACCTTTCATTCACAAACATTTGGGAGAGAAAAAAATGCAGGCACCTTGGTGAGAGACAGGATAAGCGAGTCAAATCTAACAAGGCAAATATTTATTTAGCTGATGAGCTCTGTTCAGCCATCTCCTTCTGCTTTACAAGCCTCATCGGGCCCAGCATGTCCTTCATATGAAAACAACTATTACACAGAGGAAGAAGGGGAGGGAGGGAAAGAGCACACACACATACACACATACATTATTGGACTGAGAAAGAGAGAGAGGGAAAACAGACAAGTAGTGTAACTCAGAGAACTGGGGAAAGTTTCACAATGTGGAGAAGACTAAAAGGTGGGAGGATGGTGTGAAAAAAATGGAGTATACTCCGTGAGGGAGTAGACGCATAGAGAGTTTTAGAGACAGTGTGGTGCAGGTATCACCCAACCAGACAGCGAAAAGACAGGTGTGTTTCTGTCAGTGTGTGTTACAGTACCCTGAAGAAGAAAGAGCTTTGTGTAGACAGAAAGACAGAGAGCTAGTGAGGTACACATACACAGTGAGTGTAAAGCTGAGCTCAGAGGAGCAAGATGAAAGCAGGACGAACAGTCTGACCAGAAAAGAGACTTGCTACCTATGTTCAGGGGTTTCTTTCCTCTGTGTGTGTGTGTGTGTGTGTGTCTGTTCTATTAATAATACCTGTCCTAAATGTGTCTGGATTCCTATGCCCAGCGGCGCGTACCGAAGCCTCCTTTCTCGCTCTGTCATTATTTATGTGCTCTCCAGTCTCATGTTTATCCTGCATTTTAATTGTGCTCAGAGGAAGGACGGCAGCAGCGCGGCACTCAATATAAAGCGCTAACATTTAACGACCCCCGTGGAGGCAAACAAAAACAGATCGTTGGCTCTTCAAACAGATTCGCAGGGTCTGACCTACCGGTGCGTTAGTCATCTCCCTGAGGCAGCAAGACCCTCAAGGTCGAACTGGTTTACATCCTATAATCCCTAATTGATTGGTGGACACACTCTTGTGATAGGGGTTTGATGATGCCTATTAGCTGACATAGCTGTTTAAGACAAGCGTATCTTATTAAATTTGCAAGCATATTTGATCAGTCTGAGTTTTAAGGGATACTTTGGCAATAAATTAAATTTACGGAATTTTCTCCTAATCATTATTAGCCACGTAAATTCAGGTATTGTTTCCCTGTGCCAGGTTCATGCTACTGAACAGGCCTTGTAAAGGTCAGACAAGCACATTTCTTAGGGGTTGGTGAAGGATTTTGGAAAAGTCAGTCTCTGAACCCCAAACTGTCCACATGTACCATTGACCTCCAAATTAACCAGTAGGGATTAATATATAAAAGGGGTGGAGACTGATGGAAGATTGATTCTGCAACATGCTCTCATCAGACACATTTATCTAATCACAGCGGTGTTGGAAAATAGCATTTCCAGACCTACTGAAGCTATTAGTCTTCTTTTCCCACTGAGGTGTTGTTCCTTTTAAATCAAGTAGAGGTCACGTATTTTATCAGCGTAGTAGCGCAGACAAACGCTTCATCGTTTTAGCTTCCTAATATACTTTACTTGGTTATTAATTTAATGGATTGTTGAAATGATAGATGATTAAGCAGTTTTAAGTAGTTTAATAAGTTATAATAATTTCTTTCTTGTTGGTTAAAGCTGCTTTTATCTCAAATTTGTATGAATTTATTGTTAGGGACTGTTTCCATTAGTATGATTCTTTATCATCTTCTTCAGATAAGCCCACAGCAAAAGCTACAACATCCTCATCTCAGTGGAAGCACCACCATTTTGGAACAGACATTAAAAACTCATTCACTGGGGGTGGACAAATCATAAATTCATTATCAAACTCACCAGGCAAGAGGGTGCTGTGCAGTTTCATGTTCTGGTTTTCCAGAGACTAAATTAACTAGGCTAAGAAGTGCTAGCTAATGTAATGTAACCCCAGTGTATGACAAGTATGACAAGTCTTTGTCTAAAATTTTGGCTATGAGCTGTGGTTATCTCTTCTCACATCACATATATAAAATATTATTCAAGTCTGGCTTATCTTTAGTTTCACTTGACATGCTATGATTTGTGTGTTAGTTTTGTGCTGCGCTGTTCTATATTTTCCTCAGTTTAAAAAAAAAAAAGCCAATTGTAAAAGTAGGTTCTCTTGATGACCAGAAAGTATCGGCGAATGATGTGTAAGTCAGTCAGGCTTTTTTCTTTTTCATTTTGGACAAGAGAAAGTAAATGTCTGTGTCCACTATTTTCAGTAATTTACTTGACTGCCAAACAACTATGAATAAAGAAATTGCTATCCTGTACACGTAGTCTGTTTGTCCTGGGCGCCCTTGTTAGTGATTTGTCCACCCCTGTTCACTTTCACCTATTACAACATATTACGCTGCCTAGATTGATTGACCTCATATTGTTTTGAACAAACTGTAATTGTTCAGAGTTTTCTAAAGTTTATTTCTTACACTTCTCAGAAGCATGTCTAGCAAATTATAGACCAGATTTATTTTTTTGTACTGGAGCTACAAAGCTAATGTTGTAACAGATCATTTGTATAAAAGAATAATGATAAAATCTTTGTAAAAGATTTCACCAAGCTGTTCTATTAATTTGAACTATTAATCAGCATCTGCTGTCTCTTTCTTAACCATTTGTGCGCTGATGTTTAGATCCAGTTCACTGCTATTTCATGAGAATCACAGATAACTATGGATTGACAGAAGGCAGATAAATATACATTTATTAACTGTTCACGGATACTAAATAGTATCAAGGCTAATTCTAAGCAAGGCCAATTCTTTTGTTTTTGCTATAAACTGAAGACATTTGGGTTCAAGTTCAAAAAAATGAATATGAGATGATAGATCAGAATTTCAGTTCTTATTTACTTCTAGATGTGTTAAACAACTTAGAACATGTCACCTTTTGTTTAAACCCACCCATTTTTCAAGTGATCAAAAATGTTGGTACATGTGATGGACAGGTGTTTCTTGTTGCCCAGGTGTGCCCTGTTAGATTGATTGTTTAAACAATTAATAGCTCTGAATGTCTACTCTTGGTTTGAGCCCTGGGTTTTACTTGTGAAGACTGCATTTGTGGTTAAAAAGGATAAACCAAAATGGAAGTTCAGAGAGCTGTCTATGGGAGAAAAGCCATTTTGTATCTGAGAAAAGAGGGAAAAATCGATCAGAGCCTTTGCACAAGCATTGGGCATAGTCAATACAACAATTTGGAATGTCTTGAAAAAAGAAAGAAACCACTGCAGTACTAACAGCCAGACATCGAACGGGTTGGCCAAGGGGAACAACAGCAGTTGATGACAGAAACATTGTGAGAGCTGTGAAGTAAAACCCAAAAACAACAGTCAGTGACATCACCAACAACCTCCACAGGGCAGTGGTTTCACAAGGTTTCACAAGCCACCATTCGAAAAAGACTTCAAGAACAGAAATACAGGTGCCATACCACAAGGTGCAAACCACTCATCAGCAGTAAGAATCAGAAGACCAGATTGGAAAGAAATACAGAGAAGAACCAGAAAAGTTCTGGAACCAAGATTAACCTCTACCAAAGTGTGGAGAAAGAAGTTGCAGTTATTGCAAGCAAGGGATATGCAGCCAAAAAAAAAAGTGTTATTTACTTGTTTCTATACTTTTGCTCACCTAAAAATTGAGTGGTCTAACATCAAAGGTGCCATGTTCTAAGTTGTGTAACACATCTAGATGTAAATATCAGGGAATGAAAGGTGAAATTCTGATCTATCGTCTCATATTCATCTTTTGATCTCAAGCACAAATGTCTTCAGTGTATAGCAAAAACAAAAAAAAATTGGCCTTGCCATTCCAATACATTCAGAGGGGACTGTATATATACTAGGAGATATACAGTTAGGTCCAGAAGTATTTGGACAGTGATAGAGTTTTTGTGATTTTGCCTCTATACACTACCACAGTGGATTTGAAATAAAAAAGTCAAGATGTGATCAAAGTGTAGACTTTCAGCTTTATTTTAAGAGGTTCCACAAAAATATGGCATTTACCATTTAG
>CM075016.1:11034091-11057078 GCA_037576675.1 Pangasius sanitwongsei | reverse complement strand
GTGTGTGTGTGTGTGTGTGTGTGTGTGTGGAAGCACAGCAAGGCTGGAGGCCATACATCAGTTTTAATGAAAAGAGCATCAGTCAATGTCTGTGAATGCTTGAAAACACAGTTAAAGGAAATGCACTTAAAGGGCTGGGGCATGTATGAGTATAGATGATAGAGGCACATATGAAGTATGGACTCATATATTCTCATATCTCTCACACAGCATCATGAAACATATACACACATATAAGCCTGTTGAGTCTCTGTCTCACACATAAACTGTATAAATTGCTTTGCTGTGACCAGTGGCATCAAGTATGCTATTCACTTTCCTCTCAGAGAGGAGAGTGCAGATACAGAAGGGCATACTTATGTTTCAGAGATCCATCCACTCTTATTAACATACATGTAGCGTGCCTCTGTGTTTTTCCACTGAAGAACTGAAGAGCTCTGAATCTTCTGAATGAGAAATTGTATATTATTGTTTTTTTCTTCATGTTCCAACTCGGAAAATGACATGCAAGTAGGTACTTAACTTGCGTAAACTGAAAAGTTTTCTCAAAGCTTAATACATCCATTTGTTACTTTCCTATATGCCTAGGCCTCTACTCTCTTGCCAAGCACCATCTCTCTATCTCTGCCTGGGGCTTCAACTAGCACCAACTAACTCACTCTGCCTACAGCAGATCTCAGTGCACTTACATTTGCTTTCATAAATAACACACTCATGGCTGAATAACATACTATATAAGACCTAGCAGTAAAGGCTTGGGGCTTCCAAGGCCTTAATGAACCCATAAATGAATTTTACCCAAAAATGTAAAATAGCTAAAGTGACGCCCACTCTTCAGTCATCCTCACATTTCAGCTTGCAGCAAAAGCACACCCATACACTGAACCCATAGAACCCAAGTTCTTGTCCTGCATTGTATTGGCTTTGTTGTGAGATTATGATTTTAACAGCTTTTCAAACCATCTGAGTGTGCGAGAAGCACAATTTCACCATTCCAGCCTTTTTGCCACTTGCAGCATGCCACTAGAAGCTTATACAATTCACTCCCACGTTTTTGACTTGCCACCTGTGTAAAAACAAAAGCTTTACAGAAGCGTTCCACTTTGCCAGTCATTACATATAAACGAGTTACTGCCAAGCTTGTGTTTGACAAATCAGTGATTTTCAGTACCGCAAGCTCCACCTCAGTAGATTCTAGTTCCCAGAAATTGACCAACTCTGGAGCAGGAACTACAAAGCTTCTGGATCCACAGTCTAGGATTTAAACTCAAAAGGCCACTGTGACTGAAACTGTTTTCTACAATCAGCAAAGTGCATTGTGGGTTTATTTGAACACTAACCTGTCGCAGTACAAGGGAATTTGGTGCCACTTCAAACATATTACTAGTTCTTCCAGTGCCTTTCAGTCTTGAAAAAGGTTCTTATGTGTATGTTTGTGTTTGTGTTTATGCACAAACGTGAGGTTGTGTTGAGGTTTTTTGTATGGAAGTATATGAGTGGGTTAATTTACATGAGCTTGTGTGTGGATGTGTGAGTGTATGTTAATTAGTGTGTGTGGGTTGTGGAGAGTATGTAGGCTGTGGTGGCATGGTTCTGAGTAGATGCTCGTTCTGAAAGCTAAACTACTTAACTAGCATCAGTACCCAGTTAACAGCATCTTTTGATTATCAGTATGGTACCAAATCTTGCTGATTTCTCTTTATTTTGGCTGCTGTGTTGTTAAGTCTTGTTACTTCCTTGGAGACCCAGTGTTACTTATAGGCTCAGTATATGGAAGATATTTTTCTCTTCTTATAAGAAACACAGTACTCATGAATATGAGTCAGAAAGTTTAAAAAAAAAAAAAAAAACAAGTTCAGGATGTGATGATGTGGCATTAGGTTTCTTGTCCTGGAGCTGATAGGAACCAAAATGATGTTATATAGGGGAAATAAATCAACTAATATCCACTGAAGGGACCATGGCTAGTGCCTGGGCCAGACTAGAGGATAATTGGGCCAATAAAATGTGTCTGATTTTAAACTTTAATATTTTTAAACTTATATTCCTTATAATCTTCCCAGATGCTCCCATGATGTGGTACATGTTTAAAATTCAGTCTTAACCCTTTATTCATTTGAATTAAATTATTTGTATATCACTTTTAATAATAGACATTGTTACAAAGCAGCTTTATAGAAGTCTGGATATAGATTTCTTTCCCCTAATGATCAAACCAGAGGCAACAGTGACAAGGAAAAACTCCCTGAGACAGCATGAGGAAGAAGCCTTGAGAGGAACCAGATTCAAGGGAACCTCATCTGGATAACACTGTATATTATGATTATAAATTATTAGCATGAAGAGTAAAGTCAAACAGTATTAAGTGTTCAGGTTGTTCAATATGAGCATATTGTGAATAAGAGTCCTGGGATGAGCACAAGACAGAGTTTATCATTACAGTAGCAGTTCTTAGGTACACGTCTATAGAATTGAGAGATTATCCACTATAGCAAGGGATAGCCTTGGGCATGAACTGTTTTTGGGAAGTGCAAATCTTTTCAGTAACCATGTGGGACCATCCACAGAAGCAGAAAGTGCAAAAAAGTTCCAAAAAGCAGTAGAGCATGTATTCATAGTCCTAACATGGGTGCTGCTATTTAACGTTGTAAATATTAAACATGTTCAATATTTACAACTCGATATCCTGTGGTGTGCTGGAATGCCAGCTGCCTTGCGTGAAAACATAATTTTGACTTCAAGATTAATAACTAACGACACCTGAGCTTAATGTGTATTCAACTTAACCCAGAATTGGGAATTCGTCTGTCTGAAACTAGTCTGAAACTATGGGGAGGTTTTTTTTTTTTTTTTCTGGGCAAATCTTGTTTGCGAGTGTGAAGAGTGAAAGATGATCCAGTTCAAAGAAAAGTCTGTGAAATTGTTAAGGCCTGTATAAATCTTATATTGAGGCAGGTTCAGATTCTTTTTTTTTTTTTTTTTTTTTTTAAATGAATTCAGGTGTTAAGCCTGTTATTTGATAGTAGTACTCTTGTTGCATTGTTGTATTGAGATTAATGCATGATGGAGCACTTAATGTTCAACGCCAAACTAAATTTTTTAAAATGTTGACCGTGTGTATGTGTGTTTTGTGAGAGAGGATGTTTGTGTATCAGGGCACAGGGGAATGAGAAGTGCTCTTCTTCAGTCTTCCTTTCACCACTCCACTAGGAAGTGACACACACGGGTATATAGTGTGTTACCTGAACAACACCGCACACAATCCACCATCTCGCTTTAAACTCTGACATGATGTCTACAAAACAGCAACACACTGCTCTAATTCTATCCTACCCTCCCAACAATAGCACCAAGATTAACAGCTAATTAAATCTTAAGAGGTGGTGTATTTCAGAAGATATTTTAGTATGTATAGAGGATGGGAATAATGGCCATTAGAATGGAGAGCTAGCATTAAATAATAGAAAAGCTCCTGCACTCTGTCTCCATAGAGCTGAGGGAAATATATAGCTACCTCTGCGGGGTGGAGGGTGAAGAATGGCATGTGTGTTTGGACCCTTGTCGTACTGCTAGAAATGCTTTCTAGAGCAGGGAAAACTGTCTCATTACAGTAATGAGCAGCTGGATTGCTGAATGCGCCTTGCAATAAAGGAGCTTTAAAGTACTGAATGAGAGCATTTTCAAACCTGCAGCCGTGAATACACATCTTAGTGAAACCCGGAACAGCGCTGGAGTGGTTCACTTTGTCATACCAGGTGAACATGCCTCCCTATAGACAGCTATGCATTAAGGCAGGATTTGTGGTCTATTAAAGCGTTTTGTGCTCATGTGATTTAGCGGCAGGACTGCTGAGGTGCGCATGCTGCCATTTCTGTTCACTCTGACGCGAATGTATAACAGCTATTACATTAACGTAGCTGAGCAGTGGACCATATTGCACAGGGTTTGAATGCATGTGCACTTCGGGTAGCCATTTGCTCTTTCAGGTCCAGAGGGATACTGCTCTTTGTGAGGCTGGTCTGTTTTTTTTTTGAAGGCTGGCTAATTAAGAGCTCTATTTTTTTCTCCCCTAGGTCTCATTCAGGTGGTCTATGGTTATATTTCCCACTATTGCCTGTGGCACATCTCCTATTGTCAGCTTTTTCAGGCCTCAGCGAGCGAGTGTGCTTAAGTGTACATTAAAGCTCTTAGAAAGAAATTTGTATTTTCACTATTTGATTTATTTTATTTATATGTAGGGAACATATTCAGAGGCAAAAAAAGTCACATTCAATTTGGTTGTCTGTGGTGATGGCTCTGAAATAATGCATGTAATTTATGCCTTTGATCAGTTTTCTAATTAATTACAAAGTATTTTAAGTGTTGTAAAAGTGTTGCAGGCACCTGTTCTGTAGATGAATTTCAAATGGTGTATAATTGGACGGCACTATATAGGGTCTACAGTGCCATTGTTGTGCAATGTGTAGTGACCACATGTAGTGAGTAGGAAGCAATTCAGAATGGGCCTAACTGTGTGTTGGAGACGCACTTGTTTATGAGCAAGGTTACGGGTGGAAAAAAAAAAAAAGTCTGTGCATATTTTGGGGCTAGTTTCAAAGTAGTCCAAGTTTTTTAGCCAACTAGTTAACATGAGTTTTGACATCTGGTTTATACACTCACCATCCACAGTCCACCATCACATTCATGCAGTTATCTAATCAGCCAATCATGTGGCAGTAGGGCAGTGTAAAAAAAAAATCATGCAGGTACAAGTAGAGCTTCAGGTAATGTTCACCTCACACATCAGAATGAAGAAAAATGTGATCTGTGTGACTTTGATCGTGGCATGGATGTTGGTACCAGATGGACTGGTTGAGTATTTCAGAAACTGCTGATCTTCTGGGATTTTCACTTATAACAGTCTCTAGAGTTTACCCATTATTGAGTGAGCGACAGTATTGTGGGTGGAAACACCTTGCTGATAAGAGAGGTCAGAGGAAAATGGCCAGATTGGGTCAAGCTGCCAGGAAGGATATAGTAACTCAAATAATCACTCTTTACAACCATAGTGAGCAGAAAAGCATCTCAGCATGCACAAAACACAGGCTCACCGAAAGGGGACAGTTGAAGGTGAGGGAAAAAATGCCCATAATAGATTCAGATTCTTGTTCATGGCCAAACCTGATGTGGTCTTCTGCTGTTGTAGCCCATCCACCTCAAGGTTTGATGTGTTGTGTGTTCTGAGATGCTTTTCTGCTCACCATGGTTGTAAAGAATGCTTATTTGAGTTACTATAGGCTCCTGTCAGCTCAGACAGTCTTGTCATTCTCCTCTAATCTCTCTTACTACAAGGTGTTTCAGCCTGCAGACCTCTGCTCACAGGATGTTTTTTGTTTTTCTCATCATTCTGTGTAAACTGTAAAGACTGTGTTTGAAATTCGCAGGAGATCAGCAGTTTCTGAAATACTCAGATTAGCCCATCTGGCACCAACAACCATGCCACGGTCAAAGTCACACAGATCATTTTTTTTTCCAATTCTGATATTTGATGTGAACATTAACTGAACCTCTTGACCTGTATCTGCATGATTTTTTGCATTGCACTGCTGCCACATGATTGGCTGATTAGATAACTGCATGAATGTTACGGTGTACAGGTGTTCCTAATAAGATGTCTAACGTGGGTGGTTGCATTGGCATCTGCCATCATACTTCCATGCAACATGAACATGTCCAGTAGAGGACAGAAGATGGAGAGAAGAACAAAGTACTGGTTGATGATTGCTTCTTACTCAGGGTTATTATTCACTGTGGCTGTGCTACTAAAGGCAACCACATAAGGGGACAGTTTTCAGATTTTCTGAAAGCTGATGGACACACAGCACCACAGATGTGCTCAAAGCACTATTAGGATTTTGGCGAATTGCACATCAGCTAGTCAGTTTGTCATTGTGTGCTACACATACCCTAAAAACCCTTTCTATACACAAATGTGCTTCAGCGCAGAAGTATAAGAGAATGTTTGGTTCATGTTTATAAATGCTTACGAGCTTAACTGCTAATGTTAGCTAATGGCTGTATAGCTAGACTTAAACTTAAGCTAACATAACCAAGTTTCTGAGAGGGTAGCTAAATCATATACTTAAATAATCTACACATATAATCTACAAGTTAATAATCTACACTGCTAACCAAGTAGCTACCAACTTCTGAAAGGATATTTTAGTCATACCATGCTTCCATCTTTACTGCTAATGCTCGTAATTTGCTAACATGTGGAGGATTTCTACTCATGCTTAAGTGTTTGTAATCTTCACTGCTAATATCAGCCAACTAGCTTTCAAAGTCATCAGTACAATCAAGTCATCAAAGTCATGAATGTAGTTTTACTGTTAATGCTAACTAGATGGCTAACATAAGCTAACTTTGCAGAATATTTCACGTAACCTCTTTGAGTGCAGTTACAAAGCTTGGCTTACTCATATATTTTTAAAATATAAAATCTGTATGGATAAAAATAAAATCCTCAAAAAATAAAACTAAATCTTCAAATAAACCTGAAAAACAGCCAATTTTGAGCTTTACTGTTTGTGATACAAATGCACAGTGTAGCACTATTGCTAACGTTCTTTGTGTGCCTGGCAGTAATTAAAAGTTAAATGTTGTTTTTAGACAATTTGGACAGCTGTAGTGTATGTGTGTGTGCAGGTGCACTTGCATCTGTGTGCATGTGAGTGTGTGTATATGGTCCCCCCCAGACATCCCACCATCAGCTGCTGTCCATGCTGTAGTCCAGTGTCCTGAGCTTTGTTTTCTATCACAATCCCTCCTTCCACTGTCTGATATAGCATATGTTTGCCAAGACAGATACCTTGGGGATGGAAGATTTCACTTGGAATCAATCATGATCGCCAATCCAGATGTCCCAGCTTACAGGTACTGGTGCTGTATTTCCTTATTCCTGTAAGAATTTAGACATATGCTATTCTGACATCACAGGGGGCATTGCTAGTGCAGTTACAATGGGATTTAATGGGAGAAGAAAATTCAGTAATCTCAAACGTAAGAATTTTCTTTTAATGGCATGTATTAAGCCTTTCTCTATATGATGGCAACATAATGAGTAGAGTGTTTTTTGCAGGTATGATCCCTACAGTAAGGTTTTCTCTCGGGAGTATTATGACCACGAGGCCATGCGTGCCAACAGACGGCAGGCCATAGAGACCGCACGCTCAGCCCAGAGGTGGGGTCTGATTCTTGGTACGCTTGGTCGCCAAGGCAGTCCCAAAATCTTAGAGGTGAGAGATTAAACGTTGATAAAAGTACAGTCCCCTCTGGAAGTACCAGAACGGCAAGGCCAATTCTTTTGTTTTGCATTAACTGCATAAAGCCGGCGACCCACTGAAATCATCAAACTGTTGCAGTCTTCTTTTGTGATGCTTTCTTTCAGTTGTTGTTTGTGTTGAGGGCGTTTCTCACTTCAGTCTCCTCTTTAGGAGGTGAAATGCATGCTCAATTGGATTAAGGTCTGGTGATTGACTTGGCCAGTCTACAACTTTAACTTTTTTCCCCTGATGAAGTCCTTTGTTGGCAGTGTGTTTTGGTGAAGTTCCTCCCAATTAGATTGGATGCATTTCTCTGTATATTGGCAGACAGAATGTTTCTGTAGACTTCTGAATTCAATCTGCTACTACCATAATGAGTTACATCATCAATAAAGATTAGCAAGCCCATTCCAGAAGCAGCCATACAAGCCTAGACACTACCTCCACCGTGCTTGACCAATGAGCTCATATGTTTTGGCTCAGAAGCAGATCCTTTCTTTCTCCACACTTTGGCGTTTTCGTTCTTGTTTACAGAACTTTTGTGGCTCATCTCTATTTCTTTGCGAATTCCAATCTGACCATCCGATTCTTACTGCTGATGAGTGATATGCATCTTGTGGTACGGCCTCTATATTTCTGCTCTCAAAGTCTTCTTTGAACAGTGGATTGTGATACCTTCATCTCTTCCCTGTGGAGGTTGTTGATGTCACGGACTGTTGTTTTTGGGTTTTTCTTCACAGCTCTCACAATGTTGCTGTCATCAACTGAGCACTGGCCTTGCCATTCCAATGCTTTCGGAGGGGACTGTATATATCCTACCAGATTTCAGAGTTCCATTTACTAAATACTTAAAACTTAATATAGATACCTCCAAGCACGTATACACATTCTATTCCTTTTGCTGTAATGGAATGTGCGTGGGGTCTTAATCAGTACTCAGGATTGGGAGGGGTCTTTTTCAACACCCTATTGCTCCCTTTGCCTCTTTTGATCTGCTCATTTTTGTTTTTTTCTCATGTATTGTGTTTGACTTTGTTTTGACTGATCCTGTCTTAATTGGTATGCATAGGCGAAGGGGGAGAGAGAGAGAGAGAGAGAGAGAGAGAGAGAGACTCGCGGATATTTCCAACATCTCCCATTTTGCTGTCAAATGAGATTTTTAAGCCAACATGAATCTCTCTCTGACTCTCATAACACAGTGTCTCCCAAATGAGATCTATACGAATACCAATCTCAGACAAATAGACATTCAGATGGATATTCTGATGGAATAGATCTGTAGCCGTTGTCTGTTTGTGTCTGAGAGAGCAAGGCATTAGTTACTGTCAGCCTTCAGCTGTCAAACTGTCACATGTGAAAAGAGAGTTGAACTTGAAAAATTGGAACTAGAGGTGATTAGATACTTAGAAATACATTTTCAAAATAAGTCTAGTCAACTTTGTTTGTACAGCTCCTTTTATTATTAGAATTGATTCAAAGCAGCTTCATGAAGGAGAAAAAAAGCAAAGTGTACTGTAAATTTAAAAAAAGGTAGCAAAGTAAAAGTACTAAGGAAAAGTAACATAAGAAATAGCTAATGTTTATAGTCTTAACTGCTAATGCTAAATTGATGGCTAACATTTGCTAACCTGACACTGTTTCTGAGAGGATATCTATTCATATTCATAATGTTATCTTGGCATCTTCACTGCCAAAGCTGGCCATCTAGCTAATGTTACCTAACCAGACAAAACTTCTGGAAGGATGGTTTAGCCATACTGAGAAACATTTCCAGTTTTAACTGGTAATGCTAGGTAGTTAGCTAACATGAGTTAACCTGACCCAATTTCTAAGAGGATTTCTAGATATTTTTAATATATTTTTAAATATTCATAATTTGCACTGCTAATGGTAAGGCAGCATTTCTAAGTCATAAACAATTATGAAAATAATTTTACTGCAAATGCTATGTAGATGACTAATGTAAGCTAACCTGACAGGATATTTCAGATAACCTTTTGAGTGCAGTTAGAAAACTAGTCCTGCTCAAGAAAACCTAAAGCGCATGGGTCGATAAATAATATTAACAACAAAAAATAATAAAAATAATGGAAAAAAAGGTTAAATAATAATAAAGCCATAGACAAATGATTTCAAATGGATAGAATCTGTAGATAAAAATGAAAAATATATAAGCTCTGGCAATGTATGTATACTCTGGGTTTGAAGGTTTTAAAGTGAATCTGGGGCTAATAACGATTCAGAAAAACAAGAGTCTAACCAATCTTCTGAGTTTTTCTTAATTCTTGGAATAGAGAACAAGCCAGGGCCATGAGACTATAAATTGTATGGAAGACAGTGCTCAACAAGCAAGATAGATAATATGGAGCCAGGTCTTGCAATGATTTATAAGTCACTAATAGTAATTTGTAATCAGTGCCAAATTTAGTTGGAAGGAAAAGTAAGTCAGATATGGGTGATTTGGCTGAATTTCCTGGACCTGGAAGCAGTCTGGCAGCAGCACTGTGAGCCAGCAGGTGAGGAGACTCTGTAACTCTGGAACAAGTCACTGTTCTAAGTATATATCAGTCATTACTTTCATGCTAGGTTAATTGAAGATGTGTTTGCTCTAAACTCCACCTGGTATAATCTGTCCATTTACTTGGTAAAGAAGAGAATGAAATATACTACTTTTATTTATTTGTTGTTTGTTGAGCCTTGGGGCTTTGAAGCCGTTAACAGCTAATGTTCACTCTTGCGATGTTCTTCACTAGAAATATGTATAGCCCAAAGGGTTTGGAGCTGTGTGTAATGTTCTCCTGCTCAAGAGTTATGTATTCATATTGCTTGCATGAAATGTAATGTAGTAAAGAGGATGGGTGAGCAAGAGAAGGCATTGGAGTGGTTGTGCATGCACACTAGTAAGTCTCAGGAAAGCCCTTTTCTTAAAATGACATTGAGGTGCATATATTGTCTATGTGGTGCAGAATTGAATGCACTGGGCATTCCATTACCCAGGGGAACACAGGTTTGTAATTGAAACGCACATAGACCAAGCGAGGAACACTATTAAAAATCTTTGCAAAGTCTCAATACAAGAAAATAAAGAGAATAATGTCTAAATGTAACTGGTTAGAAAGTAATAATGATATTTTGTCAAATCATTTATGTCTATATTGCAGCACAGTACGTAATGGCCTAGTTCTCAAGTTTAAATGAGCTTCAGTACACAGGTCTGGTTTTGATTTTCTGTCTGGTTTGAGGCGTTTGATGTCTGGCAGCAGGATGAGTCCTGCCCAGAGAAGAAGTGTGGCCATTTTTTGTATGGAAAGCTAGACAGCCCCGGGTCATCTGGTATTTTGCTGTGATGAATAAATTTATAGTCTTATTTCTTTTTTTCCACCTGTATTAACCCCACATTCCCTCTATATTTTTCTCTCTCCCACTCTCTCTTCCTCTCTCTTCCTCTCCGTCTGTCTCATTTACTCTGTCTAGCATTTGGAGGAGAAGCTGAAGGCACTTGGCAGGTCATTCACCAGGGTGCTCCTTTCGGAGATCTTCCCCAGCAAGCTGGCGCTGATGGCAGATGTTGACACGTGAGTCTCATGCCATCTTCATGCAGAGTCACGTTCTTATTTTTACGCAATTAAAAATCAGCTCATCCCCCTTCAAAAGATGCAGCCTTCCCCAAAACACAGGGTGCATTAATCTCAGCTTTAGTGCCCCCTTGGGACTTGCAAGCACAGAAATAATAGAGGAGGGCTTAGTTTGACAGCCGGGGAAGATAGCACTCATGATGGCATGGCAACTTTGTTTCATTACTAACCATTGTTCTTCTACCTAGAGTGTACTGTGACTGTCATTCAAGATGTCAGTTTAATTAATACTAGCCCTGGAGTTTTTCTCTTTAGCAGTTTGTATTATTGTGGTGGGCACTGTCGTGCATATTGCATGTTTGAATACAGACACATGATGTTATTCTTTAATGTCACATCAGACCATGCACACCAGATTTATTTCTTACCCAATGCACAACACAATGGAGTATATGTTATGTGCACTGCCGCCCTAAAAAGGACCTTCAGCAAAGGTTTGCAACCTGAACAGTTTTCCCATGTCTGTTGCATGAGCCTGGTCTGAATAAGGAGCAGCACCACCCTTGGCAAATGGAGGCACACAAGAGGAGCACAGATGGAGGGATATGAGGAAGCTGTATCGAAGTTAAATCCTGGAAGCTGTAGCGAAGTTAAGGCGAGTGGATTTGGCCTCCTGCCTCCCTCATGACTCTCTTACGCCTCTGGGAGAGACGCTGCATACATAATCCCAGCAGGACGTAACAGATAGAAGCTCACTCTCCAGCTTGCTTTCACTCTTCCCCTGCCAAGTGCCACCAGCATCAGTAGCACATTATTTGGTGTGTTACATGGCTTCTGGTTTTAGCCTCATTTTGAACGATAACGCTGTGGTGACGTGGAGTTAACCGGTTGACTCGTCTACAGAAGGCTGAATAGCATAATCTCCACAGGAGCTGAGTCTGATCCGTGCCCCTAGGTATGGATTCTAAACAGTACCAGACTGCGAGAGAAAGGACAGAGAGAGGGGTAGAGTATGAAGCCCATACGACCCATGTGCCACGTTAGCAAGTACTTTTTAATCACAACACTTTCATGCGGTGAGCTGTTGTTCACACTGTTCTCCCCCATGGTTATTTTAATTGCACATAAGCTTTCATTCTAAAGCACTACAGAGAAAGCGATAATGCCAATTATTCTTCAGATTTTGAATACGCACATCAGAGATCTCTCTCCCTTTTTTCATCTGTGATTCATAATTATTTTGAATGCATTGCACTTCAAATTTACATCTCAACATAAATCAGACTCCCATGAAGTTCTTATTCACCTGCTCTGGTATACTGCCCATTTACTGCAGCTCTGAAAGTTAAACTGTGAGCAGTGGGTGAAGTGGCTAATTAAAATGTATTATTTCCTAAGAAAGTGAGGAGCGAGGCAAGATCCCAGGTCTTCCTGGTGCAGGGAAGCCCTCCCCATTTCGGTGCTAATCACATCTCTTTCCACTTCTCACACTCCCTCCCTCCATTAGACTCTTTCATCAGGGAGCCCGTCTCTCATTGTGGTGGTGGGTGTAATGATGAGCTGAAGAGGCCTCTCATCATGGCCGTATTCAGTGGGAGCCAAACCAAGGCGTCATCACACCGCTTTGACCTGTCATCAGCTCAGCATTTGGTGTTGAAGGGAGTGTACAAGTCCTCCTACACACCTCCTACAGCCTGGAGGAGTGTGTTCTCCTACATGCCTTTCTTGCCTGTAGGCAAAGGGACAGCTGATGCTGCATCTGAAAGTCCTGAAAATTAAGTACTGTGGTAAATTTCGGCACCCATGGTTGCAGCACCTTACACAGACCAAGCTAATATTAGCACTTAACTTTGCTCACCCTTTTTTTTTTTTTGCTCCAAGTAGCCTGTTTCAATCGTTATGGCTCTCCAGAGGTACCCTTCCTCCCCCCATTCCTCCTCCTCCTCCATTTCTTCTCAGCCTGCGGGCTTGTGGGATCCTGAGCTGTATACGCCCACACACCTTCTCTTTCAAATCCTCCCTTCCAGCATACAGTGGCCTCCACTGGAGACGCTCTCATGGTGAAAAAATGAGAAAGGCTCAGAGCCCAGTTTCAGTATGTGCTAGTCGTCCAACATGAATAATTATGCTGGTTCTGAAATGTTTGGCTCAGCATATCAGTTTTACTGATGGGGGATACACTACTGTGGAGGAGTATTTTGGTCGTTTTGCAATCAATAAGTGGTCGATTCAAAAAAGGTGGAAGCAGGGTTAGGGAGCATTTTGTTGAAGCCCATTGTCAATTCCGCAGTTCAAATCAAAACCATATAAGACTCAAAGAAAGTGTGAGTGTGGGAGAGAGAGGATGTCAAGATGTCAACTTTCCCACATTCACAACTTGAACTTTTGTACGCCTCCAGATGACGTTGTGTAATGCTGAACAAAATATTTTTCTTTCAGAGCTTTTTTTTTCCCCTGCATGTGACCAGTTTGTTTCTATTCTAATATTTTTGGACTGGTGGGCTTCCATTTCCCAAAAACATGACAGTAAATGGATTGGCTAGGTGTGTGAATAGTGCCCTGCAATGTACTGGCATCCCATCCATGGCTACAGATCCACTGCAACCCTGGTCGGGATAAAGTGGTTACTGAAAGTGAGTGAGTGAAGTTGAAGATTGGAAAAAGGTTGGAAAAAATCTTCAACTATTCAGTCTCACTGAGTCTGTGCCCCAGATTCCTATTCTTGGAATTGTAGCCTATCTGCCCCAAGGTTTGAATTGTTATGCCTTCTGAGATGCTTTTCTGCTCACCACGGTTGTAAAGAGTGATTATTTGACTACCATAGTTCTACTCTCGTAGACTACTCTCATCAACAAGGCGTTTTTGCCCACAGAACTGCCTCTCACTGGATATTTTATGTTTTTCGCACCACTCTGTAAAAACTCTAGAGACAGTTGTATGTGAAAATCTCAGGAGCAATCAGCAGGTTGAAATATTCAAACCAGCCTATCTGGCACCTACAGCCATGCCATGGTCAAAGTCAGTGAGATCACATTTGATATTTGCTGTGAACATTAACTGGAGCCCTTGACCTGTATCTTAATGATACGATATCTATATGATTGGCAGCCTGGATAACTGCATGAAGGGTGTTCCTATTAAAGTGAGTGCATCCCAGCTATGTCTAAACTTTTTGCAGCCAGGGACCCTTGTAACCGTAAAATAAACTCCACAGAACACATTAATGTACCCCCTCACTACACATTATTGTAAGAACATAATCTGATTTTTTAAATATTAGGCTCTTTACTCAAATGTGCAAAATGATAATTTGGTTATTTATTAGACATACAGCTTTTTATTCTTGAACTTTCCATTCGCAGAACACCATGGTCCATGTTAACTTTATTTATGGGCTTGCCTGTTTGAGTTATTGACATTTGGATTAAACCCCTTCAGATAACCAGTCAAACAGGCTATTAACTATAAAAACTAAATAATAAATATAATAACTTTGATAGCTGGAGTTGTGAATTCTGTCACTTCTATCAGAAAACTTTCAAAAACATACAGATCCCCTGGCTGTGCATCACAAACCTCTGGGGGCCCCTGGACCCCACTTTGAGAACCACTGATCGATATGACCTCTCCCTCATCACCTCCTCTCCTTTCATGGTATTTCCCCCCTCTGTTTTCCTGATTTCTTTTTCCCTTCTCTCCACTTTGCCTACTATGTGTGCTAGCTCAATATAGACAAGAGCATGCTAGCATATTTATTCTGGCTCACCTTTCCTCTGTCTCCTTTCCCCTCTTCCCCTCTTCCCCTCTCTGTTTCTCGTGTTGCGTCCCTTTGTACTGCCTAATAAAGATGCAGCAGCTCAAAGCAAACATCTCTACTCCTTAGGGTTGTGCAAATGTACTTTCATATTTACAGCAGAGAATTCTGAGCTGCACACCAACGCAGTACTTTTGCACCAGAGCATCGAGTTGTGCTTTCACATTTGAATCATGTTCATTCTCTTTCTCGCCCTGCTTCTCTTTGCAGATGGGTTCAGATCGCATGTCCTCGCCTGTCAATCGATTGGGGCACGGCATTCTCCAAGCCCCTGCTGTCTCCCTATGAGGTACACGCATCTTACATTCACCACCTTTCACTAGCGGGGAGAGGCGATCTCATTACACCTGCCACCTGGACCTCTCTCGGCACAGCATCTCAGAACTTATTTATGCTTCAAAATAAGTCAGAATTCCACTTTCCCAAGGGCAGAATTGGATTGCCTTGTTAGTTTATATGCATGAGTGCCCTGTGATTAAAAAGCATGCCAGTGTCTGACTTTCACTGCTCTAGTTAAGATTTCCAGGAAGGTTTAAATTTGATGTGACCCCTGATCCTCCCTGTGCTAACCTTTTGGATTTAACACAGAATGGTAATGGTGCAGAGCTAGCCAGTTGCAGCCATAACTTTACTGTTGGTGTGATAATGTTGATAGAATGCTGTGCACTTTTATTTGTCATGATAAAAATGCATCAAAAATGCAAAATGGTACTACATTATGTGTCATCCATAAATCTCAAAGTCTGATCTATCAGGCGTATAACAGATACGGATAGGGTCTATCCGTACTGTATGTTCTCCAATGCCATTATACTGTACCCTGTATACTGAGCATATATAGTGAATACACAGGAATTCAGGATTTGAGTTTAAAAAATGTCCCATGAAGCCGATTTGAGAGATTCTTTTTTCACAGATCCTGTAAATATCAAAGTAAATGAAAATGAGTCTGAAGCACTCATGAAAGTTCATGAAAAATGATGGCATTGCTTCCTCGTGAGTCAACACAATTTGCACCTTCCATGGTTTGTACAATACAAAGGCTAATATCAGCTTATAATTAGTCTCATTTATATTTTACTTCATTTAGACACTAGGTTTATTCAGTTGGACTTCAGGTTTTTGCCACTTAACCCAAAAAGGAAAATGATGTGCTTAAATAAAGTAAATCTCATTTCAAGACATGTTTGTGTATGTTTACACTATTGATCTATCCTGCATATTTTTGTTGTGTATCTGGAGAGCAGGACAAAGTATTCAGAGATTAGAAGAGTTCTGCACTTCGCTATGGTACCATAGTGCCTCTCACTGGCCGGCTGCATGTACGCGCTCCTCTTCTCTCACTCTCAGATATATTCACTTGCTTTCCTCCTGTCTGTCATTCTAATCAGATGTGATAAGTGCACTAGTACATTCTGATTTATTCCATGACAAAGCTGGCCCTGGCTGCCATGAGGCTCACCCTGCGGCGAGTATTTTACAGATCGAGCCTCAATAAAGCCTTGTCAGTCCACAGATTTCAGCTGCTGTCTAGAATATTACTGTTCAACCCCTGGGCTGTGTGTTCAGCTCTTCTGTGGTCATGTGACTTTGTGACTGAAACGTTCCCGTATTTCAAGTAGCCCTAGAATGAAGCTTTTCCTGATTTGATATGCTCCCATTTTCTCTCCCTTTTTCCATAAAACATATGCAAGGCTGACAGGATGTGCACTGGTGTAGCAGTGAATATGGTACAGGACCAATTCAAATGAGAACTCCCCATAATAAAGAACCTCAATTTCCATGACAGCTTGGTCTGCGTTAAATTTGGAGCACAACAAATGGAGTATATAAGGCAAGTGCTGCTCTACTCCAGCCCTGCATCTTAGTGGTTTTGCTCTTTTTTTTTAATTCCTCCCATGTGTCTGCTTTTGCTATTGCAATAGGAAGCAGATGGGAGAGAGAATGAGAGTGAGAGATAGAAAGGAGCCAGTGGTTATTTTCAGTGCATCTCATGTTATATTTATAGTCAATAAGACACAGTTGTCAGCATAGGGATTAGCAGGAACAACTAGCACACAGCAGTCAGGAAGCCATGGACCGGGGTACGAGATGGAGAGGCGGAGCGGGAGAACGATAAAAAAAAGCAGCATAAGGGGAAAACATGGCAAGGCTGGGTTTATCAAGAGCTCAAACAAAGCGAGAGGATAGATGGATGGGGCTGAAAGCAATAGCGGGGCGTGTGTGTTTTACTGGGGAGACGATGAGAAAAATCCATCAAATCCTGATTTATTATCTGTAGCCGTGAGACACATCTCCACTAACAGACTCAGCATGAGGATTTAAAACTTCCATTATAGATTACAATGCTGTGCTAGAGTGTGCCCTTATTTTGAGTGGATGCGGAGGAATGAATATCACGTTAAGGATTGATGAATGCCTTCTGCATGTGCTCCGATTTATTGAGTAGAATTTGTTTATGAAGTAATATTGTAAGAGTCCTCAGGACAACAGTTCATAACCAGAATGTGCCATCCTTTCTGTGCTATTAGAGCAGTACGTTTGAGAATATTCCATCCATGAGGCAGGTTGACATGCCCACGAGCCCAGAAAAACACGTATTGATTTTTTTTTTTTCTTCAGTGTTGAAACTACTCTTAGGGGCTTTCTTCTCTGATTTTAGTGTTGGAAGAATCTATGAATGTTCTTGGCTTGCATCTAAATCCCCAATCATGAGTCACAGCAACTGGACTACAACTGCAAATAGATGCTTTGAAATAACAATAAAAGCACCAATGAAACATGCAGTGTTTGATCAGGGCAGCTTTAACGGCTTCATAAATCCCAATTGGAGCTTTATGGGATTGAATGCATATTTGCTCATGCGGTTGTCTCAGCCTCAGTCGTACTAATCAGCAGTGTATGTGCAGTATATAATTTGATATTTAATGATAATAGGCATATGGTTTGATTATTGTAGAATATTTAAAATCAACTGTTATCAAAGAAGCAAGTGAAACTGGAGCAGTTGGAAGAAGCCGGGTTTTATAAATGATTAAAAGGCTGTCTCTTGCTTTGGTTTACACTTTAGGCAGCTGTAGCTCTGCAGCAGACAGGATGGCAGGAGGTGTATCCCATGGACTTCTACTCCAATCAGAGCCTGGGGCCTTGGACCCCTAATCACCCAGACAACCAACCCCAACGGCCCACACGCAAACAACAGGTGTGTGTGTGTGTGTGTGTGGTTTTTGTTTGTGTGAGTAGAGTGGAATTTATTTAGATTGATTGATTCAGAAGTAGTTCCGAAGGTCAGATGGTGTTAAGATAACACCCGACAAAGACATGAAGGCATACGCTGTCATAGTGACCTCAACCAGGGAAGAGATTGAGGTGAAATAGGATAACGATCACCGAGTGGAAAACTCCAGTTCTGAGCACAGTTTGAAGTTTTCCTTACTCCTGGTATTCCTGATCCAACTGATCAGCTCACTATTAACATCATAATGAGCTGGGCTAGGTATAATGAGTGCAAGAAGAATGTCAAACTGTGCAGGGCAGGGGTTCTGCAGACTGGAGTTAAGAACTCTTCTTTTATAAAATAAAATATGAAAAGCTGACATTGATGTCAAAATATATTAAACATCATGATGCACTTTTGAGTATTGTGGATACTATAAGGTAAGGCGTCACTGCTTTTATAACACTATTATTGCATACCAGAGCCTATACTTTATTGGTACAAAAATTCAAGTTTAGTGTCCGATCATTTTATATTCTATTTTCCCCCCGTTATTTACTTAAAATTTGTTGTAAATGTTGAATATAAAAAAAAAAAAATCAGAACTAATTTTTCATAATGTAGCTCCTCTATATTATGATATTATGTATCATAAAATGTCTTATTATATGATATGATATTTCTGCTCTCAGTGAGCCTATTACAAAGGTAATATTTCACCTGTCAAGGTAGAATCATGTTGAATATATTTACAGATACAATTATTGAACAGTGAATGTCAGCATAATTGTCTGCTGTATTATGTTCAGCCATCACATAAATCCATAATGAGCAGATAAAAATAAAGTGTAAGCGCCTCCTGTTGTGTTCTCTCCTCTCCTCCAGAAGGCAGACTCACACTGTGAGCGCACTGTCCCCTGTGGCTGTCAGCGCGAATGAACAGCACACTCACACAGCAGCAGCCAATCACTGCGCAGCCTTACCGTCTGCTGGAGACAGCCAATCACAGGCCTGCGTTCGCCTCTGTTGTCAGAGCAGTGGGGATATTGGCACACAAAGCACTACATCAAATCTGCCCCTCTCATAATATAGCAGGAGAGTGGTTCTGTGTGCTGGGGTGAGAGAGAGAGAGAGAGAGAGAGAGAGATAGCAATGACCCTGAGAGCACATTGTTTGTTTCATATTGCAGCATGTGGGTGGCTTGTTAAATGCAATCTTCTTGTCTCTGTCCTAGAAAGACAAGCCAGACATTTTGCATTGTTGACCTTCATGCATTCGATTGAAAGCAAAATTGAAATGCTCTGAGCAAAACAATACACTTTTCCCTTTTAGCTCTGTCATCATTGGTTCTGTGAGACAAATTGCAGAACATGTCAGACTTGGAACATGTTGCTTTATGTGCTTTACCAAACACAATATTTAATGTACAAAGCCAAATTAAATATTATAACTGCCAAACGTTTTACTGAGTAGGCGTAACTGCAGAATAACACAAGACAATGCAGCATCTCTTATCTGGACATCAGAGTGCAGCATTCCATGTCCATGGAGACGTTTTATGTACTAAAATAGCTGAGTGTTAAACGTTACTCAAGGTCCTCTGCATTTATTCATTTATTCAACTTCAGTAACCACTTTATCATGGTCAGGGTCATGACCATGGAACTGGAGCCTATTCCAGAAACACTGAATGGGATGCCTTTACAGCTGAGTGCAAAAGTTTGCATACCCTTACTTTCAAATGATGAAATAAAGAAAGACATTTATTACAAGTTTTACTGATATTCATTCATTTTCACAATGGATGGTGCAGTTTGACATTTTTAAACTATGATAATATTTTTCAAAAAATATTATGGTCTCAGTAATAAATTAAAACAAGCATTTAGTTAAATGTTAAAAGGATTTTTAAGCTAAACATCTCTTCTCTATCTCTGTTATTCTACATGCAAAGTCTCTTATGTCTCATCCTTGTGTTTAAAATGAACAAAAAACAAAGCAAAAAAAAAAATCTTTTACCACATTCGACTTCTGTTGTCTTGCTTAAGGACAACTGTTTTGCTGGAAAATGAGCATTAATAGTACAACAATCAAAATTATATTACAAATGTGATATGAATGTTCACTTTCATTCCACATGCCTCTAAGGTCTTTTCATATCTCCTGCTGTTTGGATTTTTGTAAATGTCTCTGGCCTTGTTTTTTTTCCCCCAGATATTTTTATTCCACTCTTTGGTGGTCTCTTTGTCTATTTTATGTTTCTTCATTTCTAAGTGATTGTTTTCACTGTTGGTAATTGTACCCCTAACCACTTCTATGTCTCTTTATATTCCCAATATTTTCTTGTTTTAGGTCTTATGAAAGCTCTGTTTCTGATCTCATCGACTCAACCCGTAAGCTCACAGATAGTGTAAAGAGAAAGAATCAAATAAACTAGAGCATGTCAACTTTTGAGTTTGCTAATGAAATGCAGACTTGTAAAATAGGGGTATTTTATTACTTTTTTTTCACTCAGCAACCAACTGTAATGCAAATTGAACAGATTCTTCTGAGAAAATGTAAATAAAACATACAAATGTATTAAATGAGATCTGTGTGTTACAGTGAAATGTGTTGTGCAGTGTGTATTGTACAAGTCAATAAGTCACTCAAACCTTCAGTGGAAATAGGTTTAGACAATGATTGTCATGCTGTAACTTCATTTATTCATCTTTAATAACTGCTTGGCATCAGGTTGGCAGTGGATTCGGAGGCTATCAAGGGAAGGTGAAACACAAGACCTCTAATAATAATAATACTAATACAACTAGTACTACTACTACTACTCATAATAATAATAATAATAATAAGAAGAAGAAATCTTAAGTAACTGATTTATCCTGGTCAAGGTCACAGTGTACCAGAGCCTATCCTAGGGACACTGGGTGCAAGGTGGGTAAAAATCCTGAATGGGACATCAGTCCTTTGCAGGGTACTGTGCACACACATAAGTGTGTATCTGTGTGCACATATACTCACATATGTGTACATATGTGAGTATATGTGCATATACGCACTTATTATTATACCAGCATGTACAAGCAATCATAAGAGTAGTATAAAATCAAAACAGAAATATAGACACAATCTGTGGGGTCCAAGCACTTTTTCACAAATATTGCTTTCAGTGGCCAGTTCTTGCAAATTGCTTCGGAATTAGCTATGGACAAATAATAAATAAATAAATAAATAAGAAAAAGAAAAAATAAAAGATTTTTATTTCTAGGTCTTAGGGCTCTTGGCCTAAAATGTACAATGTTGTGCTATAGTGCCACCATTAGTTTGATTGGGTCCATCTTGTTATCTGAGTAGCAGGAGGGAGTACTACCTATTGACAAAATTTCTCTGTGACTTATGGTTTGGTCTGCATGATTCTTTTTTTAGGGGCCAAGAATAACAATAAGGAAAATAAGCAAAAACGCTATACTAATTCGGTGCTTGAACCCCTGATTAGTATAACAGAACAATTAGTAAGTACAATTATTGAAATAGAGCAATAATAGACAGGTAGTAAGGAAAAAAGCTAAGCGGCACTGACAATTTGGCAGTATGATAAAAGACAGTGTGACATATCTAAGTGGCAAGAGTGAAGACCAAGATATATTGTCCTTTCTAAATAATAACTTAAATTGGCTGGATTACACCCAGATTAAAAAAAGCATTGTCTAGTCCACTTGTGGTATTTCTACAGGTTTTCACAGCTCAGGGTAAAAATTCTTTCAGTATATTGTGTCTATGAAACCTTTTTTTTAATGTAAATGTTTTTATAGTGCACATGGCATACTAACTCAGCCTGCTTCTTGAAGTTTGTCTTGTAGTTTTGCGGTATGTGCACTAGATGGCGCGCTCTGCATGCTGTATGTGAGCTCTGTTCTCTGCAGTGATCAGTGTTGCTCAGAACACTCACGTACTGATGGCTTTTTCATAGTAGTGCTTCAGTGGGTTTGAGAAATGGGGAGCCCTGTGTACTTTTGTAGCTTAAATGTGCCTTTGTGTGTGATTGCTTCCAGATGGGCTGAGAATCGCTCTCTCGCTCTCTCTCTCCAGATTTCTGCAGCTATAAAGAGAGCGGCTGTGGGTACGCAGTATTTGTTAAAATATGCTTTTTTGAATTAAAGAATATTTGTATTAACTTTATTAACCTTATTAACACTAAGATTAAGACGGAGAAAATAAACTTTGTAGGGATGTCTCGTGAGATTCTCTGGTTCACTACAATTAATTAGAAAGTAAGATGTGGAGTTAGATCAATGGTATTGGTCAAGATTATAATATTATATATAATATTATAATGGAATTTCTTGAGTTGAAATGACTTTGAGTATCTGTGAAGATGTAACAGTTAAAGACGAAAAATACACATGGGCCAACAGGTGTAATAGTATGTCCTGATAGTAGTATTATTATTATTATTATTATTATTATTATTATTATTATTATTATGATAGATAGATAGATAGATAGATAGATAGATAGATAGATAGATAGATAGATAGAATGGAAGTCTACACACCCATGTTAAAATGGCAGGTTTTTGTGAAGTAAAAGAATGAAACTAAGATAAATCATTTCAGATCTTTTAGCATCTTTAATGTGCAACTGCAAAGTGTACAATTAAAGTGAAAGGGAAAAGATAATAAAAAAGAAACTTGCAATAACCTAGTTGCATAAGTGTGCACACCCCTAAACTAATACTTTGCTGAAGCACCTTTTGATTTTATTACACAGTCTTTTCGGTTTCTTGGGCTTTGGTTAGGCCATTCAAAAATATTGATCTTCTTTTGGCTAAGCCATTCCTCTGTTGATTTGGATGTATGCCTTGGTTCATTGTTGTGCTTAAATGGCAAATTCCTTTTCATCTTCAGCTTACTAGCAGACACCTGAAGGTTTTGCGCTAAGATCGGCTGGTATTTGTAGCAATTCATGATTCCCTCCATCTTGGTAAATCCTACTGCTCTAGCTGAAGAAAAGCATCCCTAAAGCATGATGCTGCCACCACCATGCTTCACCGTGGGTATGGTGTTCTTTTGGTGATGTG